>JASVEL010004959.1:0-119045 GCA_032618575.1 Nicotiana noctiflora | reverse complement strand
TAAGGAGAAAGAGAAGAGTGTATTCAACGACTAATTGACTGCTTGACAGGTACAAAAGGAACAAGCAAATATGTGTAGAATGTACGTAGATCATGACCTTTGAATAAGAGTTGGGTGAACTATTTCTAGGAATGTCATATTATGCATTAATTGCATGTCATAAGCTAAACAAAGTAGGTGGAAAATGGAAAACAACTCAAGACAGACGGCAATTAGATATTCTTTTGAGAGGTTAAAATTGCTTTCTTTTCCTTCTGTTAGTTTCCTTAAAAAGAAAATTTGACTTGGAAAACTTGAAACGTTCAATTCTATGATCAGCAGGTCTAATTACAGGTAATGAAAACTGTCTTCCGGACCTGTTTGTGGAAGTAGTTTCAAATACTACTGACGAACTAGTGAGTCAGTACAGAAATAAGCAAAATTAATCTCTCAAGGGTGCAGAAATGAGATCTAATCCGATTAATATGATCAAGTTGTAGTTTACATGATCAGCGGGAAAATCTCACAATTTATACCGATGAATGGCTTTCTAGGATTCACTGGCATGAAATGGACAATTGAATGTCCATCAACTCTGTCAAAATACTCTTCTGAAATGACATAAAATAACTAAGCAAACTAGTCTGGCTGGGATGTAGAAGTTTCAAGTCGTGAATATAGTCTCTTGGAGCGCGCTCTACACAATAGACCCAACGTGGTCCGGCTCTTCCCGGGACTTCGCTTATAGCAAAAGCTTGATTCACGAATTATGTTATTTGCTGATGACATAGTTCTAATTGATGAGACGAGGGCGGTGTTAATGAGAGATTGGAGGTTTGGAGACAGACCCTCACGTCTAAGGGTTTTAAGTTGAGCAGGTCTAAGACAGAGTACCTGGAGTGCAAGTTTAGCGCTGAGTCGAGGGATGTAGGCAGGGACGTGAGACTTGAGTCACAGGTTATCCCGAAGAGAGACAGCTTTAAATACCTTGGGTCGATGATTCAGGGGGACAGAGAGATCGACGAGGACGTCACTCACCGTATAGGAGCGGGCTGGATGAAATGGAGGCTTGCATATGGAGTTTTGTATGACAAGAAAGTGCCACTGCCACTCAAAGGTAAGTTTTATAGAGTTGTGGTTAGACCGGTCATATTGTATGGAGCAGAGTATTGGCCGGTTAAGAACTCCCATATCCAGACGATGAAGGTAGTAGAAATGAGGATGCTGAGGTGGATGTGCGGGCACACTAGGATGGACAAGATTAGGAATGTTAATATTCGGAAGAAGGTGGGTGTAGCCCGTGTGGATGACAAGATGCGGGAAGCAGGGCTCAGATGGTTTGGGCACGTGCAGAGGAGAAGCCTTGATACGCTAGTAAGGAGGTTCGAGCGGTTGGCAGTAGTGGGTACGAGAAGAGGTATAAGGAGGCCTAAAAGATAGTAGGG
This sequence comes from Nicotiana noctiflora, assembly GCA_032618575.1. NCBI lineage: Eukaryota > Viridiplantae > Streptophyta > Magnoliopsida > Solanales > Solanaceae > Nicotiana > Nicotiana noctiflora. The sequence goes on along the minus strand of JASVEL010004959.1, from coordinate 117,621 downwards.
GAGATGATGAGGCATGACATGGTACGTCTGCTGATTTCCGAGGACATGACCTTTGATAGGAAGATTTGGCGATCTAGCATTAGGGTTGTAGGCTAGGGGGCAGTAGTTCTTTCCTTACTTCGTTCCGGGGTGAAGCGGGGTTGAATTAGGTTTGACCTTAGATAGCTCGCAGTTTAGGCTAAATACACTATGTACTTGTTGTTTATCTTAGTCCTGGGCCTTAGATATTGGTTATTATTAGTGCATGTCTTTCATCTGTTGGTTGTTATGCTTTCATTACTATTACGATTGCTACTGGAGTTATTAATGAGTTGTCTTTTCTTTCTTTCCGAGCCGAGGGTCTATCGGAAACAGTCTCTCTACCCTGTCAGGTAAGAGTAAGGTCTGCGTACACATTATCCTCCCCAGACCCCACCTGGTGGGATTTTACTGGGTAGTTGTTGTTGTTGTTCCTTCTTTTTCCCTACCATTTAATATCAGAACATGTTACTCTATAAGATTAATGTAGCACTCCAGGCTACATATAGGCTCAGAATTTGTTCTGCTGCAGTACCTTTTTGCTGCATTATTGTTTTCTGACCTTATAAATATGCTCACCAATACACCAAATAGAGTGTGGTGGGGATAAGGGACTTTATAACGCTCCATTTCTCCTATTTGTGGCTTTCATGTCCTCAACAAATATGAACAAAGAGCAGAGATACATAAAAGTTACAGCACATATATACTAAATGTTGGCAGCTCTATTCAATATTTACATTCCTTATGCGAACAGCAGTAGATAATCTCCCAGAGACCGTATCGTAGTATACCAAGATAACTACATCTAAGCAAAACTAAGGAATTAAGTGTCCATAAAAGACGGGAGATTCTAACGGAACCATGACACTAATCACTAGTGTCAAAATAGTAATTGCTTCTTCATCTAGGCAATGAAATCGACCAACCTGAAAGTGATAGTTCATCCACTTGAATGTGGTGAGGAAGGGGAGCCCGAGCCCTTTAGGAGTCCAACATCATCTACCACAATGTCGAGTACCTCAGCCTTATGTGCATTCGACTCCCCGCTCTGGATGCCTCTCAAAGTCTCCAGCACTTCTTGCATTGAAGGTCTCATATCTCTCTCCTGTTGCAGACAACGAAAAGCTAACTCAGCGACTAAGGTAGTCATCCTCCTCACAGAGCTGTTTGTCGTGAATCCAAGACTTGGATCAACTAATTCATGTACCGAATGAGTTTGGATCTTGTTGACAGCCATATTAGCCAAATTAATATCTTGGCGGTGCCTGTTGGTATCCACAGCTTCTAATGATGAGATCAGCTCTATCAAGACCACCCCAAAACTATAAACATCACTCTTTTCAGTGAGCTGGTAACATTGGTAGTACTCAGGATCAACGTAGCCTGGTGTACCCTGTGGAGCAGTAGAGACATGTGTGACATTATCTGGGAACAATCTTGATAGCCCAAAATCAGCAACTTTCACATGGAAATCATTGTCTAATAGAATGTTGTTGGTTTTAACATCACGGTGTATTATAACTGAGGAGTGGAGATAAGCCAGTGCATCAGCAGTCTCAATGGCTATGTTCATTCGGACAGGCCAAGAGAGTAAACCAGATTTGGCCCGATTTCCATGAAGATGATCTGCCACTGTCCCATTTGATATGTACTCGTAAACAAGCAGTAAATCTCGGCTTCGTTTTGATGTGCACCCATATAATGTCACGAGGTGCTGGTGGCGGAGCTTAGTTAAAATCTCAACTTCATTCATGAACTGCTCTACACGCTTGAAATTGTTCTCATACAAGCGCTTGACTGCTACAACACGACCATCACGGAGCTTGCCTGATTAACAATCATTTAGAAATATTAGGACATTCTCTTACAAAATAAAAATATGTAATCAGGAGTTTGCAGTACATACCATAGTACACGACGCCAAAACCACCATCCCCGAGTTGTTTAGATTGATCAAAATTATCCGTGGCTTCTTCAAGTTCAGCAAAACTGAAGACATGAGCCCCAAAGTAGGAGCTTCCCCTCCCATAATCAGCTTCTGATGTGGAAGAGGGATAAGAGGGAATGCTTTTGGTGAAAGTGGTTGAAGAATTAGGAGAAGAAGTAGTCAGGCCATTGCTTGAACTTAAAACTGGAAGGTCTTTCTTTTGGGTTTGGACAGGTGAAGCCTGTGCTGCAATCCGCTTTCTCTTTTGTTTGCAGAAGAAGATTAGCCATCCAATGCCAATGCCAGCAAATACAGCACCTCCTATGCTAAGGCCTGCAATCGAAAGAAGAAAGTTAAAAATCTTCTCAAGGCATTTAACCATGAGCCCGTTTGGATGGGCTTGTTCTGAGTGATTTTTAAGTCAAAAGCCATAAATTAGGAATTCTAGCTTTTGGCTTATTTTTGTCATTTTAGCTTAAAAATAAGTGCTTAATAGCACTGTTTTACTCTATCCAAACACTACAAAATGGCTTAAAAGCAATTTTGGCTTAAAAGCACTTAAAATAAGCCAATCCAAATTGACTCCATGTCAGTTGTACTATACAATTAGAACTAAAGACAGTACCTATTGCAAGTGGCGTCTGATTTTTCTTTCCACTATCTGCAAAACAATCATAATAATGTCAATAAAGTGATAAACGCGATATATAGATGCTGAAGTACATAAAGTAAACCTGGCTAGAATTAAGAGAAAATAACAAAACTGTGGTGAGATGAAATTGAGGTATATGATGTAATAGATCTGAAAAGCACAAACTATAAGGAATAAGCACGTTGTCAGAAGAATACCCAAGGATACCCGAAACAAACATACCATGGAAATCTAAAAACCAATCAAGAGAATTTAGTTAAATAACTTTGCCTTACACTTTGTTCCAAGTTCACTTTTGTGGTTGTAAGTAATTACGCAGTGTCTTTTATTAGGTGTATCCCTTGAATCAAATGCCTCTAGCATCTACTCATGCCAAATACATATTTGCAGTAGGATGGGATTAGAAAGACCCCTGTAGACTACCTCTAAACCTGGCAATGTAATTATGTAGAACTAGAACAAACAATGTTTTAGACCATGAACTTAGGATTCATCAACTAGAACAATCGAATAAGACTAAAATTCATTGCTTTCCAGAAAAAGACAAGAAAAACATAGGAAGACCGTCTCAAACTTTAGCTATCAGAGAGAGCACACTTTTATTTACTTAATTATGTATTCAACAGTATTACATGCAGTGGTACGGTTCTCACACTGACAACTAAACCTAAATTCATTCTTTCCAACATTCCAAAGTGTAATGCTCTTAATTAGTGCAGTAATATCAGAGAACAAAGTTACAGTACCTTCAAAGGAACTTTCGCATTCTAAAGGCAAAGTACAATGGGTTTCTCCACAAATACAAATTGACTGGGCTAGCCCTATATTAAATCCACAATTTCCACCCAGCCTCTTGCGCCCAGACAATCCATCCTACGGAACATCATATTTCACACCAAACCCCTGCATTAATGCTTCCCCGAGAGTAGTCTGATTGCTATAAAGCATTTTTCCAACGTCTCTAAACACCGGAACAGTAACAATAGTTTCACATGTTATGACTTTCAGATAAGGGTCACTTGGAATTGGACTTAGTAAGTAAAAGGTGCCAGTGTAATTCAAACCAGTGACACTACAGCTGAACAAATTCTGAGGCGTAAAAACCAGTGCAGAAACATTGCAGTGTAGATTGAGGAGAGCTATTCGTCTTCGTTATGGCCGTAGTTGAAGAAAGTGGAGTTGAGAGTAGTATTGGTGAATTGAGAAGGGCAAGTATTGTTCCACAGGTCCAGCCTAGCTATGGTCATAGTTCTTAAAGACAAAGGGTTAATTGAACGATTGAATAGTAGTACTCCATTGAAAGACGCTAGCTTTTTTGGTCTTATAACTATGTGACTGTCACCGCCATGCACGGAACTACAACAACAACAACAACAAAAACAACCCAGTATATTTCCACAAAGTGGGGTCTGGGGAGGGTAATATGTAAACAGGCCTTACCTCTACCCGAGAGAGAGGCTGTTTTCAATCGACCCTCGGCGCAGGGAAAAAAAAGGCAAACAAAAACAAAACTCGCATTAGTTACTCCAGCATACATCGCATAAAAATTATCTAAACATAAGAGACATATGTACCATAAATAGACAGGCATGCAATGATACTAAAACAGTAAGTACCAGAAATGACTACCATAAGAGAACACAAACAAATCCTCTATGGACGGCCCTACCACGCCTCACCCACCCCGGGGAAGGAATACGAAAAATCTAGAAGCCTCTATCCTACAACCTTGATACTAGACCTCCAGACTTTCCTATCAAAGGTCATGTCCTCGGAAATCCGCATCTTGATCATGTCCTGTCTAATTACCTCTCCCAGTATCTCTTAGGCCTCCCTCTGCCTCGCCTCACACCGACCACCACTAGCCGCTCACAACTCCTCACCGGGGCATCGGGGCTTCTCCCCCCGCACATACCCGAACCACCGAAGCTTCGCCTCTCGCATCTTCTCATCCACTAGGGCCACCCCCATCTTCTCCCGAATAACTTCGTTCCTAATCTTATCTAACCTGGTGAGCCTGCACATCCACCTAAGCATCCTCATTAAAAATGTTCCGAGACATCTAATGTACCATATAATCCAAGATCTAAATTGTAGACTTCCATATAATCCAAGAACAAAATAGTAATACTAGAGGTTAACTGGTTAAGTGTTTTCTTATTAATCATAAAAGTAAGTAATAGTCATAGAAAATTAGAATGCACATTCCAATAGAAATAAAAGATAACATTTAATAATTTTGTTCCATGTATGCAAACAGTAGTGAATAGAGTGACTACCATTTATCTATTTCAATCTAGGTGAACCTATTTCTTTTTTGGTCCGTTCCAAAAAAAAAAAATGACCCTTTTCTAAATTTGGTAAAAATTTAGGTACAATTCTATCGTTAATGAGAATCTTTTATAACCACACAAATACTATGGGCCCCATTTTGACTTGTTTAGGACCACAAATTACAAAAGTCTTTCATTTTTTTTTAAATCTCATGCCCATTCAAACAGGTTCACATAAATTGGAACGGATGGAGTATCTAGAGAAATTATGCGATGGATCTGCGATCCGCATTTCCGTTATACGATCGCATATTGGATCGCATTTTCAACACAAATTTTGGAAACATTCTGTTACACTCTGAGGTAGGAATGCGGTCCGCATAGCAGATTTACGCATGTGGAACACTGCTCTATATTTAAAAGGATGGAAGTAACAGTATTATCACATTTAAAAAGTCGTTTGGACACTTGCTTCACTGCTTATGTTCGCTATTACTGGTGTCTTATTAATTTATAAATTAGGTGAGAATAGTCTAATGGTGAAATGTGAATGCCATCTCTTTTTCCTAACCTACAAATTTTTTTTTTGTCATTTCATTCAAGCGCCAACCAAAAAAAATAGAACGAACAAAAGAATAGTAAGAACTACAAATAAAGAACAGGATCTGTAACCACTGTCAACAAAATGGTTCAACGAAACATATAAACTGTTCTTTTTGGGTAGTTAGAGAATTGTTGTACCCTTTGTCGATCACAATTTAAAATTCTATTAGTATCATTTTTTCATATTTTGGACGTAGACTAGACAAAAATATGATGAAAGTATCAAGCTCGAGATTATGACATCATATCCGATTTCATTGACTGACACCTGTCAATGCTCATCAGCTCTATAAATTAAATTACTTGGATATATCTTTAAAATATATTATCGCCTATACATTTAATTATAACAGTTCCGAATAATATGTAAAAAAACAAATATTTGGTCTGCAGTTTCCATAATTAACAAAGCTTAGATGCATGCAGTAGGAAGATGGTATATTAATCTTCTCCAACATTACAGTAGGTCTTTTTGGGATTTCCCTTTTTCTGATGACGGTTTTCCTTTAATAAACCTTTTACTTCTAATTCGTTTTGCTTTTGATGGTGAAAAGGTAAAAAACAATACAGTAAGCAGTCATATTAATTGGGCGCAAGATGAAATGAGCAGAGATAATTGACATCTCTAACATATAAAACATTTATCATGCTGGCTATTCTATTCAGTTTAAGAATAGGTAGATTTCTGAGTTTTGACAATGGCAATATAGAATTTTCTTTCGGTGTTAAAAGAGAAGAAAAAACAGAAAAAGGGATTTTGTAAAATGGACAAAAGTAAATTACTATACTAAAGCGGCGGAGCCAGAATCTCCACGAAAGGGGTTCAAATTTTTTTTTATAGCTAGTGGAAATTGAACCTATGACCTTATGAAAATTTTGGACCCCTTACCACTAAACTACATGCTGAAGAAACTATTTGAGCCGGAACGAGCTAGATAGAGGTTAGAGCTTAGAATTCAGAGTTTCATATGGAATTCGGACCTAATTAAACGCGCACTTATGGCTGGAGTTATGTTTAATGTGAACTGTTGGACAGTTAAATTTTATGTACTGACATATACCACTTATAAATAATTATAAGTAAATCTTCCTGATAAGTATTGATCCTAGGAGAAATTTTATCCGGTCACTCAGTATATAATTGAAATCCTTTGGTGAAAGGACCGGAATGGTGATTCAGACCTGTATTGAATTGAAAATGAACCGACGAACTTACCTATGTATCAACACCATATGACCTTGCCGCTCAATAATTGGATTCTAGTAAAATCACGAGGAAATAGTTTAGAAAAGATTACCGCCATCTTGATTTTGTGCGTCAGTACAGTTGAAAGCATGAGTACCCGTGGCACAATGGCAAGCAAAGGCTGCGGAATCTGGGTTGGATCCACATCTTCCACCTGACTTGTCACACTGTCCGCATAGAGAATCAATATTTGCCGTCCAATTAACTGAAAACCCGCCAGAAATGGCTGTTCTCAGAACTTCAACAGTTGTAGCGCTGGCTAATGCCACAGCACTCGTTTGATTGATCCTAGCTATTATTTCCTTCTTGCATCTTACCCGAGAGAAGTCGAACAATACCCCGATCATTGTGTAAATACCAAATATGTTGCTACCGCAATCAAAGACTTTTGGGTCATTTAGTAATTGCTGACCCGAGACGAGGGTGCAGCCATAGTGCAGAGTAATATTCTGGTCAGTGGAAACATAGCTGAAAATGTTAAAATCCAAGGAGGCGTTCTCAGGGTTGTCCAAACAAATATTACTCAGTAAATCATCTCTAGCCAAGGTTAGTATTCTACTAGGACTGTTGATCGTTATCACTCGGTATGCTGTTGATCCGATAACTATATTCGGGACGTTACTCTCGCAGTTGATCTCGAAACTTGGATGACCACAGTACTTTGGTCTGCTCTCTCCCCAGAAAGGGTAATTAATATTGATGTCGCCACAGCGAAACGACTCACCACACCTTCTGAATTGCTCGACATCTTGACAGAATGACCCGGGTATATGGATCAAGATAAAGAATATAGTAATGAAGAGCAAACAGTATGGATGGAGTTGTTGATGCATTTCTGTTTGATTAAAGGAATTAGCCCCTAGAAAGAGAGGCGTCAACTAGCAATAGTGCAGAAAATATATAGCTTCACTCAATTCTACGAACTTCTTGTCTCAAAAGGAGATATGAGGAATTAAGGGACAGAGAAGATGAAGAAAAAGTAGGATACAAAGGTTAGGAAGAACACCAAATTCAATTAGGAAGATGAGATGTAAAATTCAAAGAAAAAGATGGGGTGCTTTATTTTGTCATTCTTTGGTCAACATATAGCAACCTGTAGAAAAATATTTGACAAACGGATAACAATTTCGTGTATATTGTCAAACGAGATATAGAAGCTTCTATTGGAATTTAAGGTTATCAGACTTGGTCTAATTTCAAAAAGATTGTGTACTAATAAACAATTGTTTTTTTCCGGAGAAAAAATAATTTTATATCCAACTATTACCGTGACTCACGAAATTTAATTATGATAAGAGTCAAATATATACACTTGGTCAGTATGAATTAATTAGTCCTATGAAAGAAACCATCTAAGACTAGAGTGGTCATAAATTTAAAGACATACTACACGCTAAAGACACATAAACTACCAGAAAGTTGGCTAAATAATTTGTTCTATGGAAACTTCTAACGCGTCAAGACTTGAACAACCTGAGGGACTATAAGATCAATCCACGATTGCTCCTCACAGGTCTGCTATATTCTTCAATCTTCATATCAGTCATATTCAACTATCCCTGTTTTTTGTAGGATCAAGTTTTTATCCTATTGTTGTATTTTTGGAGGTAAGGTCTAATCCCTCTCTTCTACACTTCTTCCAATTAATACAACTCCCCAGACATCTGGGAAATTTCATATAAAAAAAATACAAGAAATTCAACGTGAACATTTCCTCCACACTTTTGTGGAGGTAGGTGTATCAGCATAAAACAGTCAGTGGTATACTGTCAAGTTATTCATCCATGAATTGTCCAAGTTTGGGTACATGCTATAAATCTTTACCCTTTTTACTATTTCTGAGAGAAACTAGGTGAACGACTCAAAATTATGTCTCAAAAACCGGTGATCCGTATACTCTTGTCAATTTTTGTGACAATTTTTCGAACTGATAAAGAGAGGATGACCTTATCTAAGGATTAAGTTCAAGCATAATTTTAGAGAAACTATGAAATGGGGTTATTTAACGAGTTAGTATACGGATTCTAGAGATCCGTTCTACATAATCGAGGGCATAAAAGATGAGAATTGGTGGCAGAATATTGATCATAGTAAAGTTGAACAAATGCCTCAACCCCAAATGAGTCTATAAATGGAACTTCCGGCTAACTCAACCCTAGAAGCTAGCTCATGAGATAAGAATTGCCCAAAATTGGACATCTCAGCCGTCCTTCTCCCCTCTCCCAAGTCCCAACCTAATGTACTAATTCAACCATGATGTTACTAACGAATATCATGTGTGTTGGTAAATCTGTGTTCAAAATCAGAAATCAGAGAAGAAAACAAATAAACGTTAGTTTAATAAACAAAACGTGAAATAATAATTCCGAGCCCACAAGTTGCTTGTGTGTCCTTAAGGAATTTAATCCCCTCACTGTTGCCCAAGGTTTTGGATTAATTCCTCCCGGGATAGAACGGAATAACTATTCTGCAACACTGGCAATCGAAACTGCAGAATTTCAGCGAACTCAACAGACGGAGCAAATCACACTTGACACTTAAGTTTATTTGAAAATAATGCAACAATATAAAAAGAAGGGATAAATTTTTAGATTTTTCCATCTGATTTTCATATCTAAAATATGAGGCCAAGCCTCTAAATTTATAGACAAAGGAAGGGTGATATGGAGAGGTGCAATTTAAAAGGTGCCTCTTATGGAGAGGTGCGATCCAAAAGGTGTCTCCTCCATTTCCCATTCACACCCTTTTAAAAAATACAACAATCCCACACATGAATGGGGAATGGACATATGTGAAAAAATATGCATGAAAATACTGTGTGATTCACAAGTAGGATTAATCGCATCTGGATAAGTAGGTTTCCCTTTGAACTTTCCGTAGTGAACTTATGTCGGATATACTCGGTCAATCGGTAGAATTGATATCTTTGAACCGTCGAGCTTTGGTGTATACCTAGACAACCATAAGTCACACAATCAACCCTTAACCGTCTTTGGTTCTCATTGTTGTGTTCGTTTCGGCCATGAACACCACCTGGTTCATAAGTGCATAGAGAATTGGCCTTACAGAATTCTCCTTGAAGCGGCTTACACTTCACACTTACATAGGTGATTCCTAAACGTGTTATCCCGTAGATACACTATTTGATATACCCTGTATCAAACTTAGAAACCATTAAAAAATGTCTTAACATTTTATCCTTGTTACTGAACATTGTCTTCATCACGAGAATGGACTAAAATATTATATTTGACAATGTTGAACCGGTCATGCATAACTTTGTTTGCTCCTTGAACCTAGATCTCGGACCTCCAAAATTCTAGGTAGAGTTACCGCCATGATGACTTGTCCTCGGCCATAGTCCCATTCCCTTAGATGATTTTTCAACTCCCTCTCTAGTTAGGCCTTTTGTAAGCGGATCCGCCAAATTATCCTTTGATTTTACATAATCAATTGTGATAATTCCACTAGAAAGTAGTTATCTAACGGTGCTATGTCTGCGTCTTATATGACGAGACTTTCCGTTATACTTAACGCTCCCACCCCTTCCTATTTTCGCTTGATTATCACAATCTATACATATAGGTGCCAAAAATTGGGCAAACATAGAATATCATTCAAGAAATTCAGGAGTCATTCAGCTTCTTCACCGGCCTTGTCTAAGGCTATAAGCTGAGCCTCCACTGTAGAGCGGTCAATGCACATTTGTTTGGATAATTTCCAAGATATCGCTCATCCATCGACTGTTTAGAATCGATTGAACCGGTGATCTAATTTTCATCACTATACCCCCATATTATCGCGGGATACTTATTATAGTGCAAAGCATAATTTGGAGTATATTTCAAATACTTCAAAAATCATTTCATTATCGTAAACATTCAATGCAAACTTCCTTATGTTGTAGACTACTACGTCTCGACTTTCGATTGCATATCAGATTATTGACTACACTTAATGTAGTATATTATAATGACAGTTGGAATGATTGGCGTCAATTGTGATCATAACCTTTTAATATATAACACATTTCTCAATCACTCTGCCATTTCCAAGCATTTGTATGCTATTTATTCATACGTCTATATGATATGCAAATTATAGCACCTTTATTTATGAAACAAATCCAACTTGCAATGGATTTTGTTCATGTTCATCGGTTGGTTCACCTCATTATAGACCAATGTATTAATATATCCGTTCATGAACGGTCATTTCCATACTAAAACGTACAGACGTATTATTTTATGAAAAGTCACAACCTTCAAAGTGACATCATTTCATAAAAGAACCAAACAATATAAATTTTCATTAAAGAAAAATGACCTTTCGAGAAAGACATGTGACCAACTTCTGAATTAGTAGTTTCATCAACTAGTCTTCATTAAGACTAAACAACCGATGAATTTACCAACTACTATATCAACGAGTTTCAAATATCAATTTAGACATTACGTCTGACATTTGCTTTTGTCATGCATAAGATAAAAGCCCCCACATTTTAAATATTTCATCAACATATAATCAAAATAACGACTATATATATGACTTGAAGTATTCTTAATGTAAACACTTTTATTTACACTCATTAATTTTTGAAACTATTTGACAATATTATTTGGTCAAATCTCGCATGTCATTGTTTGGGTGACTTAACAAGTCGACACACCTTCGTTTCTTTTCCGGGAACCATGAACCCTTTAGGTTGTTCCATGTAAATTTCTTCCTCCAAATCTCCATTTAAGAAGATTCTCTTTAATTTCATCTGATGGATTTCAAGGCCATACACCGCGGCTAACGCTATTAACACTTGAGTAGATGTAATCATCATTACCGGTGAGTATGTATCAAAATTAACAAGACCTTCTCGTTGTCTAAACTCTTTTGACAACTAATCTTGCCTTATATTTGTCAATAGCACCATCAACTTTCATTTTACTTTTTGAAATCCACTTAGAATTCAAAGGTTTATTTTCTGGAGGAAGATCAACCATTTTCCCAAGTATGGATTCTATCTTACTATTGACAGCCTCTTTTCAATATTGTGCTTCCGAGCAAGACATTGCTTTTTTAAATGTTTGAAGCTCACTTTCCAATACGAATGTCAGAAAATCTAGTCCAAAGGAAGTAGTTATCCTTTGACGTTTACTACGTCTTAGATTCACCTAAATCGGTGTACTTTCTTTTGCTTCTTCCCATGTTCGCTTAGATTTTTCACTAGACGATTCACATTCTTTTTATACGGATAACTATTCTCAAAGAATTCAGCATTATCTGATTCAATTACCGTATTAATATGAATGTCGGGATTTTCTGATTTATGAATCAGAAAACGATATGCCTTACTATTTGTTGCATATCTTATGAAAACGAATCAACAATTTTCGATCCGATTTTATCCTTTTGGGTTTAAGAACTTGCACTTTACCCAAATATCCCCCACACTTGAAAATATTTCAAGTTGGGTTTTCTTCCTTTTATTCATTTTTCGTATGAAAGGATTCCGTAAGAATAGCTTCTCCCACAAGATTTGGGTAAACCATAACTTACAACAAGGCATTTTATCATCTCATTTAACGTTCTACTCATTCTTTCCGCAATTCCGTTAGATTGCGCTAATGAAGGAGCGGTCGTTTGGTGAATAATGCCGTATTCCAAACATATTTCATATTTGACGCCCCTATTACGTTGTTGAGCCAACCACAAGGACTGTTGTTTGTGCCATAACATAGTCAGAATAAATGGTGAAGTTTTTAATCTTCAAACCAATCTGACACAATCAGAATTAATAAACGGTGAAGTTTTTAATCTTCTAACCGAGTACTACCTGATACCGGATCTTTAAACGGTGAAGTTTTTAATCTTCAAACCGAGTAATTCCCGATACTGGATCTAATAAACGGTGAAGTTTTTAATCTTCAAACCGAGTAATATGTGACACAATCAAATTTAATAGACGATGAAGTTTTTAATCTTCAAATCGAATAATAAATTAGAGTAGAAAATCACTCGGATTTTAATCTCCAAAACGAGTATAAAGTCACTTAGACTTTAATTTCCAACAAATGAGTAGAAAGTCACGAAGACTTTAATCTCAATGAATGAATACAAATCGTGCAGATTTTGATCTCAAAAGGAGTAGAAATCACGAAGATTTTAGTCTCCATAACGGGAGTATAAAATTCACGAGAATTTTAATTCCTTTTCCAAATGATTTTTCCAACTAAATCATTATAACTCTTTAAACAATTTGATTCTTTAATCAAACACATATATGTTCATATTTACATATATTATATTCATGATCTCAAGAATACTTTCAAGTATCAATGTAAGCCTAATTTCTGCTTACAACCTTGAAAATAATCTTCCACATAATTTTATGCATATTATCAGATTGTATACCAACTAATATATTTTATAGCATGCAAATAAAATATATTTTGAGATCATCAATTAAGTGTCTACCCTGACACATATAGGAATAGAAAGTAACAAAATTTCTATCTAACTGCCAACAAAATAATTCTCTTTCTCGTTTAGTATCTGACAAACAGAGGTTACGACAAACACAGAAAAGAATATTAAATTCCTTAAGATTGTTGGTAAATCTGTGTTCAAAATCAGAAATCAGAGAAGAAAACAAATAAACGTTAGTTTAATAAACAAAACGTGAAATAATAATTCCGAGCCCACAAGTTACTTGTGTGTCCTTAAGGAATTTAATCCCCTCACTGTTGCCCAAGGTTTTGGATTAATTCCTCCCAGGATAGAACGGAATAACTATTCTGCAACACTGGCAATCGAAACTGCAGAATTTCAGCGAACTCAACAGACGAAGCAAATCACACTTGACACTTAAGTTTATTTGAAAATAATGCAACAATATAAAAAGAGGGGATAAATTTTTAGATTTTTTCATCTGATTTTCATATCTAAAATATGAGGCCAAGCCTCTAAATTTATAGACAAAGGAAGGGTGATATGGAGAGGTGCAATTTAAAAGGTGCCTCTTATGGAGAGGTGCGATCCAAAAGGTGCCTCCTCCATTTCCCATTCACACCCTTTTAAAAAAATACAACAATGTGTCTTGCAAAATTTGTTAATGAAGACGCATGCTAATAGTGGTTAGATTTCTTGCTTTGTTTTACTGAGTCTTGATACTGAGATATCAACTACATCATTCATGTGTAATTAGCTAACCAACTATCACGATGTTCTAATCTTTGATAGGAAAAGAAGAAAAGATCATTGTGGAAAAGAGAAATAAGAAGATGTCTTATGATCAAAGGTTGGTTGGTGGAGGCATACCTAATACCACCTAAAATGACAGCTATTGAACGGTAAGACTAGACTTACACAGTAGTGGAAGTGATACACGATTTCAGGGATGAACAAATTAACTAAAAAATTTTGGACAACTAAAATCTGTAACAGTGCAATAATATCTAAGTTTGGATGTTTAATTTTCATGCATCTAAATACTTTCAAACTGTCAAATTATTTACACCCAATTAGGATAACTTTTTATATTAAGAGGTGATTGATAATTAAAAAAGCGAATAAGTTATCTACAATTGGTTAAACTAGCTGAAAGCGTGAACTTTACACTGTCATAGTATCATTGTATATAATTCAAATATATGTATCAACATCCGAGTAACATTGTCCTTGTTGTCATGTTCCTTGAGTTAGCTCAAACTAATAAAATGTTTAGCTAATTCGTCAATTAGACACAAGAAAAATAAAACTCCATTGACAAAATGGACCAAATCCATCGACTAAGTCAAGATTAAGAATGCAAATCGAGGCGGAAATAGTTCTTAGGAAAACAAGAATATGTACCTGCAGGGGATGGTCTAGACATTGGTAATGGTGGGGAGACCCCAAAAGCAGCAACTGAACAAGAAGCAGATTCATAAGGAGGATCAGGACAAAAGCAAATTGTTTGCTTCATAAAAGCATCATACCCACACCTCCCCTTTGTGTCAGTACACTCACTGCAGGCTTTACTATCCATTTTCCATCTTATATCAAACCCTTCTAGTAGTACTTTTCCCAAACTTGTTGAATTTAAGGACCCTACAGTAGCACCAGTCATCTGGAGGATTGGAACTGTGACACTAGCATTACACTTCCCTGGGCCTTGAGCCCCCGGCAATACAAAAACATTTTCATATTTGCTATTTCTACAAGCCATTTTATCCATTTTTGCAAAGTTGGGCGAAACAGGACAATCGTATAGGAAGGTCAAGTTTGTGTAGCTAGTGGCATAGTCGAAGAGGGAGTAATCCAGAGTGGTGTTAACTAAATAAACAGGACAAGCTGATTCCATGATATCCTCCCTGACAATTCTTATTGTTTGGGTTGTTGGACGTACGTCCAAAATTCGATACTTGATTTTGTTGATGATCATAGTGGTGCTGCTATCCTGATTGCAGTTGAGTTCAAAACCAGGATAGCCACAGTAGGGAGGATCAGTTACACTGCGGAAAGGATAACCCAATCCAGTAATATCACCACAGCTATACCTATTTCCACAAGTCTGGTAGAATTCATCTGGATTACTCGAACCTCGGGGTACATGAATCAGAATCAAGAATACAAGTGAGGAAAAGAGAGTGAGTAAAGAAAACAAATAAAAGCTTTGGGAATTCATGTGGAGGAAATGAGAAAATGGATGTGGCTAGGGAAAGAAGGCAATGGTTTATTAAAATCTATTGTGAGTAGAAAAGTAGGTGGAATGAAAGCATGAAGAAGATGATATACGGAGGAAATTGGGTGATAAAAATGACTTCACTTGATGACTACTATACTTTATTTAATAATGGAAGTCATGGGAAAAAAATTAAGGGAGTCATGGTATCACATTGACTGAAACTAAACTGTGGAGGAAACTAAGGAAATTAAGCGTTGATTTTTGAGTCGAGAAAAAGAAAAAGAAAAAGAAGATATCATCTTACCTGTTTCCTTTGTCTTTCAGTGTTTTTTATTTCTATTTTTTGTTTATTTATTTATTTATTTTATTTGGGATTAGGAAGTCTACTCGAGAGAGAAGTCAATTGGAAATTACTTGGACATAAGAAAACGATTTGAGGTTTGTTAAACGTTTCTATCTAATTAGGACAAGTATGTCATGAACTATCCAACAACCACGTTTACTATAATTTGCTTATGAACAACCCGGTTGGTGGCACTTATCAGACTTAGACCAGTTCCTAGTTCATAGATAACTGGTGTTGAGGATTATTTGTCCAAAACATATTAGTAGAACCTTTGTGAATTGAAAAAGAAATAGACAGAGATACTTTTTTAGATATGCACCTGCCAATGTAGCCTGAAATGAAGGAGGAAGAAAGGAGAGAAAAGAACAGAGATGCATAGGAAAAGTGATACGCCAAATCAACTCTAAAATATAATGCATCAAATGAAGTGCTTTTGACAAGTGCAAGGAGCAACCTGGTTATAAATATGGAACCTTGCACAATGGAGACAACATGAAATTTTTCTCTAGGAAGTGACTATAAATCAGGGATAAGATAAAGATCTACACAAGGAATAAATGTGTAATCTAATTGAGAATAACGTAAATATAAAATCTACTCTGAAAAGATAATAACCTTATTAAATAAGATAAATCAAATTCTTTTAATTTTTTTTTAGAATGTATATCATCCCCATAGTCTTTCTCACGATCTACGTACCAAATATCAGACATTAGAACGCGAAGTAACTTTTGTGTGTGGTAATAATGTAAATATTCCCAGTAACAACAAATTCCAATACACCTACAAAGCACCTAAATTCCATAGCCACCTTCCTTGAAGAGTACTACGAGAAATAGTATAACACTACTAAAATCTACAAAAGTTTTAAGGCGCGCTAAATATAAAATTTAATTTAATATTTTTTAATCTTAATTCAACTTCTATTAGAAATTCAAACGCTTGTGATTGATTTTCGAGTTACTTTTCTATTTATAAATAATTGAATAGGGGAATATTATTAATTTTAATATTATAAATTTTCAAAAATGGGTATCATTAATTATTAATAAAGTTAACAAAAAAAGAAAGGGAAAAGGCCTAAAAGCCCGTAAAAGGGCTGTTGGAAAACAAAGAGAGAAAATCATATATAGCCGCCGACTGAAAACTTATAACAGTCGGTAGCCATAAAATTATATCCTATATATTATAGCCCTAAACTAATTATAACAGCTAGCAATTGAAATTATAAAACACAGCACTTCAAACATAAACCAACATGCCATATCATTGGCCCAACACCTAAAAAGAAACCCACCAGCGATGTTATTCCCAACGAATATCCTATGTATTTTTAGTTCGTTCGTCTTTTAGTTTCTATTTTCTATGGTCTCACAAGCATTTCTGGGTTCTCCATGTGTTAATTTTTTTTCTTCTAATAATTCGATAAAAAAAAAGTCGAAGAAGAATTGGAGAAAAATTTATGTGGTAACTGCCAAATTAAAGCACTGTCTATTTATTGATCATAAATTAAAGAATAGATCTCTTGAGAAGACCAGAAGTTTCATCTCCACCTTCAGGAACTCAGGTTATCTAGACGGATCAAACTACAAGAAATATCACAAAGTGAAAACAGGAAAGAAGAGAAAATCGTCTAGTCAGGGAATAAAAGACGAGGAAGCTGGTATAGAATCTTCACCTATGATTCTGATGGTGATATTCACAACTTTGTTTTTCTTTGCCATCAGATGATGGAGTTATTCAAATATATAACAAGTTTGGGGATCTGAATGAGAAGGAAACACAAATGTTACACGATTCAAACAGAAGTGTTACACGAATTGAACGAATATATGTAGTTTTATCTGTAATAGAAGATATGACAACAACAACAAGGATTAATATTATAGACTATCAGTATACAATTTATATATAATAGATATACAAAAATAGACGGTCATTATACATAATATATACAAAATAAACTATCAATATGCAATATATATACAAAATAAATAGTCATTATACAAAAATATATAAAATAGACTGTTACTATACAAAATAGATAGTCACTATACAAAAATATACAATATAGATTGTTACTATACAAAAAAATATACAAAATAGATGTAAGTGTACAAAATATAGACCAAAAAAATTTAACTATACAAAATATATACAAAAAAGATTGTCACTATACAAAAATACATGATACACTCCAAATACACATTGTGCACACATTACACATACAAAATTATATATAATTTATATACACTATGTTCACATATTATAAAATACACATTATATACAATTTTGATACATTGTTCAGGTAGATGTCAAACTTAGGATACAATATTTATACATTGAAAAATAAATATTTATATAATGCACCAAGTAGGGGTCAAACCTATGACCTTTAGCTTAGGAAGCAGGCGCCTATCCACTGAGCTACAGACGCCTATGTTGTCATACTCATTACTTTTGGCTACTATATGAAATACTTTTGGGCGAAAGGCCATTTTTTGTAAGTAGGACAAAATATGGGCTATTAAAATTTTGAGGGGCTATACAGGGTAGTTTTCTCGAAAACAAAAGGCTCCAAGCCTTAAGAGAAACATAACCAACATTCTGTCATTCATCAAAAAGGACGGAAGAAAAAGGCTTAAACAAAAAACATAACAGTTTGCTTACGAAACAGAGGTTTCTTATCACGCAAGCAACGAAAAATTTAGGTTCATTTTTATGTCATGTTTTAGAGTATGCTTGGAAAGCCACCATGTAATTGGAATTAGTGTAATTATTAGGGTAGTAATTACACAGCCTAGTAATTACTCAGTTGTGTAATTACGGCGACCTGTTTGTTTGTCATAGTGTAATTACAGTGTAATTACAAGTTTACTGTTTGGTTGTACAAGTGTAATTACACGGTTAGATTAAATTTTAAATTAAGTAATTATCAAAACTTAAAGTTAATATACTAAATATATGCCTATAAATTTTTATAAGTATAAATAATATTATATTTGATATTTAAGATGTATATTTTTCATGAATATACATTAATAAAGTAATCATATATAAACTAATATTAAAAAAATTTATCTATATATTTTAAATTAATAATATTTAGTTTAGATACGTATAAAAATTTAAAATATACATTATTTTGTAAGCATTATGGAATTCATATTTGATAAAATAAATTAATATTTATAAATATGATGTCATTACATTATTCAAATGTTTGACAAAACTGATCTATCAATTTTAACTAAAAAATGAACAACATGCGAGTGAGCCAATACTACTAAAACAAGTAAATTAGAAACCATGAATGTAACACAATTTCATAATTTTAAAAAAATAATTATTTAGCATATGTCAAATTCCAACATAATAATAGTAAGTTTCACTATAATTTTAGATTATGAAACATAATAAGTTTATAACCACATTCAACAACGAAATTCCACTCTAATTACATCACTCATTATATGATAAATTTGTAAATGACTCATTATTTATAATATTAGGAGGTGAAATTTCAAAAAATAGAATAATAAAATAATAAAAAATAAAATATAAGCGATTACATGAAATAACAAGAAATAAAGGAAGAAAACTAATGTACAAAAAAAATATTTTACAATTTTAAAAGAAATTAAAAAGTAAAAATTAAAAATTAAAATAATAGAAATAAAAAGTTATAAAGAAAATAAATTAAAATAAAATAAAAAGGAACGAAAATGAAAAATAACCTTGTAATTACCACCAATTCTCACATCCCCTTGAGAATTGGAGAGTGTAATTACATCCCTTCAATTACACCCAATTCCATGCTAACCAAGTAATTACTTGGCCAAACAAACATGCCAAACTGTGTAATTACACCCAAATACAATTCCTAGGTGGCTTTCCAAACATGCTCTCAAGGATACCAGTATGAGCATGTACATGATGTTCCAAAAAGAAAAGATTTAGACTTGAAAAGTCACAATAAGAAATTTTAGAAAGAAAAGATTTTTGGAAGTATCATTTATTCTCATAAGGGGTCATCATCTAGGGTGAGGGTCCCGACGAAGGCGTTGACTTCCTGAAATTACTTGTACCAAAGTAGAGAGAACACGAGCCGAAGGTCTCGTTGCTGAGAATTTACTTAGCCATGCTAAGTATGATACATGAGCGCTGAGAACCATGAAGCGAGTGGCACCTCGTGGATTGGGCCTATTCGATAGGTTGGGATCGAACCCGTGCCGATCACGCACTGACTGAGACAGAATTAAGTCAGGATAGTTGGAACTCCCAAAGTATAATGTGAAGTATTTTTTTTATTATAAGACAGAAAAAAAAAGAATTTCTTTTAGAATATTCATAAATTGCTATTATGCAATTATTTTAGAATTGTTCTTATAAGTTTTATGTTACATGCATGTAGAATCTTTGCTCGTAATATATATGTATTAAAGTTTGTCTCTTGTCATTGAGACTCACTGAGTACAATGGATGGTATTGACGTTCTCTTTTGGGAACCTACGTTGGTCTGTGGTACAACGTAGGAACCGGTTTTGTAGGCCAACAGGGTACGGGTTAGGACTTCCCTCTCTTCGAGTGCTATTGGTGAGCTCTGCTTTTGTTCGTGGAGTATTCTTTAGATTCATCTTTACTTTGCTATTTCTTTGTTTACTTAGAGAACTGGCCGAAAAATCTCATGTCCTGAGCAGTGCGTTAGTTTATGTGTAGAGGCTTCATAGACAAGATCGGTGGGTTAAGATTCAGATGTTTTTGATGATAATTTAGCAATATTTCATTGGTTGATACAAATAAAGCTTCAGAGTTGGTTTATTTTAGATATTTAAATTAATTAAAAGTATTTGGTTACAATATTGCCTTCTAGCATATAATGTTTGAAGTTAAAATAGATCTGATAAGTGTTGATGGTTCGCTCGGTCATGTTAGTGATTGGGTGTCGGTCCCGTCTTGTTCAGAAAATGGGTCGTGACAGATAGGCCTCAATAAAGCTAACTATACAAGAAGTTTCGTTAAAATAGCACGGTATAGCCAGTTTTCGGATTGGTCATTCAAAAATAGCTAGCGTTACGAAGTCAATGAAAAATAATTACTATTTAGCTGCAACAGAGACCGATCCAGCATAATATACTGGAGTTCGGTGCACCTGTATAATATACTGGAGGCTGGAGCACTAGTGCTCCAAACTCCAGTATATTATACTGGACCAATATACTTGCTGAAACTCCAGTATATTATGCCGGAGTTCTAGTGTACTTATGCTGGAACTCCATCATATTATGTTGGAGTTCCAGCATACTATCCTGGAACTCCAGTATAATATGCTGGAGTTCAAGTATACTTATGCTGGAACTCCAGCATAATATACTAGTGAGACGACCCAAAGGGTCATCACTTATTTTATTAAATATTTCGAGCTTCTGAGGCCTTGAAAACCTCATTCTATGTTGCCTCGATTTACGTGCACGATCCGAGCATGTAGCCGAAAAGATTTTGTGATAGAAAATATGAATTCTATGAGAAATGTGGATAAAAATGATATTAATATTGACATAGTTGACTTCGGCCAACATTTTTGGTAAACGGACCCGGACCCGAGATTGGATGGTCCCGAAAGGTCCGTAGGAAAATATGGGACTTGGACATGCGTCCGGAGTCGAATTCTGAGGCCTAGAGCCCAAGTTATGAATTTTTTCGTGAAATTATTTTTGTTGTAATTGTAAAAAGGAAAATGAATTAATTGACCTTGGTATCGGGCTCGTATTTTGGTTCCGACGCCCGGTACAAGTTTTAAATATTATATATGTGCTTTTTGCAAAGTTTGGTGACATTCGGATGTCGTTTGATATGTTTTGGACCTTGAGTTCCAAGTTTGAAAGTTTTGAAAACCAAAAGTATGAAAATCATGAACTTGAGGCTTGATTTGATGAAAACGATGTGATATTGGCGATGTGATCGCACGAACAAGTTCGTAATGTATTTTTGAAGTTGAGTACATGTTTGGTTGGGAGCCCAGGGGCTCGGGTAAAGATTTGATAGGCCGTAGGATCAATTTCTGAATTTTTGCACTGCTGGTTTTTCACCCAGCTGTTGGCTTCGCATTTGCGAAGAATTTCTCGCAAATGCGAAGAAGGCAGGTCAAGGCTGGGTTCGCAAATGCGAACCCTTTATCGCAAATGCGATGTCTGGCAGAAACAAGCCAAGTTCGCAAATGCGAACAAAGGGTCGCAAATGCGATCCTGGCAGACCTGGGCCAGAGTTCGCAATTGCGAACTTAACCTCGCAAATGCGAGGCCTTCAGTACCTGGGCCAGAGTTCGCAATTGCGAACTTAACCTCGCAAATGCGAGGCCTTCAGTATGTTGCCTGGATTCGCAAATGCGAAGAATTTGTCGCAATTGCGACAAAACCCAGAAGCCTAGCTTGTTCGCAAATGCGAACATTATTTCGCAAATGCGAAACCCCCAGCATTTGCCTTGGCTTCGCAAACGCGAACAAATGTTCGCAAATGCGAACTTTCCATCCTTAGCTTATTTTTCAAACTCCAGAAATTGGTCGGGGTTCGCAATTGCGAACCCATGTTCGCAAATGCGAACACAGAGACCTGTAAATCACGATTTCGAGCTTCATTTTTCACATTTCACAACCCAAAAACACATATTGGCGATTCTTCACGAACTCCCTCTTCTTCAAAACAATTGTAAGTCACTTTTTACTTAATTCTTTTAATTCCTAACAACATTAAACATGTTTTTCAATAGAAATCAAAGGTTTTCATGGTAGAATTTCTTGTTTTTGGTAGAATATAGGGTTTTTCATAAATTGGGAAATTGGACCTCGAATTGAGGTCCGATTTTGAAACAAATCATATACTTGAACTCGTGGGGGGATGGGTAATCGAATTTTGGTCCGAACCCCGAGTTCTGACCATGTGGGCCCGGGGTCGAAATTCACTATTCCGGGCAGAATGTTGTAAAAGTGGTAATTGGCCTTATGAATTAGTTTGTTGAGTAGTATTGATGATATTAAATCAATTGTGTATAGATACGATTGGATTGGAGCCAAATTTGAAAGGAAAAGGCATTGCCACGGATTGAATTGTTCATAAACATTCGAGGTAAGTGTTTGTTCTATCCTAGCTTGAGGGAATATGATTATGTGCTATGTGTTATGTGATTGAGTGCGGTGTATGGGCTGTGGTGACGAGCATCCGTACACTGGCGTCTAGCATGACCGTGAGTCGTTGTTGATACTTGTTGCGAGACATATTTGAAGATAAATTGTTGAACCCTTGACGGGTTGTAGAATTGTTATTATTCTCCCTTATCGGGACTTGTTGTGAAGATGATTATTGATTGCCCTTGTTGGGACGGTTTATGATTTACTGTTTCATTCTTTGCCCTTAACTGTGATTGTTATTTGGGTGAGGAAGAGTGATAATGCACGAAGGGTGATGCCGTGCCTTGATTTATTATTTATGCACGAAGGTTAATGTCGTGCCTTGTTATTGATTATGCACGAAGGTTAATGTCGTGCCATGTTTTATTGATTATGCACGAAGGATCATGTCGTGCCTTGTTATTGAACCATGTACGAAGGATCATGCCGTACCATGGATGTGAGGATGAGAGTAAAAGTACGAAGGGTGATGCCGTGCACTTTATTTGCTTATTTGGTGAGGATGAGAGTAAAAGCACGAAGGGTGATGCCGTGCAACTATTTGCTATTCCTTGACTTGATATTACTTGTGTTTCCATTATACTTTGTTTTCCTTGTGAACTTATTAATCGTTGTTAATTGTTGAGTTCTTTTGAGATATTCCTTATTGTGTTATTACTTGGTTAATTCTTGTTATTTGTGGTATACATATATATGGAACTGCACAGGTTTATGTGGGTGTCTGGTCCTAGGCTTGTCACTACTTCGCCGGGATAGGCCAGGCACTTACCAGCACATGGGGTCGGTTGTGCTGATACTACACTTATGTGCCTTTTTGCACAGGTCCAGGTTACGATCAGGAGCAGCAACAGTAAATCTTTTGCGTGGGAGTTAATCATATTTGATACTGAGGTAGCTTGCAGACGTCCGCAGGCCCGGCGTCTCTCTTTTTACTTATGTTACTAGCTGTAGTCTCTTTGTTCCGAGACAAACAGATTATGTTATATTTCTTTCAGACTTTTATGTGTAGTATTCAGTAGTAGTTCGTGAGTTGGTGACTCCACGTCTTGGGTAGAGGATTTCAGTATGGTTTTACCTTGAAACTGCTTAATACTATTTCGATAAAGTCTTCCGCACTTATTTAGTTAAAGTTATGGTTTGTTGATAAATTAATTATGAAATTTTATTAAAAACAGGATAGTATGAATGCAGTGGCTTGCCTAGCTACCATGAGTAGGCGCCATCACGATCCCGATGTTGGGGGAAAATCCGGGTCGTGACAACTGGCGTATTTTTCCGGGTTTTGAACAGTATTTTCGCTAAGATTTATCTTTACATGAAAATTAGCTAAATTTCGATTATTTTTAAAACTGGGCTATTTTTGAACGACCAATTGTAAATTTAGTTATTTTTAAATTTCACGCACAAGTTTCTGAAGTCCATGACAGCACCGTGCTTTCTTAGACAACTTAACAAGTTTTATGCTATTTATAAAGTAAACTCCTTCACACAAAGTATTTTACTTATTAGGAGGAAAATGGACCAATGTAATACACTATGAAGCAACAAGGTTAAATGATAAATAAATGGAAAGTGGGGGACTATCTGTATTGGAGAAATTTTTTATGACGTGGCAAGACACGTGGAATATGCACAAGGTTAGTATTCTGAAGGAAGGTGAACAAAAGACACAAAAGAATAAAATAGACACGGGATGCAATACGACTGCGAGACCCGTGCCTATTTGGAGCAAGCTAGAATGTGATTTTAGAAGACAAAGGATTTCAGAAGACAAAGGAAGTAGATAGGAGCACCGTATCTTTTCAAAACACCAGAAGCAACGGGTCAAAAAGCATTCAAAGCATGGATCTGAAGGCAGAAAGGAGTTTAAATTCAATCATTAAACATTCTATACGTTAAAGGATCAGCATTTATTGAAAATGATTGTGTAACGGCCTATTTAATGTCATTTATTGCTCATTAAATTTTACGTTTTATTCCTCCATCTAGAGTCAACTATAAAAGGAGGAAGTTATACCCATTGTAACACAACAGTCACTGGAATATAATCTTTTTTACTGTCTATTCTGATTATTGAAAGCCTACTACATTTTTTCGGTCTCTTGATTATCAGTAACCCGATTTCTCTATTATTCTCTAGCTTTAATCGAAGTTCAATATTTTGGTTAAACATATATATAATTGCTTTCTCGAACTATTATTTTCTCTGTTTCAGTTTATGTAAAGCTAATTCTTTTTTTGTTCGTATCAAAAAGATTAACTTCTTTCCATATTTGAAAATATTGGGCAATGTTTATAATCACACGAAAATATATGTGGCTCATTTGATACAACAAGTTTAAAAATCTTTTTTAAAAACTTTTTATCAATCAAATAGGTTTATATAAATTGAAATGGATTGAGTAATATTCAACTTGAATTAGACGATGTGCCCGAGTATTGGTTGCCCTGCCTCGAGGCTCCAACTAGTAAAAGGAAGACAACAGATAAGGAGCTGGGCTTTCCTGAAACCCAAAAAAAAAAAGAGGAATTGGGCTTCTGGTACTAGTTTAACAACCCAGGTCCATAGAAGCCAGGTGCTAACATTAGTGTGGAATTGGAAGAAATTGATTGGGGGCCACAGTTACATTATCAAGTCTGTTTTGGCACTTGCGAATGATAGTAGCAAAGAATGCAAAAATAGTATTGGCTAGCTAGTTTTCAAACTGATCTTGCCGTTATTTGTAAAGTTATTGAGAAATAGTTATTATTTTGTTGCAACACAAAAAATTCCAGCATAATATACTGGAGATCAGTTCACCTGTATATGAACTTCTAGCACGTAAAAAGTTTCAATATAATATACTAGAGTATTTTTTTAGATTTTGAACAGTATTTTTGTTCAAATTTATTTTTACATAAAAAATGACTAAATTTCGATTACTTTTTAAATAATGATTATTTTTAAATGACTAATTGTAAATCTAGCTATTTTAGAATTTCTTCGGTAAACACGAGGTGTTCAACTTTAAGCAGACAAAATATTGTGTAAATTGGGTTGGAGATCCTTATCTCGCACCGCTCTTCGTTCAGTGACAAGCCAAATACTGACGTGACATTACCAGCAGCCACCTCTCTCCCAACGCTCAACTTCCCCAACCATAATAAATCTTTAAATGGAACGTGGGAATTAATTAGTAGGAGAAAATCCAATCGAGAGACTGGAAACGTTGAGAACCACAAATTAGTAGAATAAATTCCTTTCGGCTTCTACTGTGAAAATCTAAGAATATAATATCTCTCGACTTCATTTAATATTACACTATTACCTTTGAAGAGAATTAATAAGATAAATTTTTTTCTTATTAAGTGATTTGACTCTCATATTTGAAATATGTAATTCTTGCTTTTTATTAAAGTTGAAAAATAAGATTAGAAGTTGCAGGGTTTCATTTTATACAAAAGCTTTTGGTGCAGTGCACCGGTTCAAATATATCTTTGAGGTGTTTTTCCTCTACTTCCTTTTTATAGCTAGTTCCTATTCACCCTAAAAAAATCTCAAACAAATGCCAAAATATTCAAGCGGAATTTGGTCCAAGCATTGGATACGCAACTATCATCATTTTTGCAATAACACTATCTGTTGCACTTAATCATAGTATAGAACTTAAGATTTTAACTTAAATTATCTGATAATGTAAAAAAATTACCATCGCAGTTGTTAACATATTATACGTCTAACAAGTTTCTGTTATTCCAGCAAGTAAGATGGAATTATATTTAAGATGATAACAACAACAACTACTATCCAGTTGGGTATACATGGACCGGGTTGGTTTCAAACCAAACTAACTATCGGTTTGAATTTGTTCGGTTTTGTCGGGTTTTTCGAATTTTCAGATTTTTTGTTACATGAATATATTCCAATCTTACTTTGTTAAAATTATAGATAAAGCTTTGATAAGTAAATATATATTTAGTAAATATGGAAAAAAATTGACAAACATATGATCTATTAAAACATTCTAATAGGAGGATTTTTTAGTAACACATGATAGTTATTTTCTTAGTCATTTAACAATAATTTTGGTTAATTTACGCTTTCAAGGTTAATACATGAAAGGATCCCAAATATTTCTATATTTTATAAAGAAAATTCACTATAAAGTCTTAAAATATAAATAAAATTTATATATCTATATGTCGGTTTGGTTCGAGTTTTTTTACTCAATATCAAACCAAGTCAAACCAAACCTAGTCGGTTATTTTAATCGGTTTGGTTTTGATTTTTCGGTTTGGTATAGTTTTTCGATTCGATTTTAACACCCGTACTATCCAATATAGTCTCACATAGTCCGAAAAGGATAACCCTACCGGAGGGCAAAAAGCTGATTCCAATCGACTTGACTAAAAATCAAAATTAATGGCAGGGAAATGCAGAGCTTAAGAAGGCAAAGGCAAAACGTACCCGACGGTGTAGCAAGGGATGAAAGCGGACTACTTTTTCCAGTTCTAGGGGAACCTGAACCAGCTGCTGGAATTCCACTGGTGCAAGCGTTTGACGAAGAAGAAGAAGAAGATTGATGATCATGGCACAAACAACTAAACTGTTTCGCACCAGCATCAAATCCACAACTTCCCCCAAACTTTTCACATTCCTTACAAGGACTTGTATCCACTTTCCATTTCAAATCAAACCCCTGTTCCATCAATTTCTTCAAATCCCCCAAATTTCCAATTATTCCTCCAGACGAATAGTATTCCTTACGAGCTGGTACAACTATACTAGCATGACATGTCCCATCTCCGTCCAAATCGTTCTTATAACTGATTCCGTTTATCGCACAATTAAACGACCCACCCGAAGGTGCAATTCCAGTATTTCCGGCCCAAGGTGGACACACGTAATTAACCGTGACATTCACTAAGCTCAAAGCATACTCGAATATATTGGAATCCATTGTCGTGTTAAATTGACAAATCCCTTCAACTAGATCTTTTCTAGTAACTGTTATAATTTGGGCGTCCATTTTAATATCGAGAACCAAGTAATTTACGTTTGAAATTTGTATTATGGTGCTACCTTGATCCTCGCATTTAAGCTCGAATCCAGGATGACCACATTCCTTTGGTCGATCATTTCCCCAGAAAGGGTAACTAATCCCAGTTAAGTTTCCACAGTTGAAGGATTTGCCGCAGCTGGCAAACCACTGGTTTTCTAGGGAAGAAAGAGGAGGAAGATGAATTAAGAACAAGAGTAGTGCGTAAGCTAGAAATTGAAAGGAGAGAAGGCCTTCCATGTCGAACGTCCAGAGACAAATTGTTGCACCGAGTAGTTAGCTAGTAATACAGTAGCCGTATAGGAATAACAAAATGGCGGCCGAATTTGTCCGTTTGGCATAAAAATACTTTTAAATAATAAAATTAATTTAAAAAATAAATAGTTACGTTTGGATAAAAGTATTGAAATTAATAATAAGCAGTTAAACAAGTGAGTATACAAAGAGTTTTGTTTTAAAGAGAAGTATTTAAAAATATAATAGTAAATATTTTGGTCAAATCTAAAGTGCTTATAAGCTGAAATTTGATAAATTGAGGGAAATCAACTTATAGTTTTTGGCTTATTTTTGGCTTATAAGCACTTAATTTAAACACATAAATAAACTAAAAAGTATTTATAAGGTAATCTTGCTTATAAGCTTAGTCAAACACCTTTAAATAGAATATTAGAACACTCCGTTGACCGATTATCTTTCATCTTATCTAATACTGTAAACTTTTTTATGCTTCGGAGTGTCTACAAGTTAAACTCCTTAAGGATTTATGTAACTTATACACGTGACAGTATTTTAACCTATTGTAACATATTAAATCCCTTATTTGTGGATTACATTCTAATTTCACTTATTATAAGTTATTACTTGTATTTACGTTCTAGATGATTAGATAGTGCAGATTTACATTACCAATGTATATAGATTAAATTATTTCAGAAAAATATGATGGACTTTTTCTTATGTCTTATTGAAATAACTTAAGTAAAATAATAAATAATTACATATTGTTTGGCCCGAAAACTATCGTTTGCTTTATGAGTTAGTGACAATCAAAGATTATAGAAAGGGTAAATCGGAATCAGTAGTAATATATCTAAAGATCAATCTTCGGATCCATGTATAAGTTGCTTTTGTAAGAGTGTAGCGGATCTTGATAAAGTGTTTGAGCAAGTTAGCAATAGAGAGATAAAATAGAGAGAGAATGATAGATCAAGGGAGAGTTATATTATTATTGACAAATAACATATGCCTTACAAATGAGGGGGACCCTTCCTTATATAGAAGAATGATCCCCTCGCCAACACACTACATCATTTCAAAGCTACTATTATTACAACGAAGGTATAGGGAAGGGGAAGTCGGGACGTCTACTTGGGCGAGCATGTTGGTACACGCCCCTAAGGTCGGGGGCGTACCCTTTTTCTCATATAGACATGAGAGAGGGTATCATCTGACGTCTACGACCGCATAAGGGTGTGCGCTTGGCCCGTATTACATCCGAGTCGGCCATGTGTGGATACGTGCTCGACCCGTCTTATATCCGATTCGACCCCATACACATATTTATGTGACATTTAGTAGTATGATGAGTGATGTAGAACGGAATTTAACTACAATATGTTATATACTAGTATGTAAAAGAATGGGGACCTACGATTAATTCCTAAATACGTCACACTCTCATACAACGATGTAATATTTCTAGTATATAATACATTGTTCATAATTTTTCCAAATTACAAACTCATGTTTATATTTACTAACTTATTATTTGTTTTTGAGTGTGTTAGACTAGTTAGTGTTTGATGAAAATATATGAGAAGAGAAGATTTTGTCTGTCATTTTTAAAAAAAAAAAGGAAAAAGCATTTAAATCTACTTCTTTGTATTATATAGCTTAAATATTTTAAAGGATATTTTGGAGGAAATTAGAATTTGACTATGTTACTATTAATAATCAATATTGGACACTTGGTAAATTGGGCTTCGGATCAATTAAGTCGTCTGAAATTAATATTTTAGTCACTTATTATTTTATTAATTAATCGATAACATTTTTAAAATTAATTGCACAGCGTTTTTAACATTTTTTATTTTTCATTTTGAAATTCAAAGTAGGTGACTATTGGTTTTTAAAAGGTGACTGGTTGTGAATGGATGAGTTTGTTAATTCCAATAGACTCCTAGACGTATTATAATAAATATTTTTATCATCTTCAAAACAAATACAACTTCAGATTTCAATCTCATTTTCTTCTATTTATTTCTACAACTCACAAATATTTTGTTCTCGTGGGAAATTTAAGTTAATTGTTGAAACTCGAAATCAGTGGCGTTATAAAATCTTGGAGGAATCCATGCTATTATCCCCATGGAAGCTTAAATTTCTCAAGACAATGATTATACTATCGAAGCCAGATCATTTCATCCCATTTCTTTTTCTAACAAAAAAAAAACAACAACAACAACCTGGTGCACTAAATCTTGCTCTGTTTTCAAGATTTGAATATGTGACCTCCCGATCATATATCAGTAACTTTACCGGTTTATGTCGGCCCCCTTCTATTAGGAGAGTGGTCTATTTATTTAATTTTATAACATAGGGAGAGAGGTGGCTAGTAATCGTCATTCATCATGTAAGTATTTTGTTGTCATTGAACGAAGAGCGGCGTGAATAAGGATTTCCAACCCAATTTATAGAAATTACATGGAAAAATTAATTTGAATAATCGTTCACCTAACTGTTTAAATAAAAATAGAATATCTTGTTCTCGACTAAGATCATTCACAGTGCGAACACATTTTTGTAAAGACAACATTTGCCGATCTATATTACATTATAAACTTATTTACCCCTTCTAGAGGTATTATCACTTCATTATAGTAGTTGTAGACAATAAATTTGCGTCGAGAAAATATAATCAAGACCAAAAATATCGCAACAATCGTAGTATTTTATTTTCGAATATTTGAGCATACAATCTCTACGAATCCTCTGATTCTTCTTTCCAACAGTAAATAAATTCAAGGGCCTTTGAGCTTGATTTTGAATCAATATTTATTTCCACGAACGGTGGTCTTGTTCTTGAGTTTTAGCTTGATTGCTTGAACTTGGCCTTGATTTATTCTTCGTTCTTGAGCTTGAACTTGATTTGTTCTTCGTTCTTAAGCTTGAACATGGTTGCTTAAAGCTTAAAACTTGTAGAGAAATTTACGGTATTTGATCCACGAGCTCTCTCTTGCTTCTTGTTATAACTTGTGATGACTTTTCTGAGCTATGAACACCCCTATTCATAGTTGTGAAAGGGAGGAGTTGTAATATGAACAAACTCTTTTCGACCAATCAAATTTATATATCTATATGTCGGTTTGGTTCGAGTTTTTTTACTCAATACCAAACCAAGTCAAACCAAACCTAGTCGGTTATTTTAATCGGTTTGGTTTTGATTTTTCGGTTTGGTGTAGTTTTTCGATTCGATTTTAACACCCGTACTATCCAATATAGTCTCACATAGTCCGAAAAGGATAACCCTACCGGAGGGCAAAAAGCTGATTCCAATCGACTTGACTAAAAATCAAAATTAATGGCAGGGAAATGCAGAGCTTAAGAAGGCAAAGGCAAAACGTACCCGACGGTGTAGCAAGGGATGAAAGCGGACTACTTTTTCCAGTTCTAGGGGAACCTGAACCAGCTGCTGGAATTCCACTGGTGCAAGCGTTTGACGAAGAAGAAGAAGAAGATTGATGATCAGGGCACAAACAACTAAACTGTTTCGCACCAGCATCAAATCCACAACTTCCCCCAAACTTTTCACATTCCTTACAAGGACTTGTATTGTGACGACCCAAAGGGTCATCACTTATTTAATTAATAATTTCGAGCTTCTGAGGCCTTGAAAACCTCATTCTATGTTGCCTCGATTTATGTGCACAATCCGAGCATGTAGCCGGAAAGATTTTGTGATAGAAAATATGAATTCTATGAGAAATTTGGATAAAAATGATATTAATATTGATATGGTTGACTTCGGTCAACATTTTTGGTAAACGGATCCGGACCCGAGATTGGATGGTCCCGAGAGGTCCGTAGGAAAATATGGGACTTGGACATGCGTCCGGAGTCGAATTCGAGGCCTAGAGCCCAAGTTATGAATTTTTATGTGAAATTGTTTTTTTATGTAATTATTAAAGGAAATAAATTAATTGACCTTGGTATCGGGCTCGTATTTTGGTTCCGACGCCCGGTACAAGTCTTAAATATTATATATGTGATTTCTGTAAAGTTTGGTGACATTTGGATGTCGTTTGAGATGTTTTGGACCTCGAGTTCCAAGTTAAGAAGTTTTGAAAACTAAAGGTATGAAAATCATGAGTTTGAGGCTTGATTTGATTAAAACGAAGTGATATTGGCGATATGATCGCACGAACAAGTCCATAAGATGTTTTTGAGTTAGTGTGCATGTTTAGTTTGGAGCCCGGGGGGCTCGGGTAAAGATTTGATAGACCGTTGGATGAAATTCTGAATTTTTGAACTGCTGGTTTTTCACCCAACTGTTGTCTTCGCAATTGCGAAGTATTTCTCGCAATTGCGAAGGTAGCAGGTCAAGGCAGGGTTCGCAAATGCGAACCCTGGGTCGCAAATGCGAAGGTGCCCAGGACCAGTTGGGTTCGCAAATGCGAACCAAACCTCGCAATTGTGAGGCCTTCAGTAATTGCCTGTCTTCGCAATTGCGAAGAATGTGTCGCAATTGCGAAGAATGTGTCGCAATTGCGAAGAAGCCCAGAAGCCTGCTGGTTCGCAAATGCGAACCTTATTTCGCAAATGCGAAAATCCCTCGAAGCAGCCTAGTTCGCAATTGCGAACATATGTTCGCAATTGCGAGGACCCCAGATTTGCCTTGGCTTCGCAAATGCGAACAAAAGTTCGCAAATGCGGACTTCCCAGCCTTAGCTTATTTTTCAAACTCCAGAAATTGGTCGGGGTTCGCAATTGCGAATCCATGTTCGCAAATGCGAACACAGAGACCTGAAAAACACGAATTTCAGTCATTTCTTCACATTTTACAAAAACAAAACACCCATTTGCGATTCTTCAAGGATTTCTTCTTCATCAATACGATTGTAAGTCACTTTTTACTTAATTCTTTCATTTCCTAACATCATTAAACATGTTTTTCATTAGAAATCAATGATTTTCATGGTAGAATTCTTGTTTTTGTTAGAAAATAGGGTTTTTCATAAATTGGTGAATTGGACCTCGAATTGAGGTCCGATTTTGAAACAAATCATATACATGAACTCGTGGGGGATGGGTAACCGGATTTTGGTCCTAACCCCGAATTCCGACCATGTGGGCCCGGGGTTGAAATTCACTATTCATGGCAGAATGTTGTAAAAGTGGTATTTGGTCTTAAGAATTAGTTTGTTGAGTAGTATTGATGATATTAAATCAATTGTGTATAGATACGATTGGATTGGAGTCAAATTCGAAAGGAAAGGGCATTGCTACGGATTAAATCATTCGTAAACTTTCGAGGTAAGTGTTTGTTCTATTCTAGTTTGTAGGAATATGAATTTAGTTATGAATAAATTGTTGAATAAGAGTTATTGGTGTTATACCGGTAATGAAGGTAATTTGTTGAAATTATTATAAATTATTGGTTTAAAACCGGTAATTATAAATATTGTTGATATAGAGATTATTGGCTAAATGCCGGTAACATATATATTTTATATTTGGGATCGTGTGGTACGCCGACCACAAAGTGACTTAAAATCTTGGCATTGGCCATAGTTGCCGGTAGCCAATTGATATATATTTGGGAGCGGGTGGTACGCCTACCACAAGATATGATTATTGATATATTTGGGAGCGGGTGGTACGCCTACCACAAGATATAACTATTGATATATTTGGGAGCGGGTGGTACGCCTACCACAAGAGATATAATTATTGATAATTGGGAGCGGGTGGTACGCCTACCACAAGAGATAATTACTGTGATAGTTGGGAGCGGGTGGTACGCCTACCACGAGACATGAAATGAAAAAGGAAATTGAGACATGAAAGTAAGATTATTTTGGATATCTTGAGTTATTGAATATTATTTCAGAGCAGAGTATTTCTTTATAAATGTATTGTATATATATATCTATATTGCAACTGTACAGGTTTAGGTGGGTGACTGGCCTTAGCCTTCTTACTAGTTCGCTGGGATAGGCCAGGCACTTACCAGCACATAGGGTCGGTTGTGCTGATACTACACTCGCTCTTTTTGCGCAGATACAGGTTACGGACAGCAGTAGCGGCGGTAGCGACTTGTGGATTTTTCGACTACTGAGACTATGAGGTAGCCTTGTAGGCGTCCGCAGGACCCGTTGTCTCTCCTATCTATGTTTTTCATTCTGTTATCTCATGTAATCGAGATAAACAGCTTGTACTTTCTTTCAAACAATTATGCGTATTATTCTTAGAAGTTCGTGAGTATTGTGACACCAGTCTTGGGTAGTGTATCAGATTTGGATTTTTCTTTATCATATCTGACTAAGTCTTCCGCAAATTTTGATTGTTCCGCTGTAATTTTTATGTTGTTAATAAGAAATTGGTTATTAATGGAGATGTAATTAATATTTTGCTTGCCTAGCTTCTATTTAGTAGGCTCCATCATGACCCCGATGGTGGGAAATCCGGGTCGTGACAAGTTGGTATCAGAGCACTAGGTTGCATAGGTCTCACAACTCACGAACAACCTTAGTAGAGTCTGAAGGATCGGTACGGAGACGTCTGTATTTATCCTCCAGAGGCTACAGAGTTAGGAAAATATTCTCTTTATTCTTTCCAGTCATGCGACTTGATCTTTTAAATGTTAATTGAACTTCTACTCTGTTCTTCCGCAGATAGTAAGGACACGTGCATCCTCATCTACTGACCAGCAGCCCGAGGTCCCAGCAGCGGCAGCTCTCGCTAGGGGTAGAGGCCGAGGTCGAGGTCGTCCTAGAGGACAAGGTAGGGGCAGAGCTCATCCCCGAGCAGCAGCACGAGTGGCAGAACCTCAGGTTCATATAGAGGAGGAAATTCCAGCCCAGCAGCTCCAGTAGGCCCAGCTCAGGTCCCAGGAGGAGCTTTATTTTCACCGGATCTTCAGGATGCTTTGGTCCGGATAGCAGGTTTTATGGATCATGTCACCAGAGCAGGTTTATTACCGGTAGCACCAGCCACTTCTCGGGCTGGAGGAGGTAATCAGACTCCTGCTACGCGCACTCCAGAGCCAGTAATTCCCCAGGCTCAAGATCCTGTGATTCAGCCAGTTGAGGCGGTTCGGCCTATTATTGCGACTCCGTCTAATGATGGTGCAGCTATGTCTGCTGATGCGTTGTGGAGATTGGACAGGTTTACCAAGTTGTTTACTACCACATTCAGTGGTACTCCTTCAGAGGATCCACAGGATTTCCTATACAGCTGCCACGAAGTTCTCCGTACTATGGGTATTGTGGAGACTAATGGTGTGGATTTTGCTACTTTTCGGTTATCTGGTGTGAGCACATGATTTTTGCACTAAGCCTTTAAATTCCAAAATTAAAATAAATATATTTTGAGTGCAATTACTTGCTTTGCTTGAATTTAGTTATATTTTTGTGTGTTTGAATAAGTAAAAAATTAGAAAAAAATTAAAAATAGTAGTAATTAGTTTGTTAGTTTAGTTAATTAGAAATTTAGCAAAATAGCTTAAATAGGAGAAAATAAAGGAAAAAATAGCGTAAAAATTGCAAAAAATATTAGGAAATTAGAGTAGGAAGTAAATTAGGATTTATAATTTTTCATAAAAGAAAAGAAAAAAAAAGAAGTATAAAAGAAAATACATAAAAAATATTAAAACCAGAAAATACAAAAAAATAGATGTGTATATACAGGTATAATGCATTGGGCTGACTGAGAAGCCCAAAATGCCAAGCTCAGTCACCTGGCCGGCCTGGCTTTTAATTAGGTTGATCATGACCGTTCATTTTGGTGTATCTGACGGCCGAGAATATTAAGGGAATTATTTAGTTTAATTAATTGCTGAGATTTAATCTCAGTCGTTCATGTGGTTTGATCCAAAGGCGTGAGACCTTGGTCTCATTAGAAGCAAAACGACGGCGTTTTAGTAACGCCCGTCCTCAGCCGTTGATCATCATCAAGCGAACGGCCGAAATTATCTCGGATATTTGGCCTATTTAAAGGTTTTGTCTGAAGGAGGCCGCCTATTTTGCCATTTCTTTAACCCTAGAGACGCCGCCTCTCCTCTCCCTCTCTTCATCTCCTTCTTCAAACCTCAGAAACCCTAGGCGGCCATGGCGGCCACCACCTTCCACGGTGGTCGCCGGCCTTTCTAATCCCTCCTATCTTCTTTTCCTTCTTCTTCTTGTCATAATACCCCAAAAATCCCAGAAAAAATACCCCGTTCTTCAAAAGTCCGGTCACCGGAGTTACACCGGTGACCACCAAAGTATGAGAACCAACCTGAAACCAATGCCAATCAACGCCTCTCCACTAGATCTACCCACTCATGTCAATGGCTACCCTCGAATCTTCCCGGAACAATTCGAATATCCAAATTAAGGTCGTCGGAACCCTAGCTCCGGCGACCCCAAGTTCGAACCCCAATCAAGACCCCACCTTTACCATCTCTTTAAACACCTCCTGCAAGTCAAAATCAAAAAGGCCTCGTCCCTAGGCCTGTGAGAGAAAATCAGACAAGGAAAAAGAAGAAAAAATCGAAAAAAGATATCTGGAAGAGAATAAAGAAAAGGAAACAAGAAAGATGAAAGGAGGAGGTCTGAGAGATGAGAAAGAGTGAAATAGAAGAGTGAAAGATAGGAAGCTTGGGGGACCGGCCCCGCAAGTTAAGTACCCTCCCCCTGTTGTATATTTCTTTGCTTTTCCTGTTTGACCTATGTGTTTCTTGTCTTGCATGTTTCTATCTGCCCTTTTCCTCGTGCTTCACATGATTAGTTTTAGGGTTTAATTGGTTCATCTGTGCTCCATGTTTGAATGCTCATCTGCTTTTGTTTCTTATCTTTTATCGTATATATATATTACATCTGTTAGTTTGTCATAAGAATTAGGGTGTCTTTCGTCAAAATTTTGGCTTGTTTCTATGTTCTTAATATCCCTTATTCTTTTTCATTTTTTGTTTCTTTCTCTGTTGGTTTTTGATATCTCTTCTATATGTCTTATTTGTTTTCGCATGTTAATTTTAGGGTTTTGCTTTGCTTTCCTTTGTTTTGTGTCTGTCATCTTGATATTTCGTTTATCCCCTGTGCTTCTTCATCTTTTGTAGTTCAGTGTTTTAACTTGTTCATCTTCATGTTTTTCTCTTGATTTGTATGTTTCAATCATGTTCAGTTTCCTTCCTTTTCGTTCTGCTGTGTAATATGAGTCCAGACCTGTTTACTTTCCACAGCATGACCTTTCCTTTCTTCATGATTCTTCACATGCTTAGTTGTCTAGTCATTGTTATTCATATCTTATACTATGTTTGGATTTTGGTTTCTGATTCTCTGATTTGAAGATTTGAACCCGATATCTTTCTTCTTGTTTGTCCTCTGCTAGTATTAGGCTTCTCCATTCTGTTTGCATGTTTCTCATTCTCCCTTAATCTTCCCTGTTAGTTCTTGACAGTTTGAATGATCCTTCTCTTCTCTTTGTCTCATGCTTAAGGATAGAATTAGCTATGGGTCCCTTATATTAAGTTTGAATTAGTCTTTTTCATGTTTAGTTATACTGTTAGAACTAAATATTAGTTTCATATCTGAGTTGGCTCTACTCCAGTTTTCCATGTGTTCACTGTTTTCCTTTTAGAATAATTTTAGAATTAGCCATTAGACTCTCATGTCTACTTAAGGGTTACTACTTCAAAGAGCACCCTCACATGCATGCCCATGATCTTTCTTCTGTCACTTTTGCATAATAGATTTAGGGATGTTATTCATTGCTCCTTCATGCCTTTCTGTTCCTCATCTTCACTCTTAACATGCATATATCAAGCTAGGGTAGCACTTAAAAATGAATCCTAATTACCCTACTTAGATTAGTTGAACCATGCTGACTGGTTTCTGAGAATTTACTATCTCTCCATGATTTTTCTACTCCTTATCTTCATATTATCTGTCTCATGTTGAAGTCCATTGTCTTTATGTCTAAAATGAATCATGTTTTATCTCTTGTTTTGTAGGATTTAGTTTCCATGTGTCTATGCCCATGAACCCTAAATGTTTGAATTTCTCAGTGTCTCATTTGACATGAATTGATCATGACTAAGCCTGATTGATGTTAGTTTGACATGTTGCTACATGAGTTTAAGTTATGTGAGTTGATTAGTTGAGGTTCAACACTATCAAACCCCTTTTATGAGTTTTAATTAATCAATGAACATTATTTGGCTTTATGTGGTTATGTGTGCAATTGTATGTTAAAATGGCTAAGTTTGCAATAGTTACATGTTAAGTGTGAACACTGATAATGTCTATCATGCTTAGGAAGATTGGTTATAGCTGTTAGCATTAGGTTTTATGAAAATGGTTAGTTTTGAAATAGGACATAAACTGAAAATGAACAAAAATAGGCTACAAGTTTAATAATTGGCCTATGAATGGTCAACCTTGCAAAGGGTTGACCAATTTTGTGAGCCCTAACACACAGCTCACTGTTTAACAGTGGCTGGTTGTGCAAAGGGCTATGTCTGCAAATGCAGACTAGCCCAGGCTCTATATTGAGCCCCGAACAGCAAAGTGGCCAAACCTGTAAAGGTTTTGGGCCTAGCTGTTCAGTATATGGCTTTAATAGCCCAAGCTAAGTCTCAACTTGAGACCTGGCTAACTTTTAAATAGTTTAAACATAATAACAAAACAGGCTATGCCTGCAATTAGCTTTAATTAAGAATAATTTGGTCTTAATTGACTGAAATTAGTTTAAAAGGGGTTAAAATTGAAATAGTTTTAGAAATAAATCTGGCCAGCCCTTAAATACTAATGCCAGGGCTGGCCATTAGTTAAATAGGTTCAAAATTAGATAGAATCTGCCCTAGGCATAGCTGGTAAATCAGCAGTGCCCTTAGGGGCACAATTGGGAATTGAAAAGGTAAAATAGTAACTAGTAAGAACTTAGGAGGGTAGTAGGGACTTTTATACTCCTGATTTCTGCAATTTTGCAGAGATTTAGGGGTATAATGGTCTCCTGAAAATGGGAAATCTGTAAAAATCTCAAACCCCTAAGGTTATATTAGTAAAATGCCATAAAAGAGAATCTTTAGAACCTTCCAGCACATGCTGGAAGGGTTTTAGTAACTGAAAATAGGACTAAAGTGTAGAATAGGTAATTTTAGGAGGGGGGAAGTGGGATTAATCCCATTACTTCCTCCCCAAGTATTCAGCCCTAAAAGGTTAGCTATAAATATCTCAAAAAGGGGCTGAAAAAGGGGGATTCCATTAGAGAAAATCTGGGTGAATATTTGGGGATCGAACATTGAGAGTAATCTGAAGAACAGACATAAGCTGAAATTCATACCAAGGCATTGAGAGATAAAAAATAGCAATAGAGTAACTGGATTTTTCTGGAATTTTTCGAGTAGAACTCGCCGGATTCTTTGGTTTTGCTGGGTTCACTTGCTAGTTAATTTCTGGGTTTCCTTGTTGCTGTGTTGTTGTGTTTGGTTCTACACATTTGGATCTTCACTCTACTGTTGCATTGCGTTTGTTTGGGTCTACTGCTGTTACTGCTTACTCCTTCTCCCTTAGAACTCATTGGCTTCTATTTTTGCTGAATCAGGTACACATCCTATTCATTGAAGCTGTATTGATGTCATTGATGAAATAAAATGAAGATCCTATGCTGTTATGTAGTTGTAGTCTAATATTGATTAGTTCTAGTTGTAAATTAGTCATGGTAGTCTTTTATAGTAGCTGAAGAAACAAAAACAGAGGCAATGTAATAGTATAGTAATAGTAGTATAGTAGTAGTATAATGTAGATAGCTTGTCACTTAGTTTAATTAGGAAAACTTAAAATATAAGTTAATTAGTAATATCTGCAATAGTAATAATCTGATAACAAACTTCATAAGGGAATCAGTAGCGTAATATTAGTGTTGGTATAGACCATTCATCACTTAGCTAAATATGAGTACTATTAAAACTAGAGCTCATCAATTTATTCGCCTACATTAGTGATACTGAATTCATTCAGTTAATCTGTTTCATTAACTAATCTTAGTGTTTGAACAAGTTTAAAAGATAAGAAGAAAAATAGGCAATGATGTTAAAACGATTTCAGTTTTGGTGTTAATTGGTGTTCAAACATAGATATAAAGTGGTATAGGTTCAAAAGAGAGAATAGGCAGAGGAATGGATAGTTCATTCGTATCTGGGATTTATGACATAAGCCAATTTGAATTAGAATCAATGATACATTTATGTACATACGAATAGATCATTCAGTCTTGGATAACTCAGTAATTGGGTCGATTAAGCACTGTCACGTGTAGGTTAATTACTTAATTTTGGTCATTTGTAGATAATTAGTTTAATTACTCTATGAACTTCTAAAATAATCGAATTGCTCTCCTTTAGAATCTGTTAGTGTTAGTATCAACTTGTTAACAAAGGTTGAGATCATAAAATAGCCTTTAGCTATAGTCTGAATTGTGATAGATAATCGATTCACAATAGGTTGTGTACTGATTTCTTTTTTAATGAATAAAACATTTTGAGTTCATTCTATTCAGCTTGCGTTTCTGATTTTAATTATTTCAATCTGTTATATAAATTCTCTTAAACCCCCATGGCCGTGAATTCATGTAAATATCTAGTCTTTCAAGGGCTTGGACTGATGTAATGTGAGTGAAAAATGAGAACCAGGCCCAACAGCAATGAAATCCGAATAGGCCTAGACCACTTGTGTAAATACGATTGAGGAAAGAACATGTATAGAAAAATGTAGTCAAATACAAGTATTGAAACCTTTAATAAAATTGGGACGAGCCTCGCCCGAATAACACCGGGGCCCCCACTTAGTAATGGTATGAACGCAAATAGACTCGGGAAAGCTAATAGCCAATTCCATAGCTTTTTCCCAAAAGATTTAAAGCCGATAGACGTTATTTTAGGACACGATTTTAATATACCTTCCTATGAACGAGTGTGCACTTGGTGCAACTCAAATCCAAATCTCGGTAAAGCTGAAATACACCGAAAGTCATAGGCGTACTGGTTGCGGTATGACTCGAGGCGTGTTTTCGCGATACCGCAAATTCCTAAAAAATGGTATTTAACGTAAAAGTGCATTATGTTGATAGAATCTATAACTGAGTCAAACAAAATCAAAAACGACAGTGGAGCGACCGTGCTAAAACCACGGAATCCGGGAGTGCCTAACACCTTCTCCCGGGTTAACAGAGTTCCTTATCCGGACCTCTGCTTCGCAGACATTTCAAAGAGTCAAAATTCCTCGGATTCGGGATTAACCGGTGACTTGGGACACCATTGTCATTCCCAAGTGGCGACTCGATTAATCTCTAATAAATCCCGAACCGATTGTCCTTAAATTGGAAAAACTCCTTCCCTTACGCTATTTTATCCGTCTCGGGTAATTAAGCATCGGGGTATACCCTACAAGTGTGTTCATACACCTTACGCACGTGCGGGGTAGTAAAAAGGGAGGTGTGACAGCTCTGGCGACTCTGCTGGGGATCCAACCCTGAATATCGATTTCGGGGTTTAAGAACTCGAGCTCCTTAGAACTGCCGTTTGCGTTTTTATTTGACTTCGTTATATGATTTGAATAACATGCTATGTGCTTTATCGCTTTCTTCTCCCCCGGGGATGTGCTTACTGGTTGAGACTCCCCTTCCTGTTAAAAGTCACCTTAAATTAAGAAAACAGAGGCCGGATAAGTTACAAAGCCGATTGACTCCGCGGGTCACCGGTACGTAGCCCCCTCCTCGATTCGAGTTGTCCGCTCGGGTACACTGTCTAGCAATCCATGAAACCATAAGATTTTGAACATAGGTCTAGGACGATTATTTGCATCATGTCTGACTTAGGGGACTCAACACAGGGGTTGGGTCCTTCTAGGACAGGTGACCCGGTATTGAAAAGACCGAGCATACTATGTGTTGCATTTTATTGTCCTTGATCGTTATGCGGACCGGCAAAAATCCCGAGATTGGAAAGTTGTTGAAAAAGGGAAAAGAGAGAGAGGAAAATAATGATTTTTAGAAAATAGGTACATGGAAGAATTTGAAAATTTGAAAAAAAAATAGGTGGAACATTTTCTGAAATAATTGGTCAAATAATCTGACCGAACTACGCAGGTTTGATTCTCGCCATTAGGTGGGATACGTAGGCAACCCTTAAACGGGTCCAACCACACTTTTAGAAAAAGACCAAAAAGATTTTCTTTTCAAATAATCGAGGTGATCGCTATTTTTGGAAATGGCCGAATGTTTCGAAAGGACAACGGAAGGCTGTTTTTGCAAAAATGGCCACTTCGAAAAATATTTTCCTTTTCTTTCATTCGAAAATTGAAAACTTGCATTGAAAAAGATTTTTCCTTTTCTAAATAAAATCACCTTAATAAATGTGCAGGACGAGCACGATGATGAATGAACAATTTTCTCTAAATAAAATCCCTTTGGAGTTGAGGTTATGGTGGCAGGACATGGGATCCGATGGTCAAGACTGGGTCAAAAAATACTTGAAGGGCCTTACGGGGTTACTTGAAATAGTTCCTCGGGGTGATGTGATTAGAGCGTTGGTCTCATTTTGGGATTCGGCACACAACGTATTTCATTTTCCAGATTTTGAGCTTACCCCTACTTTGGAAGAGATTGCCTTTTACATTGGGAAGACCGAGGTTCCGCTGAAAGGAAAATACCCGGTATCTCCGAGGATGGTGACAGTACATCGTTTCCTCGACTCTTTGAAAATCGCCCGGAATGTTCATAATGAAGATCTGGCCGATGGATTTTGTTCTTTAAACTTCATCTACAACAGGTTTGGACACGTTGGGGGTTTCAACGACCCAACCAACAAATTATGCTGTAAGTCCAACCGGGCAAAATGGGAAGAACACCGGAGGTTCGCATTTTTGGTGGCATTTCTTGGAGTTGTTGTATTCCCGAGGAAAGATGGCCATATCAATATAAAAGTCGCCGGGGTAGCTACCACACTGATAGTACAAGAAAACTGTACTCTGGCCCCGATGATTGTTGCGGATATCTTTCGAGCTCTGACCGCGTGCAAAGCGGGGGCTACTTTCTTCGAAGGGTGTAACTTGATCTTGCAAATCTGGCTAATTGAGCATCTGTGCCTCCACCCTTCATTCTCGAGCTATGGTTCGGCCGATCGGACATGTTTGGAAGAGTTCAATGCGAGGACAAAAGAAGTAAAGTTGCCCGAAGGAGTCCAAGGCTGGATTGTGTATCTTCGATCGCTAACTGACGGTCAAATTGATTGGACGTATGACTGGTTACCTCTTGACGAGGTGATATACATGCCAACGGAGGGATCGCCGTTTTTGTTCACGGGTTTGAAGAGTATACAGCCTTATGCTCCATACAGAGCTTTGCGACAGTTGGGTCGATGTCAGATTATTCCGAGGGATGGGGACCTCAGTGTGCAGGCCGTGGAGATTGGTCCAGACGGGCAATTCCCGGAAGCAAAAATCCGGCAAATCTGGAACGAATGCCAAAATCTGAAGATTGATACTTGTGTGCCGAATAGAGCAAAAGGGGAGATATCACCTGGATACTCCACCTGGTACCGACGAGGGGTTGAACACGAACGCCTTTTAAAGAGACCTCACTTGCAAGACCTGATAGAGCAATCCGAGGAAAATCTGAGATGGGCGGCCAAGGAAAAGGAATATAAAGCCAAAATCGGTCTGTTGGAAGATAAACTGAGAAATCTTCATTTCGAAAGCGGCTTACAAGCAGCATCCGATGAAGGGGAAAAGAAACAACTGAAAAAAGAAAATGATATGTTGAAGGCTCAAATAGCTCAAATGAAAATTGCATCCGAGACTCCAGTTCGTTCAGCCCGCGATGAAAAGTTAATTGAGATTCTCCGGCGGAAAGTGAATGACTACAGCTTTGATTTGGACGTAGTTGAAAAAGAGTTAGCCAAGGCTCGGAAGCAAATGGACAAAGACGCCGAGGAAAGAGCCAAGTTGGTCCGGCAGCCTACAAAGCAACCATGATGTTGAAATAGCTCAGCTTAGAAAGAAAATGATCTCAGCCACGGCCAAGAGCAACAAGATTATCAAAGATCTTGAGGAAGAAAGGGAATATTGCTACACGACCATGGCTAGATTAAAATTGGAGCTACAACAGGTGCAAAAGGACAACCAATATGTCTTGGACGCTCGCAATCAGCAAATAAGCCGTCTATTGCAAGAAAAAGGGGTCATCAGAGAAAAGATTGTTCGCATCGCCCAGTATATCACCCGAAAGACTCAGCTTTGTGAAGATATGACTGGGAGGACTTTTGTTTCTGCAGTGAAGTATTTTGTACAACAAGTCATGGCCGACCTGGATAGGCTTCAAAAGGGTTTAGCATATAGGCCCGCGGCAAGGCCGAACGATGCCTCGCGGGCACTAGGTGCATTAATGTACTCTTAGGTCATGCATCGTCTTTTATTTTATTTTTCTTTTTCTTAAACATCGCTTTGTAATCAAGGTTTTGAATTATCAATGAGAAAACAAAGTGTTGTTACCAATTCTTTTACTTTATGTCATTTCCTTCATATCCGCTAGGCAAATAAATAGGAGCGTAATTATGAAAACGACAATGAAAAAGAAAGAAACAGCAAGAAAAGGAAAAGAAAAGAAAAAAAGAGAGAGCAAGAAAAGAGAAAAAGCAA
The DNA here is from genome assembly GCA_032618575.1 of Nicotiana noctiflora. Lineage (NCBI taxonomy): Eukaryota > Viridiplantae > Streptophyta > Magnoliopsida > Solanales > Solanaceae > Nicotiana > Nicotiana noctiflora. Next base: position 72,779 of record JASVEL010004959.1, on the reverse strand, counting down.
GAAAAGAGAAAAAGCAAAAAAAAAAAAAAAAAAAAAAAGAAAAGAAAAGAAGAAAAGAGAGAAAGAAAACAAAAGAGCGGAGAAGAAAAATGATGATTGAAGTGAGCAGTGGCCGGGATGATGCATAACGACTCGAGCAAATGTGTTTGTTTTTAAGTCGTTACATCTTATTCATGCGCTAACAACTAACGAGTGTTGATGTTTGTGAGTCCAGATTTTCTAGGCAACTGGCATACTGGCTACCCACTCATACAACACCAGATCCAAAAAGATGACAAAGGCTGTATCCCAGGAGATCGAGGCAACCATTGTAGACCCTGCTCACGAAGAAGAGATCGTGGATGTGGCGGGGATGAAAGAAGAAATGTACAAGTTAAGACAACAGATGGCTGAAATGTACCAAGCTTGGTCGAGAGGTCAACCACTACCAGCCTACCCTGCTAACCCTGCATATGTCCCTCCAGCCAATCCTAACCCCGAGCCACCAACACCGAACTCATCATCCACCTACCCCGATTACCCTCACTACTATGCTTCCACCTCCCAAATGCCACCACCTCCTGCCAAGCAAACACCACCTCAGGTTCCACAAGTTGCTCCTGTATATGTGGCACCTCCGCCCGCTGTTATCCACAAATCCTCTAGCGAACCAATGTTTCATATCCAGGATTCTCACTACTACCCCCCGGAGCCTACTTTCAGACAACACGAGTCTCACACTCCCATGATAGAAGCAAGTGTCGGGCAGGAGGAGATGGCTCGGAAGGTGAAGAGTCTTGAGAACGCTTTCCGCAATATGCAAGGGCTGGGAGGGCAAGTAAGTGTAGCCTACAAAGACCTGTGTTTGTTCCCTGAGGTGCAACTTCCTGCAGGATTTAAGTTGCCCAAGTTCGACATGTACAACGGACATGGGGATCCTGTAGCTCATCTAAGAAGATATTGTAGCAAGATGAGAGGCGCGGGAGGTAGAGATGAATTGTTGATGGCGTATTTCAGCCAAAGTTTGAGTGGATCAGCGCTGGAATGGTATACCCGACAGGACCATACAAGATGGTTCGTTTGGGATGATTTAGCACAAGCTTTCGCTAGTCATTTTCAGTACAATCTGGAGATCATACCCGACAGATTATCCCTCACCAAGCTGGAGAAAAAGCCAGGAGAGAGCTTTAGAGAATACGGTTTTAGATGGAGAGAACAGGCCGCTAGGGTGGATCCACCGATGAAAGAGGGAGAGATGGTGGATTGTTTTCTGCAAGCTTTGGATCCAACATACTACGGCCATCTAGTGTCAACAATTGGGAAAAGTTTCAACGAAGTTGTGAAAATGGGAAGTTTTGTAGAAGATGGTTTGAAGACAAACAAAATTATGAGTTTTTCGGCTATCAAAGCCACAAATCAAGCTATACAGAGTGGAAGTGGAGGAGTGATGGGAAAGAAGAAGAAAGAAGAAGTGGCAACCGTTGAAAGCAGGCCCTGGAGTCGCAACCCACAATATAACCCACCCCGACCTTACCGCCAACACCCACCAAGCCCGTCAACCCCATATAATCCACCACCACCATCTTACCCGCCAAATCCCTACAATGCACCAAGCCCATATAACCCACCACCACCACCATACCCACCGACTGTACCACATTACCATCACCCTCAAACCCAAGCTTATTCACCACCACCACCCCACGTGTGGAGAGCTCAAGCTCCACACAATGTGTACCATACCCAAAATACATACCCAACCCCTAAACCTTACCGAAACCAGAATAGACCCAGGCCGGACGCTGATTGGAGAAACAAAGCAAGAAGAACATTCACTCCTCTCGGAGAGTCATATACCAGTCTTTTCCACAGGTTGAAGGAATTGGGGATGGTGAGACCAATCGCACCAAAAAATCCAAACCCACCCCCGAAAAATCTTGATTCTTCTGTCAGATGTGAATACTGTTCGGGAACATTAGGCCACGATACTGAGAAGTGTTGGCAATTAAAGAATGCCATTCAAGATCTTATCGATGAGAGGAGAATTGAAGTGCAGGCTCCCGAGGCCCCAAACATTACCCAGAATCCACTGCCGAATCACCACGAAACGAATATGATAGAATTGGTGCAGGGTGATGGCAATCAAAAACCATCTCAGGCCGTCATGATGATAAAGTCGAGTGACAAGTTAGAGAAGGAAGTTGTGAAGGAGGAAGCAATTGTTAAGAAACCAAAGCCAGTAGTGATGGGAGGTTTAAAGGTGGTAGTTCCAGGTGCAAAGACAATCGTGACTGTGAAAGGAGCAATTGCAGAGCCAGTAATCATAAAACCAGTAGTGCAAATGCCAGTGGTGAATACAAAGACTGTGCCTTGGAACTATAACAAGGTAACATTAGTTTACAAGGGAAAAGAGATTTCTGGTGAAGTCAATGAAACGCATGGACTTACTCGATCTGGAAGGTGTTTTGCTCCGGAGGAACTGAGAAAGATGAAAACGGTGAAAGAAAGTCAACTGAAGAAGCCAGTGTCGGAGGAGGAAGCAGAGGAATTTCTTAAGAAAATGAAGTCGCAGGAGTACTCCGTGGTCGAGCAGTTAAGAAAGACCCCGGCCCAGATTTCTTTGTTATCTTTGTTGATACATTCAGAGGAGCACCGGAAGGCTCTTATGAAGATTTTAAATGAGGCTCATGTTCCGGAGAAGATTTCAGTGTGTCATTTGGAGAAGATTACCAGCAAAATTTTCGAGTCCAACAGGATTACCTTTTCTGATAGGGAGCTGCCGGTGGAAGGAACCGAACACAATAAAGCATTGTACCTCACGGTAAAGAGTGAAGATTCAGTCGTAACCAGGGTATTGATTGACAATGGATCGAGTGCAAACATCTGCCCGTTGTCAACTCTAGGGAAGCTGAACATTAGCCCGGATAGAATCCGGAGAAACAGTGTCAATGTGAGAGGGTTTGACGGCGGAGGTAAGAACACGTTGGGGGATATTATTTTGGAAGTGACCATCGGTCCCGTTGATTTTACGATGGAGTTCCAGGTGCTTGATATTGCCGTATCATATAACTTGCTGTTAGGTCGACCCTGGATTCATGCGGCTAAAGCGGTACCATCTTCTCTACACCAGATGGTCAAGTTTGAATGGGAGCAGCAAGAGATTGTTGTACACGGAGAGGAAAATGCTTGTAATGTGGTAGCACCTTTTGATGGTACTGATGGGGATCGGGGTCCTTGGGTTTACCAAGTGACGGATGCTGTAGAAGTGAACAAAGTTGCTGAAGGAGAAAAGTTACCAACCCCGATGTTGGCACCAACTGCTATAATGGTGGCCAGAGAAATGCTGAAAAACGGATTTGCACCGGGGAGGGGATTAGGTAAAACACTGCAGGGAGTCACTCAACCGGTTCAGCTTCCTGAGAATAAAGGTACATTCGGCTTAGGGTTCAAACCCACCTTTGCCGATATCCAAAGAGCCTCTAAAGCCAAGAAAAACTGGACCTTGCCCAAACCCATACCCAAATTATCCGACATCTTTATCAGGCCTGGTACAAAACATCAACCATCTGCTGCAGCAAAGTGCATTGAGACCCAACTTGATGAAGAAATGCTTGGTTTTAAGAAATTGTTCTGGGAGGTGAATACGATTGAAGCAGGGGAAGGCACGAGCAACATGGACGTGCAATTTGTGGGGCCCAGAGTCACAGTGAACAATTGGGAAGCTACTCCTTTCCTTATCCGGAAGGAGTCTTGGTAGTTAGCTCAAAATTTCATCATTTGCTTCCCCGAAAGTTGTTATTTTCCCCATTCCCCTCATTCATGAAAAAGAATCATCATGTATCCCGAACATTGTTCGTTCCTTTTATTAATGAAATGCAGTTTTTCCTTTTTCTTCACTTTTGCCTTATTTTTCTTTATTTTTCCTTTTGTACAGTTTTGCATGTGTTGATTCCAATGCCATGTCATGCGTGAAGGATTCTAGACCCAGTTCTGACAATCACGCTACTATACAAGAAATTGAGGAAGATAGTGAAATAGAATGTGAGGATGAGGAAGCCCCGGAGGAAATAAGTAAGGACATGAAACAATACGAGGAAAAACCCAAGCCGAATCTGAGTGATACGGAATCTGTAAACTTGGGGAGCGAAGATGATGTCCGAGAAACAAAGATTAGTGTGCATTTGGAGGCACCCTCAGGGATGAATTGATAAGGTTGTTACATGAATTTAAGGACATCTTTGCCTGGTCCTATGATGACATGCCCGGGCTTAGCACAGATCTAGTGGTACACAAGTTGCCGATTTACTCGGAATGCCGGCCAGTGAAACAAAAGCTGAGAAAATTCAAAACGGACATTAGCGTGAAGATAAAAGAAGAGGTGAATAAGCAGTTTGAGGCAAAGGTCATAAGAGTTACCAAATACCCCACCTGGTTGGCAAATATTGTGCCGGTCCCAAAGAAAGATGGCAAAACCAGAGTGTGTGTAGACTATAGAGACCTCAACAAAGCCAGTCCAAAGGATGACTTCCCATTGCCAAACATTCACATATTGATCGATAATTGCGCCAAGCATGAAATCGGTTCGTTTGTGGATTGTTACGCAGGTTATCACCAGATCCTGATGGACGAAGAAGATGCCGAAAAAACTGCCTTCATTACACCTTGGGGAACGTACTGTTACAGAGTAATGCCGTTTGGATTGAAGAATGCCGGGGCAACTTACATGAGGGCAATGACCACTATGTTTCATGATATGATGCATAGAGAAATTGAAGTATATGTGGACGATGTCATCATAAAGTCCAGAAAACAACTTGATCACGTGAAAGATTTGAGGAAGTTTTTCCAAAGACTCCGGAGGTACAATCTAAAACTCAATCCGGCAAAATGTGCTTTTGGAGTACCTTCAGGGAAACTACTGGGGTTTATTGTGAGCCGGCGAGGTATTGAACCGGATCCATCAAAGATCAAAGCTATTCAAAGTCTACCTCCGCCGAAGAACAAGAAGGAGGTCATGAGCTTATTAGGAAGGCTGAATTACATTAGTCGGTTTATCGCTCAGTTGACATCAACATGCGAGCCAATTTTCAAGCTGTTGAAGAAAGATGCTGCAGTGAAATGGACCGACGAATGTCAAGAAGCCTTTGACAAGATCAAAGAATATTTGGCCAATCCTCCGGTGTTAGTTCCTCCAGAACCAGGGCGTCCTCTGATTTTGTATTTGACGGTGCTAGATCACTCTTTCGGTTGTGTACTGGGTCAACATGATGAGACAGGCAGGAAAGAACAAGCCATCTACTACCTCAGCAAAAAGTTTACATCTTACGAGGTGAAGTATACCCAACTGGAGAGAACTTGTTGTGCATTGATTTGGGTAGCTCAGAAGCTAAAGCATTATTTGTCAAGATACACTACGTACTTGATATCACGATTGGATCCTCTCAAGTATATCTTTCGGAAGCCTATGCCTACGGGAAGATCGGCCAAATGGCAGATTCTGCTCACAGAATTTGACATTGTTTACGTAACTCGTACGGCAATGAAGGCACAAGCTATTGCGGACCACTTAGCCGAGAATCCGGTGGATGATGAATATGAACCACTGAAAACATACTTTCCGGATGAAGAGGCAATGCTTGTCGAGGAGATGGAGCAAGAGGAAAGGCCAGGATGGAAAATGTACTTTGATGGAGCCGTCAACAGCAGGGGCGTTGGTATCGGAGCGGTACTCATTTCAAGTACGGGACAACACTATCCCGTCACAGCTCAGCTTCGATTTTTCTGTACCAACAATATGGCCGAATATGAGGCATGCATCTTGGGATTAAGGATGGCGATTGACATGGGTATTCAAGAGATTTTGGTCATGGGCGACTCGGATCTCTTGGTACACCAAATTCAGGGGGAATGGGAGACACGAGATTTAAAATTGATACCATATCGGTATTGTTTGCACGAGTTGTCTCAAAGATTCCAGTCTATAGAATTCAAGCATATCCCGAGAATGCACAATGAGATTGCAGATGCTTTGGCCACATTGTCCTCTATGTTACATCATCCGGACAAGACATACATAGATCCGCTCCAGATCCAAGTCCGAGATCAGAATGCTTATTGCTTCGTTGTGGAAGAAGAGTCGGATGGAGAGCCGTGGTATCATGATATTAGAGAGTACTTGAAAGTTGGCAAATACCCGGAGCAAGCCACAGGAGACCAAAAGAGAGCCATCAGGCGTCTAGCCAATGGGTTTTTCTTCAGTGGAGGAGTGGTATACAAAAGAACACCAGATTTGGGTTTATTGCGGTGTGTAGATGCACAACAAGCAAATGAAATTATGATTGAAGTACATGCTGGAGTATGCGGACCTCACATGAGCGGATATGTGTTAACGAAGAAGATCTTGAGAGCAGGGTACTACTGGCTCACGATGGAGCGTGATTGTATCAGGTATGTAAAGAAATGCCATCAATGCCAGGTACATGGGGATCTTATCCACTCCCCGCCTTATGAGTTACACACAATGTCAGCACCTTGGCCCTTTGTTGCTTGGGGCATGGATGTCATCGGTCCAATAGATCCGGCCGCTTCTAATGGGCATAGGTTTATCCTGGTTGCAATTGATTATTTCACCAAGTGGGTCGAAGCTAAGACATTCAAGGCAGTGACGAAGAAAGCGGTGGTGGATTTTGTGCACGAGAATATCATATGCCGATTTGGAATCCCCAAAGTGATTATCACAGACAATGGAGCCAACTTAAACAGTCATCTCATGGCGGAAAATTGTGAAAGGTTTAAGATCACACACCGCAATTCCACACCTTACAGGCCAAAGGCGAATGGTGCAGTAGAGGCGGCAAATAAGAACATCAAGAAGATTCTTCGAAAAATGGTGGAGGGATCCAGGCAATGGCATGAAAAGCTACCCTTTGCTCTCATGGGTTACCGCACGACGGTACGTACTTCTATCGGAACCACACCTTATACCCTGGTGTATGGAACAGAGGCCGTTATACCCGCATAAATAGAAATACCGTCATTGCGAATTATAGCCGAATCTGAGATAGATGACGATGAATGGGTAAAGGCCCGGTTAGAACAGTTGAATTTGATTGATGAGAAGAGATTGGCCGCAGTCTGCCATGGACAGTTGTATCAGCGGAGAATGGCCAGAGCATATAATAAGAAGGTACGACCTCGAAAGTTTGAAGTCAGACAACTGGTATCGAGGCGTATCTTACCACATTGGGCAGAGGCAAAAGGCAAGTTTGCGCCGAATTGGCAGGGACCGTTCGTGGTATCACGGGTGTTGTCCAATGGAGCATTATACTTAACTGATGTTGAAGGAAAGTGCGTAGAGACTGCTATCAATTCAGATGCAGTTAAAAGATACTATGTATGATTCCTTTTCAATTGTATGTTTTGTATTTTGTTGTGATTTTGGAATTGAAATGACGAAGGCATTTTATTCTCTATCCAAACACTTTATCCATTGTTAACCCCTTTGAGCCTCAATGAATGGATTCTTTCATATCCCTCTCTCGGAATCACTCTAATGCAATAAGTTCTCAATTGCCAGAATGAAAAGTGAAATGATGGAAAAATGAAAAGAAGAATGAGGAAAAATGAAAGGGAAAGAGAAAAAATGAAAAAATGAAAAAAAATGAAAAAAGTGAATGAAAAATGAAAAAAAAGAAAAAGACAAAAATCGGGAAAAAGTCAAAAAGAAATCCATCTAACTTATGAAGTTGGGATGAACTACGTCTGACTTGATCCCGAAAGGGTACGTAGGCAGACTCTCTGAGGTTCAGTCACAATAAAGAAAAAATCCAAAAATTCCCCACATATTGAAACTGGGGCAGAAGTTATGTTTAATAATTCCGAGAGTTGTAAATATTTTTAACCCTCGTTGAAATTTTGAGCCTTTATATCTTTCTTTCTTAACCCATCCAAAAGCCACGTTACAGTCCAAAGAAAGACCTTCTGATCAATTTTGAAATGATAACAAATACAACGGAGGAAGAGCGAAGCATCGGACAATACCCGTGGTAAGAAAACAAAATACAAAAGGAAAAATGAGAAAAAAATAAAATGAGAGAGTCTCATCGGTGAAAACCTTAACCGGCACTGTGAGCCAATTGTGAGGTTGAGAGAAATAAAATGAGAGAGTCTCATCAGTGAAAACCTTAATCGGCACTGTGAGATGATTGCGAGGTTGAGAGAATAAACGAGAGAGTCTTATTGGTGAAAACCTTTCGAGGCACCGTAAGGCGATCGTGAGGATCATCAGAAAAGAAAAAAAAGGCAACAAAAAAGAGTATCGGTTTGGGTCAAAGGAAATTCGGAGTCAGAATAACGATTGGAACGAACTGGGTCAGAGTTTAAATACATGGCATGGTCATCGGAATCAGCCAGCAAATACCCAGATAAGTTCCGTCATCTCTCCAAAATACCCTTACCTTCCTTTCATTTTTCTGCATTTCATTGTTTACCTTTTGAGAGCTAACTACCAGCTCCTGATAACGGAAGTTGAAACAACACTGGATCAGAAAGGAAAGAAGATTCGGGAAAGGAATAAAGAAGCTTGGCAGACATGGCCAAAGGAAAAGAAAACAAAACAAAAATGGAAAAATGAGAAAATACAAAAAGAGTTTGCGTGGGACAAGCAGTTAGAAGTCATGCGACATCAGAAAAGCAAAAACAAAGGAAGCAATAAGAGGCGGGGACGGCAGATGCCAGTTGCCAGCAGTTTATATCTAATAAAATTTTGTTTCATGAAGGAACAAATTGTCACTAATCACTTTAAAGTGAATGTGACCAATGTGGAAAATTTAAAAATACTAAAAAGAGGAAGTCTGCCGAATAAGTGGAGAAATTCACAGGCAAGAGTTCAGTTGGTAAAAAGAAAATACCAAAAAGAGGAGGTAACATCTTTTAAAATCCATTCCCGTCTTCAGGCTGAGGGGATACTGTTTTTGCATCGCATTGCACGTTTAAATTTCGTTAGGCGCCCACCTTCAAATTCGGGAATATTTTCTCCATTCGCATTGCGCGTTTAAATTTCGTTAGGCGCCCACCTTCAAATTCGGGAATATTTTCTCGCATTCGCATTGCACGTTTAAATTTCGTTAGGCGCCCACCTTCAAATTCGGGAATATTTTCTCGCATTCGCATTGCACGTTTAAATTCCGTTAGGCGCCCACCTTCAAATTCGGGAATATTTTCTCCATTCGCATTGCACGTTTAAATTCTCGTTAGGCGCCCACCTTCAAATTCGGGAATATTTTCTCGCATTCGCATTGCACGTTTAAATTTCGTTAGGCGCCCACCTTCAAATTCGGGAATATTTTCTCGCATTCGCATTGCACGTTTAAATTTCCGTTAGGCGCCCACCTTCAAATTCGGGAATACTTTTCTGCATTCGCATTGCACGTTTAAATTTCCGTTAGGCGCCCACCTTCAAATTCGGGAATACTTTTCTGCATTCGCATTGCACGTTTAAATTTCTGTTAGGCGCCCACCTTCAAATTCGGGAATACTTTTCTGCATTCGCATTGCACGTTTAAATTTCTGTTAGGCGCCCACCTTCAAATTCGGGAATATTTTCTCCATTCGCATTGCACGTTTAAATTTCTGTTAGGCGCCCACCTTCAAATACGGGAATATTTTCTGCATTTGCATTGCACGTTTAAATTTCTGTTAGGCGCCCACCTTCAAATTCGGGAATACTTTTCTGCATTCGCATTGCACGTTTAAATTCTGTTAGGCGCCCACCTTCAAATTCGGGAATATTTTCTGCATCATCATGGTTTATATATTTAAAAGCCCACACTGGGGCAGAAAAAGAAAAAAAAAGAGGTAGTTTGTTGTTTTGTTTTGAGCAGGTTCAGCTCGAGATCAAGAAAAACAAGAAAATCAACAAAAAAGAGAGTCATCAAGAAAAACAAGAAAATCAACAAAAAAGAGAGTCATCAAGAAAACAAGAAAATCAACAAAAAAAATCAAGGAAAAATAGACAAAGAAGAATAAAGAGACAGGAAGTTAGATAGGGACAATTGTAACTCGTAGCGTTATAGCTTGGAATAGTTTCTTCATTTTACATTTTACCCCTGGTGTAATAAGGAGTAGGTCAGTAAGTCATAACAGTGTCAATGCAACAGTAAAGTCTGGTAGTTTTAAACTACAAGACCTTCCCGAACTACACCGACCTGATTCTCGTTTAGCCCAGGATATGTAGGCAACCTCTGAGGCAGGGTGCGGTCAAAAGGTTTTTCAAAAATACTTCTCAGGGAATATGCCAGACCTACAATAATGACCTTATATCCGGCCTCGTTGTTACAAAATTTTATAGTTCTAATAGATTGTCTAACCATGTTACTGTGAGCACATGATTTTTGCACTAAGCCTTTAAATTCCAAAATTAAAATAAATATATTTTGAGTGCAATTACTTGATTTGCTTGAATTTAGTTATATTTTTGTGTGTTTGAATAAGTAAAAAATTAGAAAAAAATTAAAAATAGTAGTAATTAGTTTGTTAGTTTAGTTAATTAGAAATTTAGCAAAATAGCTTAAATAGGAGAAAATAAAGGAAAAAATAGCGTAAAAATTGCAAAAAATATTAGGAAATTAGAGTAGGAAGTAAATTAGGATTTATAATTTTTCATAAAAGAAAAGAAAAAAAAAGAAGTATAAAAGAAAATACATAAAAAATATTAAAACCAGAAAATACAAAAAATAGATGTGTATATACAGGTATAATGCATTGGGCTGACTGAAAAGCCCAATATGCCAAGCTCAGTCACCTGGCCGGCCTGGCTTTTAATTAGGTTGATCATGACCGTTCATTTTGGTGTATCTGACGGCCGAGAATATTAAGGGAATTATTTAGTTTAATTAATTGCTGAGATTTAATCTCAGTCGTTCATGTGGTTTGATCCAAAGGCGTGAGACCTTGGTCTCATTAGAAGCAAAACGACGGCGTTTTAGTAACGCCCGTCCTCAGCCGTTGATCATCATCAAGCGAACGGCCGAAATTATCTCGGATATTTGGCCTATTTAAAGGTTTTGTCTGAAGGAGGCCGCCTATTTTGCCATTTCTTTAACCCTAGAGACGCCGCCTCTCCTCTCCCTCTCTTCATCTCCTTCTTCAAACCTCAGAAACCCTAGGCGGCCATGGCGGCCACCACCTTCCACGGTGGTCGCCGGCCTTTCTAATCCCTCCTATCTTCTTTTCCTTCTTCTTCTTGTCATAATACCCCAAAAATCCCAGAAAAAATACCCCGTTCTTCAAAAGTCCGGTCACCGGAGTTACACCGGTGACCACCAAAGTATGAGAACCAACCTGAAACCAATGCCAATCGACGCCTCTCCACTAGATCTACCCACTCATGTCAATGGCTACCCTCGAATCTTCCCGGAACAATTCGAATATCCAAATTAAGGTCGTCGGAACCCTAGCTCCGGCGACCCCAAGTTCGAACCCCAATCAAGACCCCACCTTTACCATCTCTTTAAACACCTCCTGCAAGTCAAAATCAAAAAGGCCTCGTCCCTAGGCCTGTGAGAGAAAATCAGACAAGGAAAAAGAAGAAAAAATCGAAAAAAGATATCTGGAAGAGAATAAAGAAAAGGAAACAAGAAAGATGAAAGGAGGAGGTCTGAGAGATGAGAAAGAGTGAAATAGAAGAGTGAAAGATAGGAAGCTTGGGGGACCGGCCCCGCAAGTTAAGTACCCTCCCCCTGTTGTATATTTCTTTGCTTTTCCTGTTTGACCTATGTGTTTCTTGTCTTGCATGTTTCTATCTGCCCTTTTCCTCGTGCTTCACATGATTAGTTTTAGGGTTTAATTGGTTCATCTGTGCTCCATGTTTGAATGCTCATCTGCTTTTGTTTCTTATCTTTTATCGTATATATATATTACATCTGTTAGTTTGTCATAAGAATTAGGGTGTCTTTCGTCAAAATTTTGGCTTGTTTCTATGTTCTTAATATCCCTTATTCTTTTTCATTTTTTGTTTCTTTCTCTGTTGGTTTTTGATATCTCTTCTATATGTCTTATTTGTTTTCGCATGTTAATTTTAGGGTTTTGCTTTGCTTTCCTTTGTTTTGTGTCTGTCATCTTGATATTTCGTTTATCCCCTGTGCTTCTTCATCTTTTGTAGTTCAGTGTTTTAACTTGTTCATCTTCATGTTTTTCTCTTGATTTGTATGTTTCAATCATGTTCAGTTTCCTTCCTTTTCGTTCTGCTGTGTAATATGAGTCCAGACCTGTTTACTTTCCACAGCATGACCTTTCCTTTCTTCATGATTCTTCACATGCTTAGCTGTCTAGTCATTGTTATTCATATCTTATACTATGTTTGGATTTTGGTTTCTGATTCTCTGATTTGAAGATTTGAACCCGATATCTTTCTTCTTGTTTGTCCTCTGCTAGTATTAGGCTTCTCCATTCTGTTTGCATGTTTCTCATTCTCCCTTAATCTTCCCTGTTAGTTCTTGACAGTTTGAATGATCCTTCTCTTCTCTTTGTCTCATGCTTAAGGATAGAATTAGCTATGGGTCCCTTATATTAAGTTTGAATTAGTCTTTTTCATGTTTAGTTATACTGTTAGAACTAAATATTAGTTTCATATCTGAGTTGGCTCTACTCCAGTTTTCCATGTGTTCACTGTTTTCCTTTTAGAATAATTTTAGAATTAGCCATTAGACTCTCATGTCTACTTAAGGGTTACTACTTCAAAGAGCACCCTCACATGCATGCCCATGATCTTTCTTCTGTCACTTTTGCATAATAGATTTAGGGATGTTATTCATTGCTCCTTCATGCCTTTCTGTTCCTCATCTTCACTCTTAACATGCATATATCAAGCTAGGGTAGCACTTAAAAATGAATCCTAATTACCCTACTTAGATTAGTTGAACCATGCTGACTGGTTTCTGAGAATTTACTATCTCTCCATGATTTTTCTACTCCTTATCTTCATATTATCTGTCTCATGTTGAAGTCCATTGTCTTTATGTCTAAAATGAATCATGTTTTATCTCTTGTTTTGTAGGATTTAGTTTCCATGTGTCTATGCCCATGAACCCTAAATGTTTGAATTTCTCAGTGTCTCATTTGACATGAATTGATTATGACTAAGCCCGATTGATGTTAGTTTGACATGTTGCTACATGAGTTTAAGTTATGTGAGTTGATTAGTTGAGGTTCAACACTATCAAACCCCTTTTATGAGTTTTAATTAATCAATGAACATTATTTGGCTTTATGTGGTTATGTGTGCAATTGTATGTTAAAATGGCTAAGTTTGCAATAGTTACATGTTAAGTGTGAACACTGATAATGTCTATCATGCTTAGGAAGATTGGTTATAGCTGTTAGCATTAGGTTTTATGAAAATGGTTAGTTTTGAAATAGGACATAAACTGAAAATGAACAAAAATAGGCTACAAGTTTAATAATTGGCCTATGAATGGTCAACCTTGCAAAGGGTTGACCAATTTTGTGAGCCCTAACACACATCTCACTGTTTAACAGTGGCTGGTTGTGCAAAGGGCTATGTCTGCAAATGCAGACTAGCCCAGGCTCTATATTGAGCCCTGAACAGCAAAGTGGCCAAACCTGTAAAGGTTTTGGGCCTAGCTGTTCAGTATATGGCTTTAATAGCCCAAGCTAAGTCTCAACTTGAGACTGGCTAACTTTTAAATAGTTTAAACATAATAACAAAACAGGCTATGCCTGCAATTAGCTTTAATTAAGAATAATTTGGTCTTAATTGACTGAAATTAGTTTAAAAGGGGTTAAAATTGAAATAGTTTTAGAAATAAATCTGGCCAGCCCTTAAATACTAATGCCAGGGCCGGCCATTAGTTAAATAGGTTCAAAATTAGATAGAATCTGCCCTAGGCATAGCTGGTAAATCAGCAGTGCCCTTAGGGGCACAATTGGGAATTGAAAAGGTAAAATAGTAACTAGTAAGAACTTAGGAGGGTAATAGGGACTTTTATACTCCTGATTTCTGCAATTTTGCAGAGATTTAGGGGTATAATGGTCTCCTAAAAATGGGAAATCTGTAAAAATCTCAAACCCCTAAGGTTATATTAGTAAAATGCCATAAAAGAGAATCTTTAGAACCTTCCAGCACATGCTGGAAGGGTTTTAGTAACTGAAAATAGGACTAAAGTGTAGAATAGGTAATTTTAGGAGGGGGAAGTGGGATTAATCCCATTACTTCCTCCCCAAGTATTCAGCCCTAAAATGTTAGCTATAAATATCTCAAAAAGGGGCTGAAAAAGGGGGATTCCATTAGAGAAAATCTGGGTGAATATTTGGGGATCGAACATTGAGAGTAATCTGAAGAACAGACATAAGCTGAAATTCATACCAAGGCATTGAGAGATAAAAAATAGCAATAGAGTAACTGGATTTTTCTGGAATTTTTCGAGTAGAACTCGCCGGATTCTTTGGTTTTGCTGGGTTCACTTGCTAGTTAATTTCTGGGTTTCCTTGTTGCTGTGTTGTTGTGTTTGGTTCTACACATTTGGATCTTCACTCTACTGTTGCATTGCGTTTGTTTGGGTCTACTGCTGTTACTGCTTACTCCTTCTCCCTTAGAACTCATTGGCTTCTATTTTTGCTGAATCAGGTACACATCCTATTCATTGAAGCTGTATTGATGTCATTGATGAAATAAAATGAAGATCCTATGCTGTTATGTAGTTGTAGTCTAATATTGATTAGTTCTAGTTGTAAATTAGTCATGGTAGTCTTTTATAGTAGCTGAAGAAACAAAAACAGAGGCAATGTAATAGTATAGTAATAGTAGTATAGTAGTAGTATAATGTAGATAGCTTGTCACTTAGTTTAATTAGGAAAACTTAAAATATAAGTTAATTAGTAATATCTGCAATAGTAATAATCTGATAACAAACTTCATAAGGGAATCAGTAGCGTAATATTAGTGTTGGTATAGACCATTCATCACTTAGCTAAATATGAGTACTATTAAAACTAGAGCTCATCAATTTATTCGCCTACATTAGTGATACTGAATTCATTCAGTTAATCTGTTTCATTAACTAATCTTAGTGTTTGAACAAGTTTAAAAGATAAGAAGAAAAATAGGCAATGATGTTAAAACGATTTCAGTTTTGGTGTTAATTGGTGTTCAAACATAGATATAAAGTGGTATAGGTTCAAAAGAGAGAATAGGCAGAGGAATGGATAGTTCATTCGTATCTGGGATTTATGACATAAGCCAATTTGAATTAGAATCAATGATACATTTATGTACATACGAATAGATCATTCAGTCTTGGATAACTCAGTAATTGGGTCGATTAAGCACTGTCACGTGTAGGTTAATTACTTAATTTTGGTCATTTGTAGATAATTAGTTTAATTACTCTATGAACTTCTAAAATAATCGAATTGCTCTCCTTTAGAATCTGTTAGTGTTAGTATCAACTTGTTAACAAAGGTTGAGATCATAAAATAGCCTTTAGCTATAGTCTGAATTGTGATAGATAATCGATTCACAATAGGTTGTGTACTGATTTCTTTTTTAATGAATAAAACATTTTGAGTTCATTCTATTCAGTTTGCGTTTCTGATTTTAATTATTTCAATCTGTTATATAAATTCTCTTAAACCCCCATGGCCGTGAATTCATGTAAGTATCTAGTCTTTCAAGGGCTTGGACTGATGTAATGTGAGTGAAAAATGAGAACCAGGCCCAACAGCAATGAAATCCGAATAGGCCTAGACCACTTGTGTAAATACGATTGAGGAAAGAACATGTATAGAAAAATGTAGTCAAATACAAGTATTGAAACCTTTAATAAAATTGGGACGAGCCTCGCCCGAATAACACCGGGGCCCCCACTTAGTAATGGTATGAACGCAAATAGACTCGGGAAAGCTAATAGCCAATTCCATAGCTTTTTCCCAAAAGATTTAAAGCCGATAGACGTTATTTTAGGACACGATTTTAATATACCTTCCTATGAACGAGTGTGCACTTGGTGCAACTCAAATCCAAATCTCGGTAAAGCTGAAATACACCGAAAGTCATAGGCGTACTGGTTGCGGTATGACTCGAGGCGTGTTTTCGCGATACCGCAAATTCCTAAAAAATGGTATTTAACGTAAAAGTGCATTATGTTGATAGAATCTATAACTGAGTCAAACAAAATCAAAAACGACAGTGGAGCGACCGTGCTAAAACCACGGAATCCGGGAGTGCCTAACACCTTCTCCCGGGTTAACAGAGTTCCTTATCCGGACCTCTGCTTCGCATACATTTCAAAGAGTCAAAATTCCTCGGATTCGGGATTAACCGGTGACTTGGGACACCATTGTCATTCCCAAGTGGCGACTCTGACTAATCTCTAATAAAATCCCGAACCGATTGTCCTTAAATTGGAAAAACTCCTTCCCTTACGCTATTTTATCCGTCTCGGGTAATTAAGCGTCGGGGTATACCCTACAAGTGTGTTCATACACCTTACGCACGTGCGGGGTAGTAAAAAGGGAGGTGTGACATCTGGTTCCGCCAAGACTTGGTGGAGAGATTATTGTCTAACCAGGCCAGCGGGATCGTCATCTTTGACTTGGGAGCAGTTTGCAGAATTATTCTTGGAGAAGTTCCTTCCAACAACTCAGCGGGAGTTTATGCGCAGACAATTTGAGCGTCTTCATCAGGGTTCTATGTCTGTCACACAGTACGAGACTAGGTTCGTGGACCTGGCTCGTCATGCTATTATCATACTTCCCACAGAGCGGGAGAGAGTGAGGAGGTTTATTGATGGCTTGAATCAGCCAATTCGGCTACAGATGGCTATGGGGGCAGGAACTGAAATCACTTTTCAGGAGGCGGCTAATACAGCCCGCCGGATCGAGATGGCTCTGTCACGGGGAGCGAGACATGGATCGGATAAGAGATCTCATAATTCGGGTAGATTCAGTGGTACCTCGTCTGGAGATAGAGATTTTTATGATAGAGGCCATCCTCCTAGGCCTTATCGGTCAGCTCTTCAGGTTTCTCATGATGCTTCAGGTGATCGTAATTCTCAGCCACGCTACTCTGATCAGCAGCCTATCAGTGCACCACCACTTCGCCATTTTCAGCAGTCGAGGGCTTGTTTTACGTGCGGTGATCTTAGGCACATTGCAAGGTATTGCCCTCGAGCTTCTGACAGATCTCACCAGCAGGGTTCTCGTGCCATAGTTCAGGCCCCAGTTCCCCCACAGCCTGCCCAGCCAGCTAGAGGCGGAGATAGAGGACATAAAGGTGGAGGTAGAGGTCATAGAGGCGGAGCTCAGACCGATAGAGGTAGAGACCAGCCAGCAGCTGATCGTCCTAGAGATGCTGCTCAGGGTGGTGGGGCACAACCCCGATGTTATGCACTTCCCGCCAGACCAGAGGCTAAGTCTTCTGATGCCGTCATTACAGGTATTATTTTGGTTTGTGATAGAAAGGCATCAGCATTATTTGACCCTGGGTCTACATATTCGTACGTGTCTTCCTATTTTGCACCATACTTGATTCAGCCCAGTGATCCACTGAGTGTTCCTGTTCATGTGTCTACACCCGTAGGCGACTCTATTATGGTTGATCGAGTTCATCGGTCATGTATTATAGTAATTGAGGGTCTCGAGACCCGTGCTGATTTATTACTCCTAAATATGGTGGACTTTGATATTATACTAGGCATGGACTGGCTATCTCCATATCATGCTATTTTAGATTGCCATGCCAAGACTATGACTTTAGCTTTGCCGAATTCGCCTCGTATAGAGTGGAAAGGAATTTTAGGTCATACTAGCCGTAATGTTATTTCTTATGTTAAGGCTCACCGTATGGTTGGAAAGGGATGCTTGGCTTATTTGGCCTATGTCCGTGATTCTAGTGCTGAGGTTCCTTCTATTGACTCTGTGCCTTGGTTCGCGAATTTCCTGAAGTATTTCCTTCAGACTTGCCAGGTATGCCGCCCGATAGGGACATTGATTTTTGCATTGATTTGGCTCCAGGCACTCAGCCCATTTCCATTCCCCCATACCGTATGGCTCCGCCGGAGTTAAAAGAATTGAAGGAACAGTTGCAGGATTTACTTGAAAAGGGTTTCATTAGGCCCAGTGTTTCGCCGTGGGGTGCACCTGTATTATTTGTAAAGAAGAAAGATGGTTCGATGAGAATGTGCATTGACTATCGACAGTTAAACAAGGCGACTATCAAAAATAAATATCCACTTCCGAGAATTGATGATTTATTTGACCAGCTTCAGGGTGCCAAGGTATTTTCAAAGATAGATTTGAGATCTGGCTATCATCAGCTGAAGATTAGGGCATCTGATGTCCCTAAGACCGCGTTCCGCATTCGGTATGGACATTATGAATTTCTGGTCATGTCTTTTGGGTTGACAAATGCTCCAGCAGCTTTTATGGAATTAATGAATCGGGTGTTCCGGCCTTATTTAGACTTGTTTGTAATAGTCTTCATTGATGACATATTAATATATTCCCGCAGTCAGGAGGAGCATGCGCAACATCTCAGAGTGGCCTTGCAGACTCTGAGAAATAGCCAGCTATATGCAAAATTTTCAAAGTGTGAATTTTGGCTAAGTTCAGTTGCATTCCTGGGTCATATTGTGACGGCAGCAGGTATTCAGGTTGATCCGAAGAAAATTGAGGCAGTCAAGAGCTGGCCTAGACCGACATCAGCCACGGATATTCGGAGTTTCTTGGGGTTAGCGGGCTATTATCGCCGATTCGTAGAAGGATTTTCGTCTATTGCAACCCCACTGACCAGATTGACCCAGAAGGGTGTTCAATTTGAATGGTCCGATGAATGTGAGGCGAGCTTTCAAAAGCTCAAGACAACCTTGACCACAGCAGCGGTATTGGTTTTACCCACAGGTACGGGACCTTATACTGTTTATTGTGATGCTTCCGTATTGGGCTTGGTGCAGTGTTAATGCAGGATGGCAAGGTTATTGCCTATGCTTCGAGGCAGTTGAAGATTCATGAGAAGAACTATCGAGTGCATGATCTAGAATTGGCGGCGATTATTCACGCATTGAAGATCTGGAGGCATTATTTGTATGGTGTAGCATGTGAAGTATACACCGATCATAAGAGTCTTCGGTATTTGTTTAAGCAGAAAGAGTTGAATATGAGGCAGAGAAGGTGGCTATAGTTGCTAAAAGACTATGATGTTACTATTTTATATCACCCGAGTAAGGCCAATGTGGTGGCCGATGCATTGAGTAGAAAGTCTGCCAGCATGGGTAGTCTTGCATATATTCCGGTCAGTCAGAGACCATTGGCTCTAGACGTCCAGGCATTAGCCAACCGGTTCGTGAGATTGGATATTTCTGAGCCTAGCAGAGTGTTAGCCTGCACGGTCGCTCATTCTTCTTTATTAGAGCGTATCCGTGAGAGGCAATTTGATGATCCTCGTTTGCGTGAGTTGAGAGATACAGTACAGCGGGGAGGTGCCACACAGGTAAATCTAGATGATGATGGGATATTGAAATTGCAGGGTCGAGTTTGTGTGCCCAATGTCGAAGGGATTCGAGAGTTAATATTAGCAGAGGCCCACAGCTCGCGGTATTCTATTCACCCAGGTGCCGCGAAGATGTACCAGGACTTACGTCAGCACTATTGGTGGCGCAGAATGAAGAAAGATATCGTTGCGTATGTCGCTCGGTGTCTAAATTGTCAACAGGTGAAATATGAGCACCAGAGACCTGGTGGTGTATTCCAGAGAATTGAAATTCCCGAGTGGAAATGGGAGCGGATCACTATGGATTTCGTTACTGGACTTCCTTTGACTAGAAGGAAATTTGATGCTATTTGGGTCATTGTTGATAGGCTGACCAAGTCAGCACACTTTATTCCAGTATCCGTCTCCTACTCATCGGAGAGGTTAGCGGAGATTTACATTAGGGAGATTGTTCGTCTTCATGGGGTGCCAGTATCTATTATCTCTGATCGGGGTACACAGTTTACCTCGCGGTTCTGGAGAGCAGTCCAGCAGGAGTTAGGCACCCAGGTTCAGTTGAGTACAGCATTTCATCCTCAGACGGATGGCCAGTCCGAGAGGACTATTCAGATTCTTGAGGACATGCTTCGAGCCTGTGTTATTGATTTCGGAGGCTCGTGGGATCAGTTTCTGCCATTAGCAGAGTTCGCCTACAATAACAGTTACCAATCTAGCATCCGGATGGCTCCGTATGAGGCGTTATATGGTAGGCGATGTCGATCACCAGTTGGATGGTTTGAACCGGGAGAGGCTCGGTTGTTAGGTACAGACTTAGTTCAGGAGGCCTTGGATAAGGTCAAGACTATTCGGGAGAGATTGCGTTCAGCTCAGTCCAGGCAGAAGACTTATGCGGATCGTAAGGTTCGAGATGTAGATTTCATGGTTGGTGAACGAGTATTGCTTCGGGTGTCGCCTATGAAGGGCGTGATGAGGTTCGGAAAGAAGGGCCAGCTCAGCCCTAGGTATATTGGTCCATTTGAGATTTTAGACAGAGTGGGAGGGGTGGCTTACAGATTAGCTTTGCCGCCTAGCTTATCAGCCGTGCATCCAGTTTTTCATGTATCTATGCTTCGGAGATACCACGGTGATCCCACACATGTGTTAGACTTCAGTACTGTCCAATTGGACAATGATTTATCTTACGAGGAGGAGCCGGTAGCCATTCTAGACCGGCAGGTTCGACAGCTGAGGTCGAAGAGTTATCCTTCTGTGCGTGTTCGGTGGAGAGGTCAGCCTCCTGAGGCATCGACCTGGGAGTCCGAGTCTGATATGCGGAGCCGTTACCCACACTTGTTTCCTGACTCAGGTACTTCTTTCTTTTGTCCGTTCGAGGACGAACGGTTGTTTTAGAGGTGAAGATTGTGACGACCCAAAGGGTCATCACTTATTTTATTAATAATTTCGAGCTTCTGAGGCCTTGAAAACCTCATTCTATGTTGCCTCAATTTACGTGCACGATCCGAGCATGTAGCCGGAAGATTTTGTGATAGAAAATATGAATTCTATGAGAAATTTGGATAAAAATGATATTAATATTGATATGGTTGACTTCGGTCAACATTTTTGGTAAACGGATCCGGACCCCAAGATTGGATGGTCCCGAGAGGTCCGTAGGAAAATATGGGACTTGGACATGCGTCCGGAGTCGAATTCTGAGGCCTAGAGCCCAAGTTATGAATTTTTATGTGAAATTGTTTTTTTATGTAATTATTAAAGGAAATAATTAATTGACCTTGGTATCGGGGCTCGTATCTTGGTTCCGACGCCCGGTACAAGTCTTAAATATTATATATGTGATTTCTGTAAAGTTTGGTGACATTTGGATGTCGTTTGAGATGTTTTGGACCTCGAGTTCCAAGTTAAGAAGTTTTGAAAACTAAAGGTATGAAAATCATGAGTTTGAGGCTTGATTTGATTAAAACGAAGTGATATTGGCGATATGATCGCACGAACAAGTCCATAAGATGTTTTTGAGTTAGTGTGCATGTTTGGTTTGGAGCCCGGGGGGCTCGGGTAAAGATTTGATAGGCCGTTGGATGAAATTCTGAATTTTTGAACTGCTGGTTTTTCACCCAGCTGTTGTCTTCGCAATTGCGAAGTATTTCTCGCAATTGCGAAGGTAGCAGGTCAAGGCAGGGTTCGCAAATGCGAACCCTGGGTCGCAAATGCGAAGGTGCCCAGGACCAGTTGGGTTCGCAAATGCGAACCAAACCTCGCAATTGCGAGGCCTTCAGTAATTGCCTGTCTTCGCAATTGCGAAGAATGTGTCGCAATTGCGAAGAAGCCCAGAAGCCTGCTGGTTCGTAAATGCGAACCTTATTTCGCAAATGCGAAAATCCCTGGAAGCAGCCTAGTTCGCAATTGCGAACATATGTTCGCAATTGCGAGGACCCCAGATTTGCCTTGGCTTCGCAAATGCGAACAAAAGTTCGCAAATGCGAACTTCCCAGCCTTAGCTTATTTTTCAAACTCCAGAAATTGGTCGGGGTTCGCAATTGCGAACCCATGTTCGCAAATGCGAACACAGAGACCTGAAAAACACGAATTTCAATCATTTCTTCACATTTTACAAAAACAAAACACCCATTTGCGATTCTTCAAGGATTTCTTCTTCATCAAAACGATTGTAAGTCACTTTTTACTTAATTCTTTCAATTCCTAACATCATTAAACATGTTTTTCATAAGAAATCAATGATTTTCATGGTAGAATTCTTGTTTTTGTTAGAAAATAGGGTTTTTCATAAATTGGTGAATTGGACCTCGAATTGAGGTCCGATTTTGAAACAAATCATATACATGAACTCGTGGGGGATGGGTAACCGGATTTTGGTCCTAACCCCGAATTCCGACCATGTGGGCCCGGGGTTGAAATTCACTATTCATGGCAGAATGTTGTAAAAGTGGTATTTGGTCTTAAGAATTAGTTTGTTGAGTAGTATTGATGATATTAAATCAATTGTGTATAGATACGATTGGATTGGAGTCAAATTCGAAAGGAAAGGGCATTGCTACGGATTAAATCATTCGTAAACTTTCGAGGTAAGTGTTTGTTCTATCCTAGTTTGTAGGAATATGAATTTAGTTATGAATAAATTGTTGAATAAGAGTTATTGGTGTTATACCGGTAATGAAGGTAATTTGTTGAAATTATTATAAATTATTGGTTTAAAACCGGTAATTATAAATATTGTTGATATAGAGATTATTGGCTAAATGCCGGTAACATATATATTTTATATTTGGGATCGTGTGGTACGCCGACCACAAAGTGACTTAAAATCTTGGCATTGGCCATAGTTGCCGGTAGCCGATTGATATATTTGGGAGCGGGTGGTACGCCTACCACAAGATATGATTATTGATATATTTGGGAGCGGGTGGTACGCCTACCACAAGATATAACTATTGATATATTTGGGAGCGGGTGGTACGCCTACCACAAGAGATATAATTATTGATAATTGGGAGCGGGTGGTACGCCTACCACAAGAGATAATTACTGTGATAGTTGGGAGCGGGTGGTACGCCTACCACGAGACATGAAATGAAAAAGGAAATTGAGACATGAAAGTAAGATTATTTTGGATATCTTGAGTTATTGAATATTATTTCAGAGCAGAGTATTTCTTTATAAATGTATTGTATATATATATCTATATTGCAACCGTACAGAGTTTAGGTGGGTGACCGGCCTTAGCCTTGTCACTAGTTCGTCGGGATAGGCCGTGCACTTACCAAGCACATGAGGTCGGTTGTGTCGATACTACACTCGCGCTCTTTTGCGCAGATACAGGTTACGGACAGCAGCGGCGGCAGTAGCGACTTGTGGATTTTCCGACTACTGAGGCTACGAGGTAGCCTTGCAGGCGTCCGCAGGACCCGTTGTCTCTCCTATCTATGCTTTTCATTCTGTTATCTCATGTAATCGAGATAAACAGCTTGTACTTTCTTTCAAACAATTATGCGTATTATTCTTAGAAGTTCGTGAGTATTGTGACACCAGTCTTGGGTAGTGTATCAGATTTGGATTTTTCTTTATCATATCTCACTAAGTCTTCCGCAAATTTTGATTGTTCCGTTGTAATTTTTATGTTGTTAATAAGAAATTGGTTATTAATGGAGATGTAATTAATATTTGGCTTGCCTAGCTTCTATTTAGTAGGCGCCATCATGACCCCGATGTTGGGAAATCCGGGTCGTGACATGTATCCACTTTCCATTTCAAATCAAACCCCTGTTCCATCAATTTCTTCAAATCCCCCAAATTTCCAATTATTCCTCCAGACGAATAGTATTCCTTACGAGCTGGTACAACTATACTAGCATGACATGTCCCATCTCCGTCCAAATCGTTCTTATAACTGATTCCGTTTATCGCACAATTAAACGACCCACCCGAAGGTGCAATTCCAGTATTTCCGGCCCAAGGTGGACACACGTAATTAACCGTGGCATTCACTAAGCTCAAAGCATACTCGAATATATTGGAATCCATTGTCGTGTTAAATTGACAAATCCCTTCAACTAGATCTTTTCTAGTAACCTATTGTAACATATTAAATCCCTTATTTGTGGATTACATTCTAATTTCACTTATTATAAGTTATTACTTGTATTTACGTTCTAGATGATTAGATAGTGCAGATTTACATTACCAATGTATATAGATTAAATTATTTCAGAAAAATATGATGGACTTTTTCTTATGTCTTATTGAAATAACTTAAGTAAAATAATAAATAATTACATATTGTTTGGCCCGAAAACTATCGGTTGCTTTATGAGTTAGGGACAATCAAAGATTTTAGAAAGGGTAAATCGGAATCAGTAGTAATATATCTAAAGATCAATCTTCGGATCCATGTATAAGTTGCTTTTGTGAGAGTGTAGCGGATCTTGATAAAGTATTTGAGCAAGTTAGCAATAGAGAGATAAAATAGAGAGAGAATGATAGATCAAGGGAGAGTTATATTATTATTGACAAATAACACCTGCCTTACAAATGAGGGGGACCCTTCCTTATATAGAAGAATGATCCCCTCGCCAACACACTACATCATTTCAAAGCTACTATTATTACAACGAAGGTATAGGGAAGGGGAAGTCGGGACGTCTACTTGGGCGAGCCTGCTGGTACGCCCCTACGGTCGGGGGCGTACCCTTTTTCTCATATAGACATGAGAGAGGGTATCATCTGACGTCTACGACCGCATAAGGATGTGCGCTTGGCCCGTATTACATCCGAGTCGGACATGTGTGGATACGTGCTCGACCCGTCTTATATCCGATTCGACCCCATACACATATTTATGTGACATTTAGTAGTATGATGAGTGATGTAAAACGGAATTTAACTACAACATGGTATATACTAGTATGTAAAAGAATGGGGACCTACGATTAATTCCTAAATAGGTCACACTCTCATACAACGATGTAATATTTCTAGTATATAATACATTTTTCATAATTTTTTCCAAATTACAAACTCATGTTTAATATTTACTAACTTATTATTTGTTTTTGAGTGTGTTAGACTAGTTAGTGTTTGATGGAAATATATGAGAAGAGAAGATTTTGTCTGTCATTTAAAAAAAAAAGGAAAAAGCATTTAAATCCACTTCTTTGTATTATATAGCTTAAATATTTTAAAGGATATTTTGGAGGAAATTAGAATTTGACTATGTTACTATTAATAATCAATATTGGGCACTTGGTAAATTGGGATTCGGATCAATTAAGTCGTCTGAAATTAATATTTTAGTCACTTATTAGTTTATTAATTAATCGATAACGTTTTTAAAATTAATTGCACGGTGTTTTTAACATTTTTTATTTTT
The DNA here is from genome assembly GCA_032618575.1 of Nicotiana noctiflora. Classification (NCBI taxonomy): domain Eukaryota; kingdom Viridiplantae; phylum Streptophyta; class Magnoliopsida; order Solanales; family Solanaceae; genus Nicotiana; species Nicotiana noctiflora. The sequence continues at coordinate 47,415 of JASVEL010004959.1, read as the reverse complement.
CATTTTGAAATTCAAAATAGGTGGCTATTGGTTTTTAAAAGGTGACTGGTTGTGAATGGATGAGTTTGTTAATTCCAATAGACTCCTAGACGTAATATAATAAATATTTTTATCATCTTCAAAACAAATACAACTTCAGATTCCAATCTCATTTTCTTCTATTTATTTCTACAACTCACAAATATTTTGTTCTCGTGGGAAATTTAAGTTAATTGTTGAAACTCGAAATCAGTGGCTTTATAAAATCTTGGAGGAATCCATGCTATTATCCCCATGGAAGCTTAAATTTCTTAAGACAATGATTATATTATCGAAGCCAGATCATTTCATCCCATTTCTTTTTCTAACAAAAAAAAAAACAACAACAACAACCTGGTGCACTAAATCTTGCTCTGTTTTCAAGATTTGAATCTGTGACCTCCCGATCATATATCAGTAACTTTACCGGTTATGCCGGCCCCCTTCTATTATCAGAGTGGTCTATTTATTTAATTTTATAACATAGGGAGAGAGGTGGCTAGTAATCGTCATTCATCATGTAAGTATTTTGTTGTCATTGAACGAAGAGCGGCGTGAATAAGGATTTCCAACCCAATTTATAGAAATTACATGGAAAAATTAATTTGAATAATCGTTCACCTAACTGTTTAAATAAAAATAGAATATCTTGTTCTCGACTAAGATCATTCACAGTGCGAACACATTTTTGTAAAGACAACATTTGCCGATCTATATTACATTATAAACTTATTTACCCCTTCTAGAGGTATTATCACTTCATTATAGTAGCTGTAGACAATAAATTTGCGTCGAGAAAATATAATCAAGACCAAAAATATCTCAACAATCGTAGTATTTTATTTTCAAATATTTGAGCGTACAATCTCTACGAATCATCTGATTCTTCTTTCCAACAGTAAATAAATTCAAGGGCATTTGAGCTTGATTTTGAATCAATATTTATTTCCACGAACGGTGGTCTTGTTCTTGAGTTTTAGCTTGATTGCTTGAACTTGGCCTTGATTTGTTCTTCATTCTTGAGCTTGAACTTGATTTGTTCTTCGTTCTTAAGCTTGAACATGGTTGCTTAAAACTTAAAACTTGTAGAGAAATTTTCGGCATTTGATCCACGAGCTCTCTCTTGCTTCTTGTTATAACTTGTGATGTCTTTTCTGAGCTATGAACACCCCTATTCATAGTTGTGAAAGTGAGGAGTTGTAATATGAACAAACTCTTTTCGACCAATCAAATTGAAGCATGACATGACTACATTTGATTGGCCAGAACATGTCATTTGCACATGTAGCACGATTTTATTGGCTTTTTAATCTGACATGCCTTGTCATTTTGATATGTGGCGTGATCATATTGGCTCTTCTTCTTGACTTGGTGTGCCATGTCATTTGACACGTGACACACAACTAGGCCTCTAGGAAGATGTCACCGTGGTCTTATGAAGTGTGCTAATTATTTTAGCTGTCACGATCCGGATTTCTCACCCTCGGGAGTTGTGAGCTTGGCAAGCCAACTTAATTTATTTCTTTTAGAAATTATCGACCATTTAATAAAAACAAACATAAAAGCGGAAGTCTCAGTATATATAATTAACTGAATGAAAATGCAAAAGTTTAACAAAATTCTCTACCCAAGACAGGTGTCACAATACTCACGAATGTCTAGAGAATACCAAATACAAAGTTTGAATGAAATATAAATCTGTCTGCTTCGGTACAAGATGATAACAAACTGAATAAAATAGAAAGGGACTTCGGGCATGCGAATGTCAGCAAGGCTACCTCAAATGTCCCTATAATGAAGCCAGCTCCCAATCAACTATGTTGTCCAAAAGCTGCTGCAACTCCGAAATATATGCAAAAAGATGCATAGAGTATAGCATCAGTACAACCGATCCCATGTATTGGTAAGTGCCTGGCCTAACCCCGCGAAGCAGTGACGAGGCTAAAAAGAACTACCAAACCAACCTGTGCAATTCAATATATATATATATATATATATATATATATATATATATATATATATATGCAATAGAAGATACTACATAAATTTAACAAGTCAAGAGGGAGGGGAGCATGCTATATAGGATGCGACAATCCGAATAGTACATGTAATAACTACATCTGAAGAATCAACCTCTGGCCTGGCTAGAAGAGCATAACACCGGGGCTGGGTCTTACCTACTTGAACCATATCTCTGGAGCGGTTGGTTGTTAGATGGCCTCTACCTATGGCTGTCTGAGATCCACCTCTATGATCCCTACCTCTACCTCTACCTCTACCTCTACCTCTATGACCTCTACCCCTTCCTCTAGCTAGCTGGGCGGCCAGTGGATCACCTGGTGCCTGAATCATGGGGCGAGGAACCTGTTGTTGGGAACTACCCGAAACTCGAGGGAAAAATCTGACAATGTGACTCAGGTCACCATAATCGTAACAAGCCTTTGGCTGCTGGGACTGCTGACCCTGTCGACCTGAATATCCTTCCCGAAAACTCTGAAGTGGTGGTGCACTGATGGGAGCTGGTGGTGCACTGAAAGACTGCTGGTTAGAATAATATGGTTGGGAACCACTACCACCTGAAGTACCATAAGAAACCTGGAGAGCTGACTGAAAGGGCCTTGGAGGATGGTCTTTACCATAAGAATCCCTACCTCCATACGAGGTACCACTGAACTTACATGCATGACAGAGCCTCTTATCTGACCCATGATTACCTCCCTGTGTAAGATCCATCTCAACCCTATGGACTGCATTGACCACCTCCTGAAAAGAAATCTCACTCCTGGCTCCCATAGCCATATAGAGACGGATTGGCTGAATCAATCTATCAATAAACCTCTGCACCTCTCTCTCTCTCTCTCTCTCTCTCTCTCTCTCTCTCTCGGTGGGGATTATAATAATATCACGGCGAGCTAGACCAATTAACCGGGTCTCATACTGAGTGACTATCATAGAGCCCTGATGGAGGCGCTCGAATTGCCTGCGAAGAGCCTTTCGCTGAGTAACTGGGAGAAACTTCTCCAAAAGCAACTCGGCAAACTGATCCCAAGTTGGAGATGGCGATCATGCTGGCCTGGTTGAAAATTAGTCCCTCTACCAAGTCATGGCAGATCTGGATAGACAAAAGGTGGCGAAGTCGACCCCATTGGTCTCTACAATACCCATAGTCCGAAGAACCTCGTGGCAGTTATATAAGAAATTATGGGGGGTCCTCTGAAGAAGCACCGCTGAATGTGGTGGTGAAGAGCTTGGTGAACCTATCCAGCCTCCCCAAAGCATCTGCAGACATAGTCGCTCCATCGCCTGTCTGAGTCATAATACCTGGCTGAGTTGTCACAGCCGGCTAAACCACTGAAACCTAAGCCTGGGGAGCTACCTACTCCGGAGTACATGTAGTAGGAGTCTAAAATCCTCCTCCAACCTGAGAAGTGGTTGGTGCTACTGGAAGCAAACCCGCCCGAGAGACGCTCTCCGTAAAGCCTACCAACCTGACCAAAGTGTCCTGAAGAACTGGGGTGGCTATGAACCCCTTTGGGGCCTGAGTTGGGCCTACCGGAGCTGTTGGGGCTGGAACCTCCTCGTCATAATCAACACGAGGCTCCACCTCTAGGATGCTTCTCAGGGATGAGCTGTAAGGCCCCGTAAAATTTTTGTGCTTAAAAACCAAGTAGCAGTGGTGTCATGGTCCGAATAATGTGTTAGGAATGTGTAGTTCGGACCCTTGATAGTAATTTAAGCTTTAAAGATTGAAAGAATAAAATTTTCCAGAAAATATCGATATTGCGGTCATTAATGTGGTCGCAGATCTGCTATACAGACCGCATTCTTACCGCAGAGTTTAACAGAATATTTTCCAAAATTTGTGTTGAAAATGCGGTCCAATATGCGATCGCATAACGGAAATGCAGACCGCATATCTATCGCATAATTCCTTAGGAATTTTTGAGTGTCAATTCTGCGGTGCATTCTGCGACCGCAGAACATGAATGCGGACCGCATTCTGGTCGCATAACATAACAGAGCAGGTGTACTTTTTGGGGCAATTCTGCGGTCCATTATGCGGACCGCATGTCGATTCTACGATCACAGATGCGACCGCATATTTGACTCGGCCCAGATTTTTATAAAATTTTAACCCGACTCCTTCTTTAACAAAACACCTCAAACCTTCATTTTCTCATATTATCTTAGCAACACTATAGAGAAGAAAGATGGATTCTAGAGAGGGAAATCTAACCATTTTCAAAGATTGTTTCTAATCGTTTGGTCCGGAAGATCCTAGGGCAAGTGTCATCTTCCCCAATCTCAAAAAGGTAAAAACCCTAGCCAATTTTCTTTAATTATCAGTTATCAAAGGTGGAGAAAGATTTTCATGCTTTAGCTTTTGAAAATAGAATTTACCACTCATGCATGTTATTTGAACTTGAAATTTAGTAAAAAGAAGTGGGAGTAAGAGTTTGCAAAAACAGAAGTTGGCAACATGAGATAACTTGGGTGAACTTAAAGTAAGAGATTAAAGGAAGTAAATTCGAGTCCAAGTATTTATGGCTAACTTTGATTCTTGTGAAATCGCCCTTATGTGTACAATTCGTTTGGTATGTGATAATTTTGAGGAATTGTTGTGTAATTCTTTGATTTAGTTGTTGGATATTCAATTGATTTTGAACTATGTGGGGCGTGGTATGTGATATGAACCGAAAGTTGAAAAAGGAAGTTATAATTGGTAAAGAATTGAGAACAATTATAGTGATGACATACTTGGCTTCTTGTGGGAAACTAATGAAACACTTGAATTGTGATGAACTGTGACCATAATGGTATGGATACTCTCGAAAATTGAAATATTGTAACTTTGTGCTGACACCGGCTTGAAAAGAATTTGGAAACATGAACAAAGCTGTAAATTTGCTTATTGCACTTGTTTGTAATCTTGTATGGTGCTCTTATTTTCTGTTTGTGATTGTTGTGATTTGAAACTGTACGGTGGGATCGGGTTGCGCGCCGCAACACGAAGTAATAAGGTATGGGTTGGGGTGATAAGGGTGGCCGATGTAATAAGGGTGGAAAGCAATCGAAATCTCCATTGAAATTCATATGAAAATCATTTATGTGAATTTGTGAAAGGAGACAGCAAGAGAGTTTGCAACCTGTGGGGCACTGGTTGCCCCTTTGTTTGACTTGATTATGTTTTCCGTGTATGTTTGGTTGTTGCCTTCCATGTTGATCTTTAATTGTACTTTGGGTTGAGAACTACTCGAAACAAAGTAAATGTGGGAACATGATTGGCTGGCTTTATTATTTCTTGGTGTAATCATTGTTTGTCTTATCATCGTGATTTACTTGTTTAATGGCTTGAGTTTACTTGGGACAAAGCTTGTCCATACATACCAGTACAATTCCAGTGTATTGACATCCCTTTTGCCGGGGACACTACATTCGTGTTACGATTGCAGGTGGATCAGTAGCAGGTACTTCAGCTCATCGGCAGTAGCATCCTTCATCTTCCACTGGCCGTTTTGGTGAGACCCTTTTCTCTCGGGGCCCTGCGTGTCTCATGTCACTTCTAGTAGACTTTATTTTGATTTTGTGTAAGGTATAGATAGAGCCTTGTTACCGGCAAGTATTGTATCATCCCTTGTATCCTAGAGGCTCCGTATACAGTAAACTGTGGGACTATGGCCTATGTAGGTATGTATATGTCGGGCGTTGTAATTTGTAAACTTGTTAGTAAGTTAATCGTGTGGTTATGTTTGAAAAAATGTGAATTCAGTTATAATTGGTAAGATATTTGGCTTATAAGGAATGAACAATACATGGGTAATGCGCGGGTTAGGAAAGGCACCCAGATCCGCTTGATTGGGGCTACCCGATCAGGTGCCGGTCATGTCCCTCGATTTGGGGCGTGACATGAGCTATGCCCTTGTCTCGGCCTCGCCCTCGCCCTATGCCCCTTGTAGGAGCTGCTGTTGGGGGCTCGGGCTACTGCGTGGTAGAATAGGAAATATGTGTTCTCGCCATCTATGAAGGATCAGAGTAAAACGATAATCAGTATTTGAGAAATAGAATCGTACGGCAAGAAAGAACAAAAGTGAAATTTTTCTAACTTTGTAGCCTCTAAGGGATAAATATAGACGTCTCGCTACTGAGCACCCAGACTCTGCTAAGTTTGTTCGTGAGTTGTGAGACCTATGTAACCTAGAGCTCTGATACCAACTTCTTAGGACCCATATTTCCCACCCTCGGGAGTTGTGATGATGCATACTAATAGGAACTAGTAAAGCCAACTTAATTTAATTCTTTTAGCAATTATCGACCATTTAATAAAAACAAACATAATATGGTAAAACAGAAGTCTCAATATATATAATTAACTGAAAGAAAATGCGGAAGTTTAAAAAAATCCTCTACCCAAGACTGGTGTCACCATACTCATGAACGTCTAGAGAATACTAAATATATCGACGAGTTAGAAGAGATGTCAACCGGCAACCGTATCTGGAAACAACGATTAGTGGATATTGATACTGTCACTGCACAAAGTTCGAATGAAACATAAAACTGTCTACTTTGGTACAAGATGATAACAAATTGAATAAAATAGAAAGGGACTCGGGGCATGCGGACGTCAGCAAAGCTACCTTGAATGTCCCTTGACTGAAGTCAGCTCCCAATCAACTACAGTTGTCCAAAAGTTGCTAAGACTCTGAAATCTATGCAAAAAGATGCACAGAGTGTACCATCAGCACAACCGACCCCATGTGCTGGTAAGAGTCTTGCCTAACCCCAGCGAAGTAGTGACGAGGCTAGACAAGACTACCAAATCAACCTATACAATTTTATATACAAATATACACTAAAAACAACAGAAAAACTGAAACTAATATATATGCAATAGAAGATAATACAGAAATTTAACAAGTCAAGATGGAGGGGAGCATGCTATTAGGGCAGCAACAATCGTTGCTGGATAACAAAAATGAACAAATAGAAGATGAAAATGTACAACTGCAATATCAACGAGAGTAGGAATTCAACAATTTGCACGACACCATACTTTGTACTTTTACCCTTATTCTCACCAAAATAATTAAATAAAGTGCACAACATTGATCTTCATGCTTTTCCTCACATAAACACTCATATCATGGCACATGATGACACTTCGTGCATTAGTAATCAAATAAGGGCACGGAATGTTCATTCGCGCATTAATAATCAAAACATGGCATGGAATGTTCCTTCGTACATTAATAATCAAAACATGTCACAGAATGTTCCTTCGTGCATTAACATATTCTCAATATAAATTGTGCACAACATCAACCTTCGTGCTTTATCACTCTTTCTCACCCAAGCAACAATCACAACCAATGGGTCGAGGGGATAGACAAACAGTAATAGAAGTCCCATCAAGGGAAACACAAGTAAGTAGTTAAATCCCGTCAAGGAAACACCAATAATAACTTTTATATCTCGGCGATGGAGATAATCAATATACGAATACAGTCTGGCAAGGGAATAATCACATTTCTTTCTTTCTTTCATTTCTTACTCGATAATTGCTTTATCATTCGAAGCAACACTCCAAAGAGTTCACAAATCATAATTTTTTTCTCATACTCTTCACATTATATAGAAATCATCAATTACACAAGGAAGAGTCACAACAAAATAGGAATAAACACAATATACGGACTCACGGTCATGCTAGACACCAGCGTATAGATACTCGTCACCATGCCTATACACCATACTCGACAATTAGCAATTAGCAAATAGTACTCTAAGCATATTCCCTCTAGCCAAAGTTAGGTCAAACACTTACCTCAACTTCCACGGCTAAATCAACCCACAACGACCGCTTTCCCTATCGAATTCGGATCCAACTCAATCAAATCTATGAAATAAGACTTTATAATATCAATAATAGCTAAACAAATCAAATCCAATGCCTAAATATAGATTTCTAAGCTTTCTCCCCAAAATTCCAAAAATTGACCTCGGGCCCGCTTCATCGAAACACGCAGTGCGGACCAAATTCATATCACCCATTCCCCCATGAGCCCATATACCCAAAACGAGGTCTAAATCAAAAAAATTCAAAATCACTAACTCTATCCATTTCCCCCAATTTATAGGAGACTCCTCCACACCTAGCTCGATAAATGGGGCATTCTCCTCGTATGTTTGTGGTAGGAAGGTTTTGTCTATGTGTCCCGAAGGATTATGATTCTGCCTCGGCTTGGTAGTCCACACCTTCGACATCTTTTGCGGAGGCTCAACATACCTGCTGGGACCTCTAAACCAAAACCTCACCCAATCACGGACTGAAACCTCATGAAATTCCCCTTTTGCAAGTATGTGGAATGCTAAAAACAAGTATAAGTAGCTTTCTGAGTGGAATGGCTTCGCGTGATGGTCCATTTCTGTCAATTTCTTCGCCGAAGGAACTACTTCGTCATAAAAGGACCCATACACGGGAAGTCCTCCAATGGTTCGCAGGTCCCATAGAGATATAGATAAATCTCCAATGGAGGTAGCAAGTGTGTCGGTGGAAGGACGCTAAAGCCCACAAAAGGCCTGAAACACATTGTCGTTATAATCGTACGTAAACAATGAAGCGTATATGGCATCGTAGACCTTTAGATCTTCCAAAAAAAATTTATAGCGAGGAAACACATCTTCTACCTACTCCCAACAGCCGGGTGTGTAGCGAACCTTGCCAAAGCTAGAAGGGGGAACATTCCAAGTGTGGAAGCATTCATCACTATGAGAAAATTTAGACGGCATGACTTCCCGATGAGTTGTAGACTTCATTATAGGGACCTTCATGTTAGTGACCTTGCCCAAAAATTCATCTGTAACATCTTTGGACTCCCTTGTACACCATTATGTAAGATGAAGAGATGCGGCAGGCAACTTTCTAACAAGAGGGAAGGAACCGATCACTAGAGGATGAACTTCCAAGGTATGAACTTTATCAGACTAATTTTGCTCATCGCTCGTGATTTCAAGATGAGGGTGCAACTTATTATGGTCTTGAAATTGCATCTTGATTGCCATAAGTCAAGGTTGCATTCGCTGCACAAAAGGAATTGAGGAAGAAGATTAAAATTCGTGAAGCATGTACAAAATTGAAATAGAAAAATTAGATCCTACAACTAACTTTAAAAGAAATCATAGAAACCAGCACACGATGAATTGAAGTGTTAGTATTTGGTGTAAAGTAGTCTCTGAAGTTTAGTCTTCAAAGGATCAAGAAGTGTTTGAGTTCGGGTTTTCTACGTCAAGATACAAGCAATCTAGTGAGCGAGCGCAAATTTAGAGACGCAATATAATAGGATCTCAACTCTGAATTTCAGAATGTTACCTAGACAAATCTATTAGCTTTCTGGTCATGATTTTCAGGTATGTCGAAGCTCTACGAGTCTACTTTCCAGTTCCGTAAACCGTTCGTGATTCGGTATCTCTTTAAAAAGTTATTAAGTTTCTTGTAACGACGCGCGAATCTAAAACCACCAGTGAATTCAAAGTAAGAACCTGATTTCAAAGAGATTACCCGAACAAATCTACGAGCTATGTGATCGTGATTTTCGGATATGTCGAAGCTCCACGAGTCTACTTTCCAGTTCCATAAACCGTTTGTGATTTCGGTATTCCTTCAAAAGTTATTAAGTTTCTCATGATGACACGCGAATCTGGAACCATCAGCGAATTCAAAATAAGAACCTGATTTCGAAGAGATTACGTGAACAAATCTACGAGCTATGTGATTGTGATTTTCGGATATGTCGAGGCTCTGCGAGTGTGCATTCCAGCTCCACAAACCGTTTAAGATTCAGGTTCTCCTACAACAAGTTATAAATTTTCTCCTGCAAGTTCTCAAAGCTGCCAGGAAAGTTCTGTCACAAAGACAATAAGGAAAGACTCGAAGAATTGGTGTGAATATAATGCATCGGAATGGGCCCTTATATAGACCACCGAAGGTAGTCTTTGTTTCATTTCCAACGTGGTTTCATTGAGCTGTCACTCTTTGAGAAGAACTCAAATTTCAAGATTGAGGAGTTTATGTCCTAAAAAAATTCTGGACAAGAGAAAGTTAGCTTCCTAGCAGAAGACAAATTGCAAAAGTTAGACTCCTGCAAAAGATAAACTGAAAAGAAATACTATGAGTCTAATTGAAAATAATCGCCTAGACAAGATAAGTTGGGTCCTAAAAGAAGACAAATTGAAAAGAGAAATACTGCTCTCTCTTGTTCCTAAAAGAAAAAAGAGTTTTAGTTGGCATGAGTCCTAAAATATATGGACGGAATACCGATTGAAAATTTTAAAAAAATAAAAATAAATGAATAAAAGGGCGTGACTTTCCATTTTCCAATTTCAAGTGGAGAACAACTTCCTATATTATTGATGGGCTCAAGTATGAAGTTATTGGGTTGGAATATCGCAAGGCAAATTCGAAATGGCAAATCAATTCGATCCAAATACTATATGTTGTAAATTCACAAGGTTGTATTTCCAAAATAGGAAAGGGCTTACAAGGAGTCAAGTCTGAGGTTCAGACAAAATTAAAGTTTGTTAATTTTAGTACTTCAAGCCTCGCCGTTGAAGTTTGACAAGTCTACAAATCGAGGCAACTTGAAGTAGGGGGCATTTGTAGACGATTGAATTTTATTTGAGTTTGAGTCCATTAAATTATTTGGACCACATGATAAATTCAAAGACGTGTCAGCCCAAATAATGATTACGGGCTAGAATAATTGAATTTATTATTTAAATCCAATATGCGTATATGGATTTAATTAAGAGCCCGAGTTAATTGGGCTAGTTCATCTTGTTGGGCTTCAAATGATAAACCCAAAATCTGTGCCATATGTCAAATGACATGGCACGCCAAGTCAAATAAAGGGCCACTAAAATCATGCAACGCGCATGAGTGATGTAGCATGCCAAGTTAAATATAAGGACTAATCAAGTGTCGCCAAATATCAAATGACATGGTTCAACCAATTATGTGCAAGCTTATCACATAGCTTTAGTGATAGGGTTGATGACTCAAGTTGGCCAATCAAATTGGAGGAAAAAGATAGGTGTTTATCACAAGTTCTCTCCCCTACAACTATAAATAGGGGGTCTACATAAGGCCAAAGGAAGAAGAAAATGATACATATTAAAGCTCTCCTCTACAATGGTGATTCACAAGTCTTCCACATAGCAAGAAGTCGTCGTCTCCAAGAGGTGAGCTGCAAGTTTTCCATCCTCCACGTTTGTGATCAAAGTCCAGCTTCGCATTCGTGGTCAAATCCCAACAACAAGTAGTCCGTCAATTCAAGAACAAGCGAAACTCTCGAATTGACGGTCGTGAGGTGAAGAATTAGAGGATTGCATCTTTTAAACTTAAAATTATTCAAAAATTGTAACCCGTGTAATTATTAAAATACAAATTTTGACTTCTGCTAGTGCTAAGCTACTATTTGAAACGGAGAAATAGGAAAATATTCACTCTTTAATTGGAAATTAAAATTTGAATAAAAATACCCTCTTCCATTTGTTATGGGCGGGAAGAACTCGTTGCCTAGTGTGTGTCTGTGCTACTCAACTGGCACACCGCCGATAACCCTCCACAACTAAAAAAGGGGCACTACCAAATAGTCTCCACAATGTCGAGATTTGATTATCCAACGCTCTCCCGGCAAGACATCATCGCTGTATTAGCCGAATCTCAATTAGCCATCATCTCCGACCACGATCTCCTTAAACCCACATCCGACTTCGTCATCAACCTCTACTCCACCGTTCTTCTCCATGTCGACTCTCTCCAGTTCAGTACATTTCTTCCACCCCAGCCTCCCCACCTAGGGCAAAAGCCCTAACCCTTTTCATTATTTTTCTGATTTTTTTTTGGTTGCTAGGGAAGATGATGACCAGGTGGATTTTTCAGCTCTGGAGCACCTAGAGAACCCGGATGTTCATGTGGAATCGTTTCGGATCATGAATTTGTTTCATAAGATACGGGAGACTTTGACTACTTTAGATTGTCCCGAGCCATTTACTCTCAGGGATATAATCAAGCCTGATCCTGAACGCACCAGGTTCTTTGTTGGTGCCATGCTCAATTTTTGTCTTCACAGGTTCATTTCTCTCTCCCGTTCTTTTTTTTTTTTAAATTTTATTCGTTTTATTAGTGCTGAGGCAAAAATATCGATTTTTCTTTTTAATATGTCCTTGATAAATATAGGGACACTAAATTAAGTGCTATAAGCCCGATTGTGGAAGAGCTGACTCTCATTGATGAGCAACGACGAGCTTTGGAGGCTAAAATATCTGAGGTATCTCAAGTTGTAAAAACTTTTTGACTGGAAGCGTGTTTCTCAGAGTTGCTCTTGAGTTACTTACACTGTGCCTCGCAGATAGATGAAGAGATTGCAGAATATACTGAATCAAGAGAAAGGGAGATGCCTCTGGTTCAAGAAATAGAGTCTAATGTTAAGGAACTGAGGCAAACCATTTCCGGTCTTAACAATCACCAAATGTCCTTGAAAGCCTCATTAAAAAAACTTAAGGAGAGGACTAAAGAGATGGATGAGAAGGTTAGTTGTTTGGCTTGTTATCTCCTTCTAATATCATATTTTCTTCACGAAGTGCTGATTGTCAGGGTGTTGCCTTACTTTACTTCTTACGTTTTCAGGGATCTTTTTAGTCCCGTCAAAGATTTATATGCTAGTAGAAAATGTAGAGAACTTCTACTACCTTTTATTTTTATTTTGTATAATATTAGTATGAGATGAGTTTAAATGGACCGACATGGTCAATGAGGATTGGTATTACCCACCACAACCTACTTCTAATTGAAATGTAGTTTTGATTTTATAATAGTAGCGTCTGCGCATCTTGTATGTACCTCGACTATTTCAACAGGTATTTGCTACTTCCCAACAAAAATACCGAGTAACTCTACCTACCAAGGTTTAGTTAGATGGCAAATAATATCTAATGCTTTTGTGTCTCTGTTGGCATTTGAATCCTGGCCTTCCATGAGTTTTGCCGATTTCATTGACTACTAGGCTATACCCTTGGTCCGATTGCTATTATTCAACACAAGCTAGAGCGTTGCTCTTCGCTACTTCGCTAGTATATTTGAGACTTTAGTAATATTTCCTCTTATCTACATTTTCCTCCGGGCAATTTAAATGTGATTACATTGATAATTTAATATTTATTTAGGATTCATGCTGGTACCAAAAAGATACTCTCCGTCCCATTTTATGCAATACAATTTGATTGAGCACGGAGTTTAAGAGAGAAAGAAAGACTTTGAAACTTAGTAGGCAAATCAAGTCATAGAAATTTGTACGGCTACAAATCATATCACTAAGAGTAAAATGCTAAGTTCAAAGCTAAATTGTTTCTAAAATAGAAAGGTTTCATTTTTTTTTTTTGGAACAGATTGAAAAGGAAAGCGCATAAACTGAGATAGAGGCAGTATCTGTTTCTAAGCTAATATAACATTTGCATTTGCGCCTCCTTCCAGATTTCTAATGCAGACTTTGCGTTGGTACAAGCTGTTCATGAAAATGCCAATTTACGTTCTAAGATTGTCCAATCTCCGGTTAAGCTTCAGGTATGAGTTTTATTATGGACCCTTGAGCTTGTTTAAAACTTTAAATTGAGTTTCTGTGCCAACTATATCTTCTACATATCTTGTTCCAAGGATGTGATTTGTTATTTGTCAAGGCAAGGGTTTGATGACATTAAGCATGCAGGTATATTTATTTCGAATTCAATTACAAATATGACTATTTACATGCTGAAGCTAAAGTTTCTAAACTGGATTTGTTTGCTTTTATTTTCTTTGGTGAACCTATGACATATCTGCCTGCGCCAGTTGTCTAGTGGTAGAATAGTACCCTGCATATGACATATCTTCCTTTGTTCTTTTCTGCTGGTTAGATTGAACTGGACTTCACGGCGCAAGCTAAGGTTCATGGTTGAATTGTTCTAAAAGTAAATGGTCAAAATTGTTAGGCAGTAGACTTTGTTTCTGTGTTGATAATTCAAGTTTTCCTGAAAATTTGAATCTCTACTTTAGTAGCTAAGCTTTTTCGAAGAAGTGCTAAGATTCTTGATCTCTATTTGCAAAAACAATATCTCTTGGTTCTTTGCTGCATGTGGCTTGGTTTCAATAACTCTACCTGTCTTTTAGTTAGATCAGTACAGATTCTATTGGTGAGATTAATCACAAATTTTCTGCACTTGCTCCTCTGATATCAGGTTACTACAGCTTTTCCACATTTGAAGTGTTTTTTTTTTTTTACTATTTGAATTTTTTAGAGAGCACTGGAGGAAAAGAAATCATTTCAAGCTGAGGCAAGGAATGCTGAAAGAGCAGCAATGCAGTCTTTTCAAAATAAAACTTCCATTCTTGAGGTTTATACAAAGGTACTTCACATGCAAAATGCTACTATATTACTTTCCTATCGTGTAATAACTAATAAGTACTCTATACTAGTATCAATGCTTAACTAAAAATCGAGCGTCCATTTGCTTTCATATTCATAGTTTATAATCTTTTATTTTCAACCTGTTTGAGTTTGTCTGAACTTTGATTTCTGATCAATTAATAACTGTATGCATAGTAACTCCTTGATTCTACATTACTGGTTTTAAGTAGAACAGGAAAATCTTTGACAAGAAAACTAGTAATTATGTAAAAGAAAATTTGCAGAACTTTTTGGAGATTTGTAAAAGGTGGAATTGTGTACTAACCTCTTATTCGAGTGGTTTACTCCTTGCATGTGTGCCTCATGAGTCATGGCATCTCCTTTTGCACGAATGTGCTACTTGGCCAGGAAGAAACAGCCTATTGGTCAAATCACCCGACATCCCCTTTTGCAAGAATGTGCTACTTGGCCAGGAAGAAACAGCCTATTGGCTAAATCACCCTTTTCTACGTTGCACGAGTAAAAAGCCACAAACAGTTTAGTCATGCGTCCAATTGATTGGATAATTGTTTACTAGGTCTTAGCAGCTTATTATACGAGGTAAGAATATTTTATTGGCATGTGTGGACAGTTTGCTGCTAGACATGTCGTAAGCTATTTCTTGAGAAGGGAAGTGCATTAAATTTTTCTCATTGTGAAGAAGAGTTTGCTGGGATGATTAGAACTAATTTATGACATGTACACTTGCATGTGAAAACTATTACCCTCATACCAGTTGCATTGAAAGCGTTAAGATTTACAACTTTGAGTGAAAATGTTTGGGGTGACATTCACTCTCATTTTGCTTTTACTTGTTTTCTTAATTATTGTTAAATCTCGTCTTCTCAATATCAGGCTCACCAAAAAATGTCCAAGCACTTCAGTCAGATGCAGGCTATACAGGAGCAGGTTATTATTTTCTGCTGTATATGACTTGCTTAGAGATAGAGTTTTTTCTTGGCTCTTTTGTTTGATTAGTAATTTTTCATGAAGATAGAGATTTTCTTAGCTCTTTTGTTCGATCAGTAATTTGTCATAGCTCTTATGTATTTTTTCAGAGGATACCTCTTAATTTTCCATTAAAAATTATTTTACTTGAACGCATTTACTATTGTATGGAACGAGTGTAAAATTAGTTCAGTAGAATAAGGAGAAGGAATAATTTATGGATAGCTAACATGTGTATAATGGGGCTGAGAAATATATATGAATTATTTCTATGTTCAAGTCCATGTATGAAGACTTGAACTAAATCCTTGTGCATTCTCATATAAGATGTCAAAATTCTGAATCTCCGTTGATGACATGCTGTCCGAATTTCACATCAACATATGGCCACTTAATTTCTCCTTTTGGTTGTATATTGCTTCCTTTTTATCAGAAAAAAGAAGGAAAATACGAGTGAGTCTAAGAATGATTATGGTGAAATTTATAGTTGTGAGAGTCACTCGCTCTAGACCCTGGTTGTCTAGAGTTGTACTCTTTTCTTGTCCTTGATAGTCATTATTCTACGCAAAGCAGTCATGAATCCCTTTACATTTTACCTAAATAATATGAATGATACTGACAGGTTAATTCAGCTAAATCTATTGAGAAAGATATTAAGGTTCTCAAACAAAAGCTGAGTGACGAAGAAGTACTGGACAAATCCCTTGAAGCTAAACTAGTTGAAAGGCAAGGAAAAGGTAGCGATTAGCTGTTTTATTACTTTCATCTGTAATTTCCTCTTAATTCCAACGCTAAATTCATATATTTTCCAGCGGACCAACTGGAAGAATTAAGAAAGCAATTAAAGAAAGAAAGAGATCTTAGTTGTGAGGAGGCTGCCAAAAAAATGAAAAATCTTAATTTGGAAACGGAATCAAAGAGGCATGATATTGAAGCAAGGCAAAAAAAGGTGGAAGGTGTGCTTGCAGAGGTACCGTTATCATGTCTTTATTTGCTAGAACAGTGTATCTTGTTCAGGTTTGCTCCGTACTTAAATACCACCTTTTTCATTAGGCGGAGGCAGTAACTGCAAAAATTAACTCAGTAAGGGAGTCTGCAGCATCTAAATGTCAAGAGTTGGGCCATCATTGCGAAGAAGTAGTAGCAGAGGTACAATCCCTCGACATCTATCTTCTACATATTTATTTTGGTAATCCAAATGAGGATTCAAATAATGGGAGCTAATATAATTGAGGCCGATGGCTGTGTTAATATTTGGATCTTTTTCTGTCCATTTGTCTGTCTCTGCCTCCCCCCCCCCCCCCCCCCAAAAAAAAAAAAAAAACCCTCTCTCTCGTTTATTTTCCGTTTGGCGTTCTTCCCTATGGGTTAATGGTAGCTACACTATAAGCAGATCGCAGGAAGGGCAACTTAGCTAATGTGCTTGTTTGGTTGGGAAGAGTTGGGCTTCTGACTCAAATCCTACTTGTCTATGCTTTTTTTGATAAAGTAAGGTATTTTGCTAATAAGGCGAAATGGCTTCCTAGCCACTTAAACTTGCATCGATTTGTAACCCGGATATATGGACCGTTGAGTTTCCCATTTGAACATCTTTACTTGAAAAATGGTTACTAATAAACACTTGTGATGGTGCGTGTTGTTCAATTGCTGTTGACATAGATTTTGTGAGAAAGCACGGAAGAAAAATATATTATTAATGTATTGACATATGTTACAATAAGCCCTATATATATACACACATAACAAATCCTACTCCTAATATATATTGGATTAGAGTTATTTATTTTCTCCTATTTACATTACTATTCTAACACTCCCCGTCAAGCTGGTGCATATAAATCATATGTACTGAGCTTGTTACATATGTAGTTAATACGAGGACCAGTGAGGGACTTGGTGAAAATATTTGCTAGCTGATCATTCGACTTCACAAACTTTGTAACAATATCTCCTGAGAGTATCTTTTCTCTGACAAAGTGACAGTCGATCTCAATGTGTTTAGTCCTCTCATGGAACACCGGATTTGACGCAATATGAAGAGCAACTTGATTATCACACACTAGTTCCATCTTGCTGATTTCTCCGAACTTTCAACTCCTTGAGCAACTGTTTGATCCAAATTAACTCACATGTCGCCATAGCCATCGCTCGATATTCTGCTTCTGTACTAGATCGAGCAACCACATCTGTTTCTTACTCTTCCAGGACACCAAATTTCCTCATACCAAGACACAATACCCAGACGTAGAACGTCTATCAGCAGGTGATTCTGCCCAATCAGCATCTGAGTATCCAACGATCTGCTCATGGCCTCTATCCTCAAACAATAAACCTTTGCCTGGAGCTGATTTTATGTACCGAAGAATGCGAACAACTACATCCCAATGACTATCACACGGAGAATTCATAAACTCACAACACTCACAAAAAAGGAAATGTCAGGTCTTGTCAATGTAAGGTAATTTAATTTACCAACCAACCTTCTATATCTAGCAGGATCGCTAAGAGGCTCCCCCTGTCCTGGCATAAGTTTAGAATTCGGATCCATCGGGGTGTCAATCGGTCTACAACCTGTCATTCTTGTCTCTTCAAGAATATCTAAGGCATACTTTCGTTGTGATATCACAACACCTGAGCTAGACTAGGCAACCTCAATACCCAGAAAATACTTTAGTTTGCCCAGATAGGTCTGAAAGTGTTGCAAGAGATGTTACTTTAATTTAGTAATACCATCCTGGTCATTGCCGGTAATAACAATATCATCAATATCGACCACTAGATAAATACAGAGACTCAAGGCAGAATGCCGATAGAATACAGAGTGATCAGCTTCACTCTGAATCATGCTAAATCCCCGGATAACTGTGCTGAACTTACCAAACCAGGCTCGAGGAGACTGCTTTAGACAATAAAGTGACCGACGCAAGCAACATACAGGCCACGAGACTCCCCTGAGCAACAAACCCAAGTGGTTGCTCCATATAAATTTCATCCTCAAGGTCACCGCGTAAAAACACATTCTTAATGTCCAAATGATAGAGGGGCCAATGGCGAACATCAGCCATGAATAGAATAAGGCGGACTGATCTATCTTAGCCACATGATACAAGGTATCACTGTAATCGAGCCCAAATATCTGAGTATATCCTTTGGCAACAGGGCGAGCCTTTAGACGATCAACCTTACCATCAGGACCAACCTTGACTGCATACACCCAACGATAACCAACGGTAGATTTACCTGAAGGAAGAGGGACGAGCTCCCAAGTACCACTCGTATGTAAAGCAGACATCTCGTCAATCATAGTTTGTCGCCATCCTGGATGAGACAATGCTTCACCTGTTGACTTAGGGGTGGAAACAAAGGACAAAGAAGATAGAAAAGCATAATAGGGTGATGACAAACAATGATAACTCAAATCGACATAATGGAGATTATGATTAAGGGTGGTCCGTATACCTTTCCGAAGTGCAATCGGTTGATTAAGAGGAGACAAGTTCGCAGTATTAGCAGGGTCAGGTGCAGGACGTGAATCAGCTGGGCCTGATGCTGGGCGCGGACAACGATAATATGTCAAAAGTGGTGTTCCTGTGGCAGGGAGTCTAGGAGGAGCAACACAAGACTCCTCAACGGCGGGAATGGATAAGACTTCTATAGCGGAAGGTGAAGGAAGAGCTATAGAAGACTCGGGTAAGACTTTTGTGGCGGAAGGAGAAGGAGGAGCTATAGTAGGCTCCTTAAAGGTCGATATAGGTAAGACCGCAGATATATCAAGGGGGTCAGAATGGTCAGAAGAGGTAAAGAAAGGTTTAGACTCAAAAAATGTGACGCAGAGGACATAAAGTACTTATGGAGATCAAGTGAGTAACAACGATATCCCTTTTGAACACGAGAATAACTAAGGAAGACACACTTGAGAGCACGAGGAGCTAACTTATCTTTTCCATGGGCTAAGTTATGAACGAAATAGGTGCTCCCAAAAACACGAGGGGGAACAGAGTATCCAGGTGATTGGGGAAACAATACTGCATACGGTATCTGATTCTGGATGGGAGAGGAAGGCATCCGATTAACTAAATAACAAGTTGTGAGAACTGCATCGCCCCAAAAACGCAGCGGAACATGAGATTCAATGAGAAGTGTGCGAGCAGTCTCAACGATGTGCCTATTCTTTCTCTCTGCAACCCCATTTTGCTAAGGGGTATGAGGACAAGAGGTTTGATGAATAATTCCTTGAGAAGTCATAAACTGCTGAAATTGAGTGGATAAATATTCTAAGGCATTATCACTGCGAAAAGTGCGAATAGAGACACCAAATTGATTTTTAGTTTCACCACGAAAATTCTGGAATATAGAAAACAACTCAGAACTATCTTTCATTAAGAAAATGCAAGTACATCTTGAATGATCATCAATGAAACTAACAAAATAACGAAATCCCAAGGTTGAACTGACTCTACTAGTACTCTATATATCAGAATGAACAAAAGAAAAAATAGACTCGGCGTGACTCTCAATACTACGAGGATATGAGGCTCGAGTATGTTTCCCGAGCTGACATGACTCACACTCTAATATGGATAAACTAGACAAACTAGGCACCATCTTCTGAAGCTTGGATAAGCTTGGATGTCCTAAACGTCTGTGAATTAGGTCCGGAGGATCTGTAACTAGACATGCCTTGGAGGATTTGAGGGAGTTAAGGTAGTAAAGCCCTTCTGATTCAAGTCCTGTTCCAATCGCCTGCCCTGTACTGCGGTCCTGCATAATAAAAGAATCATCAATAAAATATATACCACAATGGAGGGCACGAGTCAAACGACTAACAGATGCAAGATTAAAAGGACAGTCAGGGACATAGTGAACGGAATCTAGAGTGACAGAGGGTAGGTGATTCGCTTGTCCAACTCCTTTTGCTTTGGTTTGAGACCTATTGGCTAAAGTAACAGAGGGAAGAGACTGTGAATACGCAATATTTGATAAAAGTGATTTATTACCAGAGATATGATCAGAAGCGGCTGAGTCCACAACCCATTGTTCAGGAGGACTAGACTGGGAAATACAAGCAAAAGAATTACCGGCAACAAAAGTATTAGTCTGAGCAACAAAAGCTACTTTTGGAGATGTCTGCTTACTTGCTCGATATCGAAGGAACTCATTATACTCCCATTTAGATAAAGAAAATCCCTGGTTACCTGTAGTTTCAGTCTGAGCAATATAAGCATTTTTGGGTGGGCGGCCATGTAGAGAATAACATACATCACGAGTGTGTCCAAGTTTATAACAATAAGAGCACTTGGGTCTTGATCCTTCAAAACGACCTCCTCCTCGTCTATTCTCCATAGTATGAGATGCCCGTTTGTCCACTGATTGGGATACGAGGACAGATGAGTCAAGTGTCTGTGATGAGCTTACTGGGTCGCTAGGTGCTGCAGCAAGGCGAAGTAATCGAGAGAATAATTCATCAATTGTGGGGACGGTTGGACTAGCCCAAATCTGGTCACGTCAAGATCATTAGGGAGTCCAGCGAGTGTAAGAACTAGAAACATCTTTAGTCGTTGCTCTTGTTGTTATTCAATGCTAGCAGAAACTGGCATCAACGTCTCAAATTCTTCCATGACTGTCTGGACTTGTCCCAAGTAAGTAGACATATCTAATTCCTGTTTCTTCAAGCTTGTCATTCGCGATATTACATCATAGAAACGAGATATGTCATTAGTGTAGAGATTACGAGCCTTTTTCCCAAACTAAATAACATGTCTGGAATGGACGGAAGAAGGGCATCAACTTGGAATCAATAGATCGCCACCGGATACTACATAACTGAGCATCGATCTTCTCCCACTGTGTTTTGGCCTTTTCATCACCTTCGCTAGCCCTTTTTGTTAAATGATCTTGAACTCCTTGACTTTTACACCACAACTCGACATATGAAGCCCAATTTAAGTAGTTGAACCTCCCATAAAAGGTTCTGAGGTAATCATAACACCGTAACTGCCAGAACCTGGGTTTCTAGACCCGAAAGTATCGATTCCCAAAGACATGGTTCGATTATCACCGGATAACAAAAAGAATCAACTGAAAATTCTCTGAAACAAATTCGGAAAAACACGACGAAAACACTGTCCAAAAGAAACTTTACGAAATTCTGGCCGGAGAGGCCCTCACGCGCCGGCGTGTGGGGCTGACGCGCCGGCAGCGGCAGAGCTCCGGCAAGCGCGTGGGGCACGTGGGTACTGTTTTTCCGGTGAACTTTCTGGGGTTTGGTCGGATTTCTCTTGGGGACCTTTTGGTGGCGTTGGATTTTGCACAACACTGATAATTAGTGACTTTTACGTAATTAGTCACTTAGGTCACCGAAAAATTGCACGGTGACCGAGTTATTTCTTCCCGGATATCGTTGGAATGACGCACAACGATCAATTTCTCACGGTGGCTCTGATACCATGTGAGAAAGCACGGAAGAAAAATATATTATTGATGTATTGACATATGTTACAATAAGCCCTATATATATACACACATAACAAATCCTACTCCTAATATGTATTGGATTAGGGTTATTTATTTTCTCCTATTTACATTACTATTCTAACAAATTTAATTTAATATTTTATATAACCACATCATACATTCATCCACATTTTATTGATACTTGTATGTTAAAGGTCCAATTGTGGGCCTTGTCCTTTTCCAAAATTAATTTATTAAATTTTTATTTTTTCCAGGTTATTTATCGTGGTTGTTACGGAATGGAGACGAATATGAGCGATAGGGGGATTACGTGTTTGGCGAAGAAAAATTTGCTTTCTGGATTGAAACAAGCAAAGTTGAAAATGTGTATCCATTGCTTAGCTGGCAAATAGAAAAAAGGTTTCCTTTCATAGTCATCCTTCCTCAAGAAAGCCCGATTTATTGGAGTTAGTACACTCTAATTTGTAGACAAGAGGGGTTGCTCTGATGGTAAGCAACCCCCACTTCCAACAGAGATGTTGTGAGTTCGAGTCTTTCCAAGAGCAAGGTGGAAAGTTCTTGGAGGGAATGATGCCAGGGTCTATTTGGAAACAGCCTTTCTACCTAGGGTAGGTGTAAGGTTTGCGTACACACTACCCTCCTCAGACCCCACTAACTGGGATTATACTGGGTTGTTGTTGTTGTAGTACACTCTAATTTGTGTGGTCCTTTTAAAATAAAGTCAAAAGGTGGTGCACTCTACTTTGTGACCTCCATTGATGATCATTCTCGTAAGCTCTGAGTGTATCATTTGAAATCTAAAGATCAAACACTTAGCGTGCTTAAGAAATTTCAGGCCTTAGCTGAGAGATAGACGGGGAAGAAATTAAAATGTATTCGCACTGACAATGCTTGTGAATATTGTGGTCCCTTTGATAACTATTGCAAGGGAATTCATCATCAAAAAACTCTGCCCAAGATACCTCAATTGAACGGTTTGGCAGAGAGGATGAATAGAACTCTAGTTGAGAGAGTTAGATGCTTACTTTCAGAGGCTAAACTTCCAAATATATTTTGGGCAGAAGCTCTTAACACCGTTGCCTATGTTATTAATTTGTCTCCTACCGTTGCTTAGGATGGTGATGTCCCAGACAGAGTTTGGTTTGCCAAAGATGTTTCTTATGATCACCTGAGAGTTTTTGGGTGTAAAGTTTGTGTGCATATTCCTAAAGATGAGAGCTGAAAGTCAAAACTAAGCCGTGCATCTTTATTGGTTATGGTCAAGATGAGTTTGGGTCGTTTTTATGATCCAGTTGACAATAAACTTATTAGAAGTCGTGATGCAATATTCTTTGAAAACCAAACTATTGAAGATATTGACAAAGCTGAGAAGATCGATTCTCAGAGTAATGAGAGCTTAGTTGATATTGATCCAGTTTCAATTGCTAAGGCACCTATTGCACATGAAGGAATCCAAGACAATGATGGAGATAGTGATCAAGATCAAAATGATTATCATGGTATAGATGTTATGGATGCTCTAGTTGATGAAGTTGTAGTTGATCAGCAACCAATTCATGCACAGTAACTACTTCGAATGCTCCTGAAACCTCTCTTAGAAGATCTATAAGGGAGAAACAAAAATCCATGCGCTATCCTCCCGATTAGTATGTACTTTTGACTGACATGGGAGAATTATGATGAAGCCATGCAAGATTATCACAAAGACCATTGGATCGAAGCGATGGAAGATTAGATGAAGCCACTTCATGAGAATGACACATATGGGTTAGTGAAATTGCCGAAAGGTAAGAGAGCTTTATCTAACAAATGGATATTCAAAATAAAGCAAGATAACCATACCTCTACGCCTAGATACAAGGCGAAGTTAATTGTTAAAGGTTTTGGGCAGAACGAGTTGACTTTGATGAAGTTTTCTCCCATGTTGTGAAGATGTCTTCTATTCGTATGGTTCTAGGCTTAGCCGCAAGTCTAGATTTAGAGGGTGAGCAGATGGATGTCAAGACTGCTTTTCTTCATGGTGATTTAGATGAAGAGATTTATATGGAGCAACCTGAGGGTGTTGTAACTAAGGGAAAAGAAAATTATGTCTACAAATTGAAAAAAAAACTTGTATGGATTGAAACAAGCTCCAAGGCAATGGTATTTGAAGTTTGAATCTGTCATAGAAGAACAAGGGTACAAGAAAACTTCTTCAGACTACTGTATATTCTTCCAGAAGTTCTCTGATGACAACTTTATTATTTTATTGCTTTATGTGGATGACATGCTAATTGTTGGCAAGAATAATCCAGAATCGCAGTCCTTAAGAAGTAGTTGAGCAAATTGTTTGCGATGAAAGACTTGGGGCCAACAAGGAAAATCTTGGGCATTCAAATCCACCGACATAGAGACAGAAATAAGTTATTTATGTCCCAAAAGCAATACATTGAGAAGGTACTCAAGATGTTCAACATGACAGATGCAAAAGTGGTTAGTACTCCTATTGCTAAACACATCAAATTAAGTATTAGTCAGAGTCCATCTACTAATGAAGAGAAAAATGCGATGTCTCGTATTCCTTACTCTTTTGCCGTTGGTAGCTTGTTGTATACTATAGTTTGCATTAGACCAGATATTACACATGTTGTTGGTACTGTTAGTAGATTCCTTTTCAATCATGGAAAAGAACATTAAGATGCAGTAAAATGGATATTAAGGTATTTGAAAGGTACTGCAGATTTGAAGCTGTGCTTTGGCAATGGCAAGCCTGAACTTGTTTGTTACACATACTCTGATTTAAGAGGCAGTCTTGATAATTCAAGATCTACTTCTGGTTATTTGATCACTTTTGCGGGGGGAACTGTTTCTTGGCAATCTAGGCTACAGAAGTGCATAGCTCTATCCACTACAGAAGCCGAATATATTGCTTTCACAGAAGGTGCCAAAGAACTATTATGGATGAATGAGTTTATTAATGATCTTGGTTTTGAGCAGCTAAGGTACATCTTATTATGTGATAATCAGAGTGCTATCTGTCTTACTAAGCACTCCACTTTCATTCTAAGACCAAATATATAAATAGAAAGTTTCATTGGATAAAAATGGTCGTGGAAGAGAAATTATTTGAGGTTGATAAGATACACACCGATGAAAATCCTTTGGATATGCTGACAAAGGCAGTGGTTGCAGATAAACATGAAATTTGCAGAAAATTTCCAAGCATGAAGCCTGTCAATAGTTCCTCTACTTAAAGACCCATTTGGCCCCTTGGCTGGAGGGGGAATTTGTTGGGCACATGCCCATGTTGTCCAACCAAATACCCAATGACCTAATTCTATTCTCTCTTGGTTTCCATTTCTATTTGGAATTGGATTCGGTTTATTCCTATTTTGAGTGGGTTTTGACTTTAAGAGAAAGCATCACTCATGATCTATAAATAGAACAATCTGGGAGAATTATTCTATGCTCATTTGTACAAGTCTCTGAAAGACTTAAGCACATAAGAGTGGTTTAGAGAGAGCTTTCATCAAGAGAGAAAAGAGAAGAAAAGTATTTGTTTTGTTGCAGATTTTTATTTCGACCAGCCAACTTCAAATCACATTTTTCGATTCGTTAATCGTTGGATCAGACTGAAATTTTGACTGAATGTTTGTAACATCTTGGTCTTGGATTTGAACGGTGGAGATTGAATTTGGAGTCTTGTAACATCTGATTTCGAGCCTCGAACAACTTCATTTGTGGATTATACTCTTTCTTTAATTGATTAGTTGTTGTTCTTGTTGCTATTGTTGCTATTGTTGCTCCGTGTTTGTCCCTTGTTGTGTAGCCAATTTAAAGAACTTTTGTAACCCTCTTATTGTTATAGTGAAGTTTTTAGATCTTTGTGATCTCGTGGTTTTTATCGTCTATTTGGAGGGTTTTCCACGTTAAAATTTGGTGTTCTTTATCCCTTTTATTTTTGGGTTTGCCGCTTCTTCAACATAATAGTTGTTGGGCACATGCCCATGTTGTCCAACAAAAGGTCCAATGGCCTAATCTTATTCTCTTTTGGTTTCCATTCCTATTTAGAATTGGATTCGGTTTATTCCTATTTTAAGTGGTTTTGGCTTTAAGAGAAAGCACCACTCATAATCTATAAGTAGGACAACCTCGGAGAATTATTCTATGCTCATTGATATGAGTCTTTGAAAGACTTGAGCACATAAGAGTGGTTTAAAAAGAGCTTTCATCAAGAGAGAAGAAAGAAGAAAAGTATTTGTTTTGATGCAGATTTTTATTTCGACCAGCCAACTTCAAATCATGTTTTCCGATTCGTGTTAATCGTTGGATATGGCTGAAATTTTGACAGAGTGTTCTTAACATCTTGGTCTTGGATTTGAACATTGGAGATTGGATTTGGAGGTTTGTAGCATCTGATTTCGAGCCTCGAACAACAGCTTCGTTTTGTGAATTATACTCTTTCTTCAATTGATTAGTTATTGCTCTTGTTCTATGTTTGGCTCTTGTTGTGTAGCTAATTTGGAGAATTTTGTAATCCCCTTATTTTTATAATGAAGTTTTTTGGATCTTTGTGATCACATGAGTTTTACCTTCGATTTGAAGGGTTTTCCACGTTAAAATTTGGTGTTCTTTATCCTCTTTATTTTTGGGTTTGCCCCTTCCTCAACATAACAACTGGTATTAGAGCCCAGGTTCAATGGGACGAGTATGGAGATGGCGGAGTGATGGTGCGGGGCGGCACGCACACAAGAAGAAGCTAGTTGCAGGCTTTGGTTGCCATAATACTCTAACAATATGGGTGTCACATAGTAATCTCAGAAATTGACCCGTGGATCGTGGTAATGGGCCACGTGGAACTTAGTTCGAGGGGGAGATTGTTAGGTGTGCGAACAAAGTCCCACATTAGTAGCTGAAAAGATTGGGAGTCCACATATAAGGTGTATGAATCTCTTAATGGTGTGAGGCCTATTGGGTAAAACCGTGCGGGCTTGGCCCAAAACGGACAATATCACACCATATATGGCATTGTAATCTCTTCCAACTGCCCGTGAAAGTTCTGCCAGATCACTGATTTCTGCCAACTCTTGTCACGATTCTTTCTTCCTTTCTTGTTACAAGGCCCATTAACTCTGGAAAGATACAGCTAAAACCTGTGTTTGATTCCTTCAGAAATACTGTGACAGGGTAGAGCCCAAATAATTTTTCTTTGCAATTCCATCTTCTTTGATTCCTGCACTACTTTGGGCATCTATTTCTGCGATCATTTTCACCATATTTCTTTTCTCTTTGTTGCTTAGTCACATTTCAACTAACTATTTTTAATTTCATTTGGCAGCCACAATTACTTCCTTTCAGTTCCCTCTGACCTTTCTTTTTAGGAGAAGCACTTTTTGAAGATGGGCTTAGTATATGGATTCTGCTCTTTTCGATTCTGAACAGTAGATCCAAGAGTTTTCTTTGTCTATGCTGTATTTGTGTTACTTCTTTTTTGTTTTACTTAATTTTTCCTTTAGTTATTTGGTTTGCATTGCTTCACTGCAATGTTCTCATTGCTAACTTAGGACACACAAATATAGCGTGTGTTTTTTGCCACGGTGATAGATATCTAAAAAGCAATAGAACTGCATTTTAGTGTCTTCTTGATCATGTTTGATTGATTAATCTTGCTCTTATGTCAGTTTTATCGGCATTCAAGCTCAATCATAGACTTGCTACTGCACACTGAAGTGGACCAGGCAGTTGTTGATTAGAGGAGCTGATCGATTATTCTGACATTTTTATGGAGTAGAGTAGAGCCGTTCTACAGTAGCAGGTTGGAGTGTCCATATCCCTCTCCATTTTCTCCCTTAGGAAAGAGCGGGAATGGTGAAAATCTTAATGACTCGGATGATATTATGATCTGCAACGTGCAATAACTGAAAGG
The DNA here is from genome assembly GCA_032618575.1 of Nicotiana noctiflora. Classification (NCBI taxonomy): domain Eukaryota; kingdom Viridiplantae; phylum Streptophyta; class Magnoliopsida; order Solanales; family Solanaceae; genus Nicotiana; species Nicotiana noctiflora. The sequence continues at coordinate 19,590 of JASVEL010004959.1, read as the reverse complement.
CATGTGTTGTTGCTCAGTTTGGAAATTCTGATACAGTTGTGTACAGTTATCTATATTTTGCCTTAAGCTTATTCATTTTAATTGCTCGGTTCTTCTCTCAACTTTACACCTCTGCCGAATTCTTCGGCCCCGTTTGGCCATGAGTATTGCCAAAATAAGTTTAAGATTTATTTTCAAAACTCGTGTTTGGCCATAAATTTTGTCCATATTTTAGCTAAATCGCAAATCGCAAATTTCAAATCCCAAAATCAGCTATTGAGCTGAATTTGGGCCAAAATCCCAAGAACTTGGGAATTATATATATGCTTTTCCAAAATAAAGTTAGAAAATATGTTTTGAAAACGTTTGTCCAAACACATTTTCATCTTCAAATCAAACTTCACTCAAATCAGATTTTTCAAAATAAATTTAGAATTTATGGCCAAACGCTAGCTTCTTATCTTGAGACACAGATGGACGCTCGATTGATTGCGTAGCCTAAATTTCTTTAGTTTCTTCAGATATGCTGTCTAAAACTTTTACGACGAATGAGTCTGGAGTAGTTAAAGACTGAAATGTGAAGCGACAGGCCTTCTGGTTAGGCACCATGATGTTACATATTACATGATATGGCATATAATGTTGCTTGAGGATGTACTGCATGAAATTTTAGCTATCCGTCTTTGGATCATTGGGGCAACTTATTTCTATGTTTCTTGCCAAATTTTTTACATTTTTTGGTTTACCTTAATAAACATTTTTTTACCCGAATCTCCCAACTTTGATTTGACTCTCAAAGTATGCATTACCTTAAAATCTCTATCAAATGAGATAGTATTCATGTTTTTATAGTCATTGGCAGATGTTATATTTATAAAATGAAATTAATACCCCTTAATATGTCTCTACGCATGGATTGCTCCAGCAAATTCAAATCCTTTTACATCAATCTGCCAAAATGTATAACGGAAAAAGAACAACAACAACAACAACCCAGTATATTCCCACAAAGTGAGGTATGAGAAGGGTAATATGTAGACATGCCTTACCTCTACCCAAGAGGGCAGAGAGGCTGTTTCCAATCGACCCTCGGCGCAGGGGAGAGAAGAAGAAGTTGACAACAAATGCCATCTATCTTGATTTAATTGTACTACGTGCAGCTTTTAATACTAGGGCAAAAATGGTTAAAGAACAAAAAAGAGATATCTTAATTAAATTATGCAATTTGTGAATTGGCTACTATGTAGTGGCAGACGGACTAGTTTGAACAAAACTACACGTGATTAAAAGGATTTTCATTCACATTACTTTACAAGTACATAAACTTGACAACAAATAAAGTTTAAAACCGAGAACTCGTGCATATAGATCTCAAAAGGCAACTTCATTAACAATTCCTTGGAGTTTTTTCTCCAAAACTTCTGAACAAATCTGCCCCATCATATGGTAAAATGACTTGAGATCAGATAGTTGCTCCATTGACATTTTCCCCATTACTTTCCTCGCCAATGCCTCTTTCTCTTCATTCATCTTCAGTTTCTCCAAATAGGATGACGCATTCCTTACTGTTGCTCCCATTTGCATTAACCTTGCCTCTTGTGCCAAACTCAATGCTGTATTCGACTGCAAATTGACATAATCAAGTTTTATTATACAGCTGAATTATGTGATAGAGTCAGTAAGTTTTGTTGAACCCACAAAACCCGTCCTAAATCTGCCGTTATTAGTGCATAACTTTGTATAAATATGGTGAGAATCATGTCTTACCTCAAGGAATTCTGCTCCTGCATCTAAGTCAGCAGTTTTAGATGGCTGCATCGTTCGACCTCTTTCATATATATCTCTAGCAAGGGAAAAACTTCTGACTATAATTTTCCTCTTTTTCTCCATTTCTTGATTAAGCTTCAATGGTTTTTGGATTCTATTAATTAATTTCTTTTGATAAGCAACTACAGCCTTCACAAATTCCTGCCAAATTACATTCAACATACTGTAAGAATAAGATATTAAGTAGTATAATATAGTTATATTATATATAATATTGACAATTTGTTGTTACCTGATAAGCAAATGTACATCCAGGATAATCAAATTCATCAGTATCTGATTGCCTCATTCGTTCAGGATGAAATTGAAGTCCCATAATAAACTTACCTTCTGTAGGATTATAAGCATCTGGATCATAAAATCCTTCAATTAAACCATCAGGTGCAAATGCCATAGGAACAAACCTCTGAGCCAATTTTTTAACTCCTTGATGGTGATAACTATTGACTGAAATTTCCATTTTTTCATCTTCTAATGAATCCTTAAACCAATGGTGCAACGGCGTTTTCGCGACGACGTTGATCACATGCCTATGACCATCATAATTATCATAATCCATATGACTTACCCTCTGATTTTCAGGTAAATTTACTGATATTTCTTTGGCAATATCTTGTAAAAGGGTGCCCCCACATGCAACATTTAGTACTTGTGAACCTCTACATATACCTAAATAAGGTATGTTCCTTTCTAAACAAAGCTTAGCTAATCTTAGTTCAATTGTGTCTTTTTCTTTGTCAATTGCAGTATCACTAGCGTGTAATCTCCTGATTTCTTCTAATTCTTCAGAGGAAAGATGAGAGAGTTCATCATTATATAGAGAAGGATCTATATCTTCTCCTTCACATAGAAGAACACCATGAATTGGCTCAAAACTGTCTAATAACATATGAACCCCTGAAACTCGAGGTACAATGACAGGTACAGCTCCATAACTTACTATAAGATCAAGATGATATTCTCCTGAAAATAAAACAATAATATCAACAATTTTATTTTTTTTTGCATTTAAATGTGAGAAAATGAAGAGAGAAAAGACGAAGAAGTAACGTACCAACAAAATCGACGAACTTGTTCTTGCGAACGGTACGTCTAGAGACGATGAGGACACGAGGTAGAACTACTGAGAGATCGGCAGCCATGGCAGTAATATAATAATTTTTATTGTTTTTTTTGTATATAAATTGTAAAAACAAAAGAAGATTAAGGGGGATAATATAGGGAGTTTTTGAAATTCAAATTTAGATAAAGGTTAGCTATTTAGGGGGCGAGAAATGAGAAACATAGAGTTGAATTAGTGAATGGTTAAGAGAAAATAGAGAGAAAAGTGTGGGGTTTTATAAGATAATCGCCGCGTAATTGCGAATGTAACTATTAATAGTTGTGTATAAGGTGACTAGGAGAGAATACAAAATTTAATCCAATAATAAACAATTTGTTAAATAATTAATGTTGGATAACACGTGGATAAATGCACATTAATGGAGGCTTTTCTAAGACGGGTCAAAGCTGAGGAAATGCTGATGTGGATCTGCCTATATTCGGATAACATTTCTCCCCAATATAGGTAAAATAAATCAAGTATAGAGATTGTAATAATTTCTCATCAGGAAAGTGTTCATATGTTGACGTTAATTAGGTAATAATTAAATTTTAAGGAGTCATTTGGCTACTAGGATAGGGAAACTAATCTCCGGATAAAATTTAAAATTACGTTTATCTCGTGTTTGATTATGATATTTGTTAAGAGGAGTTGCTCTGATGGTAAGCAACCCCCACTTCCAACTGAGAGGTTGTGAGTTCGAGTCTCCCCAAGAGCAAGGTGGGAAGTTCTTGGAGGGAAGGATGCCGGGGGTCTATTTGGAAACAGCCTCTCTACCCTAGGGTAGGGGTAAGGTCTACGTACACACTACCCTCCCCAGACCCCACTAAGTGGGATTATACTGGGTTGTTGTTGTTGTTGTTGTTGTTGTTGATTATGATATTTGTTAATATCAGTACAAGTTTAAGAATCTCTACGCGATATAATCTAAAGTAAAGATAAGTATTTTTTTGCTGTAATTAAGTGATAATACTATATATATGCAAGACAGTTTTTTTTCCTTCATGGATTTTTGCGGTGAAGTGTATATTTTTGCTAAATTTTCCTTGAATTTAAAGACTTCTCAAAATTAATTGATCTTATGATTGATTCCAAAAGTAGGCCAACAAGGAGTCTTCTTCAGGTCTTTTTATTAAGTTGCAAAAATTAAGTGGCTCTTCCATTCCCCTGGAGTCATTTAGAGACAGTTATCATAGAGTAGGGTCACCACTTTAATTTTAATGGACTTTTAACTACTCAGAAATTCAGTGCTATTACTGCGAATTTTCTAGCTTCGTATTTCCTCCGCTTTAAAATAATTTTTTTTTTTAATGTTTTCATACAAATTAAGAAATTTACCTTTTAGTATTAATTAATAATAAAATTGATCATCTTAACCTTTACTATCTTACATAAATACTCATAACACATATTTCAATGCTATTTACTCCAAAGATAATGTAGGAATAAAATAATTAATTTATTATTAAAATATAAAAATATTACTTATTTTTAACCACAAAAAAATATTAAAAAATTACTTATTTTGGATCGAAGAAAAATACTGCGTGAGCCTCCACGAGTTTCTTGTTTTGGGTACTCATAGACTAATCTATTGTATTGTCAACTTTTTTTAATCACTTGTTCGAAATTTGTTGACACGACTAATTTATATTCCGTCAATAAATGTTCACTTGAGGGTTTTCGCCCTTCTACTAAAGAGGACTATGTTCCCACTAAGCTCGAATGTGAGACCTTTAGCCAATGGTGAGAAATTTTCCTAATCCCACTATAATTTTTGGCAGTGGTGACTTCATAAATTCTGTGGTCTAAAGTCAAATTTAAAGGGGTCTTAATTTTTTAACTTTTTTTTATATTATTTATTTAAAATCTATTTTTTATAAATTTTTTTAGATACAAAGTTATTAATAATTTTTTTTATAATCAATAACTCCTAATAAGTATTTCTCAACTAACAATATAGCTAATCCATTTAACATTTCTTATGACATTGTTGTTCTTTGGTAAGTTTTAATCAATTTTAATTTTGAAAACTTCTTTCCGTTGAAGCAATATAACATGAGTTATTAACATTATTCGATAAAAAAATTAGGCATTTGAAAAAAAATTAAATCTTTTTATTTGGTTAAATATATCAATTAAACTGTTATCTTCTAATTGTACTATTTTTCTTAATAGTACAATATTTTTGTAAGATAATGTGTTTTTAAATTTTCAACATCTAGTGATCTTAGTTTTTACTACCAAATAAAAAAGCAAAAACATTTTCATATGCTTTGAATTATTCAATTCTATTTGAAGTGAAAAAATAGCCTTGTCTATTATGTATAAAAGTAAACTCTAAAGGACTCGTGGAAAGATTTTGAGATTTCATTATCAACATTCGCATCAAATTGTTACTTCCTATATATCACAAATTTCTTACGAAATTCAGGTTCGATATTCAATTCAAGTGCAATTTGCCTGGTAGAAATCACAACAGTTGCAAATCCTTCTTCTCTATAATTGTTAAAGAAAAAAATTAATTTTTTATATTTTACAGAATATTTTTTTTTTAACTTATACATAATCTATTATATATAACAAAAAAGGGCCTCTACAAATATAAAGCATAAAACAGTTACTTTACTTATTTTACGGAAGGACCACCCGATCATTGGCGGTGTATAAGTGCATTAACAACTCTTACTCGAAAAAAAGACAAACATTTTAATGGACAATTCATCATTAACTTTAACACCGATAGAGAAGGAATTGCGTAATAATTAATTAGGAGTAATCACTAAGAGAAGAAAAGAAAAGAGAAGGCACCTTATTTCTGCCCCGTCAAGAAAAAGAATTGGGGGAGGGCTTTACCAAAAAAGTGAAAACATTATGAGCCACAAAATTTCGATTTTGGGTCTAAAATAATCCCCTCGAAAGTGAGGCTGTCATATTTGTTCTTTCCATATATAATTCTTTTCACTTCATATTACACTTTTTGGATTTTACATGCATTTTGATATTTGACACTAACACCATCTCATTTCGCTATAACTTTTTAATTTCTACCAACTTTAAATTCATTAAATTATTCACATGTTACCCTTTGATTTGAAGAACTAACTTTTTAGTCATTATCTTAACATTTCTTTCCACTAAATATATAATCAAAAGTAAAAATCTTATACTCAGTGTTTTACTATGAGAGATTTGATTTTGTAGTCACAAATATTATTCTAATTATATAACCCGTTTCATAGAAGATCAGTATAAAATAAAATAGAAAATCTATAAAAAACATAATAAAAATTTGCGGATCATTTTATTTTATTTGAATTGTAAGTTGACAAACGAGTCCTTTCTCAAATTTTATTTGTTTAGCCAAATAACATCATCAAGCACGTATTATAAACGTGATTGTTAACATCGTTCAATTTAGTTATTTTACAAAGAGCTGTTCCGTACGTGCCATCATCTGGTAGCTAGTGTCATTGTATTTTTTAAATCTAAGTATGCTCTAATATTGGATGAGCTCAATTTTTGAAATGACCAATATCACCTCACGTTTAATGCATGTAAATTGTATATATACATGCTTCCTTACTAAAACAAAATACTACTATATTAATTTTGACATATGATTTCAAATAACCAAACTCTATTATCTGAATAAACAATAACTAGCGTGTATTCCATGGACATATTATTAACAACTCACTTGAAAAGGAAACATATACCTATATTTTCGAATATAACACTTTTGTACTAATTTCTCAGCTTTGTTTTTCAAACATCACATGCAATAAATTCCAGATTAGGTCAACACATTGAGAAAGTTGATGAATTGGCTAGATTTGAATTATTTGATAAACAACCTCATTTTGGTCCATGGATACATTAAAAGTTCGGTCAATTCACTCACAAGTTATAATACAAACAAAAAGATGTTACAATACACAAAAAAATAGATAATGAATATAATATGTATAGTGATAGTAATCAATGCATTATTAAGAGCCCGTTTGGCTTAACTGATTTAGAATAGCTGATAACATTAGGTGCTGAAAAATACTTTTAAGTGCTAAAGCTGATTTAAAAATAAGTAGTTATGTGTTTGGATAAAAATGCTGAAATTAATAATAAGCAGCTGAAGAATTGTGTATACGAAGAGTTTTATTTTAAAAAGAAGTATTTTAGGGACATAATAGTAAATATATTGGTTAAACCTATGGTTCTTATAAGTTAAAATTTGATAAGTTGGAAGAGACCAACTTATGACTTTTGGCTTATTTTTGACTTATAAGCACTTTTAATTTTAGCAAACGCGTAGATAAGCCAAAAGGTACTTATAAGCTGGTTTGACCAGCTTATAAGCTTAGCCAAACCCCCGAATCCCCCATGTACTTGTTGCAGAAGGTTGATTTATCGTATTAAAACCTAGATATATTTGTTTAATCAAAACATAAATTTTAGTTTTAACATATACAAATATGTTTAGATTTAAATGTAGAGAATTATGTTCGTTCAAAGATAAATGTTCATTATTATAGTCTCCTCGAAGAAAAGAGCTGCGTATGCCATTAAAAGAACCTTTAAACTTATGGAAACTAATAGGTGCAACTTCACAAGTCAAACATCAAATTTTATATACCCTAACACGGCTATATCCAGTATTCAAATTTCCAAACTACCCGAATTACATAATTTTCTGTCTTCTACGATGAAAATGTAAATTATGTTAAATTTTAATAAATATTGGCCAAAATCATATTTTAGAGCTCAAGTCAAAATATATGGACGTAATTTCAAGAAAAGCAAGAAGTTCAACAAGTTAAGATTTTGATTTCAAGAAGCCAAGATGTCACGATCCTATTCCGGGACCCAATCGTGATGACGTCTTTCATAAAGATAAGGCCAGCCAACTATTCCCATTTCGAAGTTAAACAGCTAAAAAAAAAGAAAACAATCTAAGATATGATTTAATAATACTAGTAGCAGATAATATCGTGACAATCCGGAAGTACAACCCAAACGCAGCCTTAACCGGAGTGTCACTAGTTATGAGCATCTATAAGTCATAATACAAGTATGCTAAGTTTATGCTAGTACGAATGTCTGAATATAGATAAAAGTGATAAAGGAGGAGAAATACGGGACTGCGGACGCCCGACAGCTACCTTGTGACTCCGAATGTCCGCCTGAAGCTTGAAGGATCAACACTCGGGAGCGGAACCAGATACGCCTGCAGTTGCATCCAGGGTGCAGGGAGTAAAGTGAGTACTCCAACTCAGTGAGTAACAAATGTAAATAAAGACTGAAAGCGAGAAATTACGTAAGGCACAAGACAATCTATAATGAAGCAGTAAAACCATTTGAAAATAGTAAACCAGTCAAAAGATAAGTAAAAATCCTTTTTCAATAAGGAAGCAGGAAATGACATGCAATTAAGGAATAATAAACACATAGAAGTTTTCCCCTCGGGCATAGTATCAACAATCCACACCCCGTACAACATCTCAGAACAATACCACCCTCTCGGGCTTAACTACATCATATTGGGTACCCGCACTTATTGGGGGTGTGCAAACTCCTGGAAGGGCCCCTTACGCCCAAGTGCAATATCGAGCCATCTCGTGGCTTCATCACTAGGCCCTCGGCCTCATATAAATCAAGCCACTTCGTGGCATACATATCTCAGACCCTCGGCCTCAAATCAATATTAGCGTTCCCTCACAACATACTCGACTCCAAAATCTCCAATTTGATAAACTGTCTTGCTAAGGCCTGAACGTCCAATGCCAAGGGTCTCTCTGCTGTTGGAAGACACGCTAAACTGCCCAAACTCTCCACCATGCGACTCAAGGCATCGGCCACCTCATTGACATTCACGGGATAGTACAAAATAGTGATATCGTAGTCCTTAAGAAGCTCCAACCACCTCTGCTGACGCAAATTGAGATCCTTCTGCTTGAATAGATGTTGCAAACTGCGATGATCAGTGTAGATCTCATAATAAACCCCGTACAGATACTGCCGCCAAATCTTCAAGGCATGAACAATAGCTGCTAACCCAAGATCATGGACATGATAGTTCTTCTTATGGGTCTTCAACTGACGCGAAACATAAGCAATCATTCTACCATCTTGCATAAAAAAACATCCAATACCTATCCGCGGGGAATCACAATACACTATGTAAGAACCATAAGCTGATGGCAGAACCAGAACTGGTGCGTGGTCAAAATAGTCTTGAGCTTCTGAAAAGCTCTCTTGCACTAATCCAACCACCTGAATAGAGCACCCTTTTGGGTCAACTTGGTTAAGTGTGATGAAGTAGATGAGAAACCCTCCACAAAACAATAGTAATATCTCGCCAAACCAAGAAAGCTCCTAATCTCCGTGGCTGAGGATGATTTGGGCCAACTCCTTACCGCCTCTATCTTCGTTGGATCCACCTGAATACCCTCGCAGGACACCACGTGCCCCAAGAATGCCACTGAATTAAGCCAAAACTCACACTTGGAGAACTTTGCATAAAGTTTCTCCTCCCCCAATCTCTATAACACAATCCTCAAATGCTGGGCATGCTCCTCCTAGCTACGAGAGTACACCGGGATGCCATTAATGAATACTATAATGAATGAGTCCAAATATGGCTGAAACACACTGTTCATGATATGCATGAACACTGCTAGGGCATTAGTCAACCCACAAGACATCACGACAAACTCATAATGGCCATATCGAGTCCTGAAAGTTGTCTTAAGAATATCTGAATCCTAAATATTTAGCTAGTGATACCTAACCTCAAATCAATCTTGGAGAACACCCTCGCTCCCTGAAGCTAATCAAATAGATCATCAATATGTGGCAAAGAATATTTGTTCTTAAGTGTGACCTTGTTCAACTGCCTATAATCAATTCACATCTTCATAGAACCATATTTCTTATTTACAAATAGAATCGGTGCACCCCAAGGTGATACTCTAGGCCGAATAAACCACTTATCATGGATTTCTTGAAGTTGTTCCTTTAACTCCTTCAAATTCGCCGGTTCCATACAATATAATGGAATAGAAATTGGCTAAGTGCCCGGTACCAAATATTGAAGTCAATATACCTGTCTGGCGGCATGCCCGAAAGGCTGCAGGAAACACATTCGGAAAATCATGCACCACCATAACAAAATCAATGGCAGGAGTCTCTGCACTAATATTCCTCACAAAACATCAAATAAGATAGAACCCTTCTCACCTATCTGTTGAGCCTTCAAGTATGAAATCACTCTACTAGGTACATAGTCTATAAAACCACTCCACTCAACCCTCGACATCCCCGACATCGTCAACATCACATTCTTAGCATAACAATATAGAACATCATGACATGGACACAACTAATTCATACCCAATATCACAAAAAGTCGACCATACTAAGCAGCAAAAGATCCACTCTGGTCTCCAGACCCCCAATAGTTACCGCACACGATCGATATACGCATTTTATAATAATAGTATTGCCTACAAGAGTAGATACATGAACAAGGAAACTAAATACTCCCAGGGAATATCCAGAAAATGAGCGAAATACAAAGAAACATATGAATAAGTGGAACATGGTCAAATATTACAGAGGCATCTCTGTGGCAAACTAAGACAATATATGTAATCACATTATCTGAAGCAATGGCATCTGGTCTGGCAGGGAGGGCATAGAAAATGGCTTGGACACCCTGTGATCTGCCTCCCCTTCTCGAGAAACCCCTAGCTAAATGGGCTCTACCCATGGCTGGCTGAGTGGGTGGTAGAGGGGCTGGTGTTAATGACATAGACTGACTCCTCTGCGGAGCGGGACCTCCCATTATATGAGGACACTCTCCTTATGTGAACAAGCTTCCCATATTTATATAAACTCCCCAACGCTTGTGTTAGGGACTAAAGGGAGCCCCGAGCATCAGGATAACGCTGGTGTTAGGGACTAAACTCCCCAACGCTGGTATTAAAATTCAATATATTTAGTTTGTAGATATCTTGTAGTTAAAATTTTTACAAATAAACTATAAATCAGTTTAAGTATTGTATAAAATTGTTTTATTTTTAAGAGTATCTATAAAATTACTACATTTATACTACAATTACACTACAATCTTATGCCAAAAAAAAATGGTGACAATAAAATTTGTTCTTCATCCATAAAATTTCTACAAGTAAACTATAATTGCACCCACACTGTCAACTTTATTGTCTTCTCAATTGAAGATTCATTTTAATATAAATCAATTTCTTGTGACAACTCCAACAATTTCCAAATCACTGCAAAAGCCGTGAAAGAAGCATATGAAAATGCCAAGAAATCAAACATAAAAGTTAAAGGCTTGATTTTGACAAACCCATCAAATCCTTTAGATGAATACAAAGTTTGAATTGGATGAAAATGGCGGGGGAATTGAATGATGGTGATGAGAATTGTGGGTTGCTGCTATACGAATAAAGGGGGAAAGAAAACTGAAGAAAGAAAAAACTTGGGGAAGGAATTAACTGTGGGAAAAGCGTGGGTGGGTGGGGTGGGGGGGATTAACTGCGTGGATGAGAGAGAAGCGGGTAAAAATATTAATTGGAAGATTTTGTCCCTAAATACAAGCCTACATTAAATGATAGTATAATTAAAGTCTTAATTTGAATTATGGTACATAAGTTGAAAGTTAGTATGCTTAAACATAATAAATACAAATCTTAAACATGGAAAGTAATAAGGTTTGCTATATGATATACATAGATAAAAATCCCAATTCTAATCCCTTGCAACCTCAAGGAAAAAGAATACCAGTAAGAGGGACAAAGAATTTAAAGCTCCTGCAAACAAAAATAAATAGAAGTTAATATCAAGCCAAAGGGAAGAAAGGGGAATTGCAAACAAACCGTGGAAGATTTCTATTGGGCTTAAAGGTAAGAAAAAGAAAATTTTTGACAGATTTAGTTTTGATTATCCTTTGATCTTTTTTTTTTTTTTAAGATAACTGGAGAATGCATTGACAAGTGAAGATGTACATAGAGGGGGGCATAAACCAAACCTCTCGTAGGAAAGTTGGGATTGACTAAGTCCATCCATTACAATTTGACTAGTCCAACAAGAATTAGGAGGGTTGCTCCTTAAACAGATTAGCTCACAAAACAAAGGAACTAAGAAAGATCACTCAGCCTGGATAAAAAATAAAGGTCCTCTTTCTTACTCTGATTCTGAAATTTGGCATCCCTTTCTCGTCATTCTTCAATAAGGATATAAACTGCCTTGGAAGATTTGTAGCGTCGATGAAGAACAACAACATTATTGAAGTTCCTTCTAATTCACATGGTTAAAGAAATTAAATAGTACAAGGTTAGACAATACAAACGCCTTTATTAGAAGACAATGGACTGGTGTTATAAGTTAACTGTAGCATGGTAGACAAAAATTTGACGAATTGAGTATTAAACATGTGATCTAAAGGGTTGAGTAATCTGAATTAGTTACGAATTAGTCTAAACAAGGTAATTAACATGAGGTCGATGTGATGTGATTATAGATTGAAAGAAGTCATACGGATTGCTCGAAGCAAGTTTGATATTTCGGCACGAGTACTGTAAGTAGTAATCTTACCACAATTTGTATTTTCATAACCTGCATGGTTTATATATGATTTTGAAAATAAATGTGTTAACGATGCTTTGAAATTGCATGTGGGACAAGTCTTTTACTTGATATGGTACAGAACAGCTTATTTGAGATGTTTACCAGTTAATCTAAATGTTTTTACTGTTACTGGATATGTTTTACCGTTACTTGAGATGTTACAGTTATTTGAATTATTCTCACTGTTACTACTTGAGACATGATTACCGTTACCGAAATAAAATTATAAGATTTGATAAGGAATGATATGCCCTTTATTATTTTGAAAATGCTTTTGTACGAGTATTTACTATTAACAAGAAATAGTATAAATGGGAGGAGACTTTGAAGGATCCCGTAGCTAATGGCGGGTTCGTTAAACCTGGTGCACCTTGTATTTATAGATTATCGATTACCGATTATAGTTATAACCCTCACTAGTGGGAATGTAAAACTAGCATACAGTTACAGTTTTCTCTCGAGTAAGGACTTATAGTTATACTTGACTACTTTTATGAAGGGGTCCACACAGTGATACAGATTACATGATCCTTTTCTGAAATCTCCCAAAATATAAAGATATGATATGACATAGTATTTACCGAGTTTGTTACTGAATTGTTAAAGTAAGTTTGTTACAGGAAACACATGATGAGACTGATTGTTATTACCGTTTTAAAAAAGGCATTTTATTTGGTGATTATTATGTAAACATGTTTTCTGACTTGTCCCCAAGTTAAAAACAGCTGTGGTTAAGTGTTATTACTCACTGAGCTAGCGACTCATTCCCCGCTAATTGTTTTTTTGTACAAAGACATCAGTTGACGCAAGCGAAGATATCATTAATTAGAACGCACAGGTTGATAAATTCTCGGTGAGCATCACATTTGTTCGTGTGGGCAGAGATTCTAATTATTGTTATGGTCTTTTCATTGAACTCTTAGAGTCGCTCCATAGTCATTAATTTCATATCATGAGTATTCTTTGGTTGTCATAGTCTTATGTAAAGTATCGTCCTTTATTACAAAAGCTGGAGGTAGATTAGTATTTCTGGTTGTTAGTGTATTGATTAGTGATGGTGGAGACTTGTTTTGGCTAGTTGGTAAGTTATAAATTGCCAATTGAATTGCTATTAGATTGTTTGGTTGCTGATTTGAGACAAAAAAGTTTTGGGATGGTCCAAAAACAGGGAAAACTCTGCCCGATTTTCTGTAAAAATTACCGATGAGGCTTACTTGGGAGCACTTGCTCTTAAGCGCCGGTCACGATCCTAAATTGGGTCGTGACACTGAGTTCCGGTTAAACTGTTATTGAACTTTGTCAATTTTGATGGCGAAGACGCATAGCCTGAGTCTTGGTTCAACCATAGTTGAACTTGTTGGCGAAGGCGCATAGCCTGAGTCTTGGTTCAACCATAGTTGAACTTATTGGCGAAGGCACATAGCCTGAGTTTCTGTTCAACTGTTGTTGAACTTTATCAATTTTGATGGCGAAGGCGCATAGCCTGAGTCTTGGTTTAACCATAGTTGAACTTGTTGGCGAAGCCGCATAGAATGAGCCCCAGTTCATCTGTTGTTGGACTTAGTCAATTTTGATAGCGAGGGCGCATAGCCTGAGTCTTGGTTCAATCATAGTTGAACTTATTGGCGAAGGCGCATAGCTTGATTCCCAGTTCAACTGTTGTTAGACTTTGTCAATTTTGGTGACGAGGGCACATAGCCCGAGTCTTGGTTCAACTATAGTTGAACATGTTCTTGAAGGTGCATAGCCTGAGTCCCCATGTTGTGGGTATTGAGTGCTGAAGCTCGGTTTTGATTTAAGACCTTGAGCAGTTTATAAGTGGTCTTCCCAATTAAGGGCATGTAGGTTGTCTTGAGTCGACTCTCGGCTCGAGATATTTCCGTGTCGGTTTCCGACCGGAGCCCGTATCGGGGATGCGGGAGATACCTTACAGGGATCCTCCCATAGGGGGGGGGGCTTCTTCTTCTTGTTCGCTCTATCTGAGATAGGAGAGAGAGAGGACTTGGATCCTGATTTGAGATCTTCGAGTTTCCCTTGTCCGATATGCCACTTTGGCTTGTTCAAGCAAGGTTGTTCGTTTTCTCTTTACCGGCGTTTCTTTCCTTTTGGTCCAGGGAAGAACTATACGATTTTGCTAGGAAATTCTCACAGACGACGCCAAATTGTTTGCTCAAATGTTATCAATATACGTTATGAGTGTAAAACAATGTAGATGAATCACGGGAAAATCATAGCAAACCGTAATAATCCATTAGACCAAACGAAAGAAACGAAAATAAGTACTCAGAATCAAGAGGAGGAACATTAAAAGCTTTTATTTATAATATTGGTTTTGTTGCCTCTCCATGAAGAGGGTGAGAGCCTTACAATGGTGTTCCACTTCCCATAATATGAGTATCTTTTTGTCTTCTCTCTCTCCTGAATAGTAGCGAAGAAAAAGCCCCCCTTCTAGGGTTTTCTCTTTTGGTATTTATAGTTGTGAGCTTCGTGAGCTGACAATATGTGGCCGTGGCCACGCTGGGGTTTCGCCTTCATGGGGGCGGATGGACCGTGCCCTTGTCGATCGAAGCAGATAAGAGTTAAATACCGTTATTAATAAGTAGTCATATCACTTATTAATTATGAATTAACTTAAGACAAAATTATTTTCGTTAATTGTCGTGGGGTCGGATTCTGACCCATACAAGAATCATAAGTCATAACATAACTAATTACAAAGTTTTAGGGTTGCCGTCATCATCTTTATCTTATTTCCTGTAATCCGCTTGGAAAAGTTGGTTTATCAAATGTAAGGTTGCAATATACTACTCCAGCCATCTACGACCAATGAAATGAGCTGAACCTGCTCAGTGAACTAATTGAGATTCTTTTTGGTGGAATAAAGCTTCACTTTTTTGCAACTTTTGTATTTGCATGTGTTGTGTTTCGATAACATTTAGTTTGAGCAGAATAGGAGAACTAATAAGTAAAAATCATGTGACCAACAGAGTAATTATTGGAAAATTATGTCAACAAGAAATAATATTTTTGACTTTTTATCATTCCACAAGAATATAATTATTGGAATATCGTGGCAACAAGAATTGATAAAAAAGTATCACCATTTTCAATTGATCTATTTGCCGTTAAGAGAACAAGGGTATAACAAGGTTATTAAGGATAATTTATATTATTATTATTATTATCTAAGATCATGTGGCAAAACATATGATAGTAGCTAACTATGGTTAAGTACTAATAACTGTAGTTAAATAAAGCGACAATTACTATTTATTTATTTGTCGGGTGCAAACACCGAATACGAATAAATTTTTATCTTACATATTTATCGAATCATCAATTGTTATTAGGTGTTAAAATCATAGTCGTTTCCTAAATTGATGCAATAGCGCTAAACCAAGATTCATATCAATAATACAAACAAAATGAAATGAAAGTAACGTGGCTATAATTACATAAGATAGATTACAACCATTTTTATTATAGGCTATAGGTGCCATTGAAGTTTTATTCCCATACTAGAAGCTACACAACAAGTAACTAAAATGTTGGTATACCTAATTAACAACTGGGAATGCTAACTCCACAGGAGCTAGCAACTTTCCTGGCATTAGGAGAGTTGACATACTGCCTAAGGTTAGGATCCCTCATATATCCACAAAGGCAAGGCTGCTGGCCCCTCAGCCTAGCACAACAAGCCTGTGATGGGGGCGTTCCGGATGTGATCGCCCCCAAGCACGGGCTCAGCTGTGACGCGCTGCATGTTACTGCCTCGCTCGCCCCCAATTGGTCACCAATAAGGACCACCACCAACATCACTGCAACCAAAGAACAACCCTTCTTCATTTTTTAGCACTGAATTATATGTAGAAAAGAGAGAAATTATTATATAATAAATTGGAAGTGAAGTGAAGAAGTAGTGAAAGTTTATGCCTCAATTTATAGAGTAGTAATGGGCGATTCAAGACAATATGCTGAGGAAAGAAAAAGAGACCATTTTTGAAAGTGTTGAAGAAATGACAAAAAGATAAAAAGATCACAAATTTGAAGATGATTTGTAGTTTGGCACTACTAGAAATGGTGATGCTGGAAAATTTGTACATTGGGTTGGTGGCAGATGTAGTAAACATATGACTACAAACCTCGCCGACTAATGGTCGTAATTTTATTTTAGCCATTTACTTACTTTTAGACTGATTCATACGTTATACTGCTGCAAGTTTTTGAAGGAAGAGATCTGTTCACACTTCTTCATCTCTATACAATGAGTATACATGGACCGGGTTGGTTCGATTTTGATTGGACCGGGTTAATTCGGTTTTTATCAAAACCAACCAAACAAACTATATTGGTTTGGATTGGTACGGTTTTGTAAGGTATTTTGAATTTTTTGTTACTTTAATATTATTTCAATCTTACAATGTTAAATTTTTGATATGTAGATATATGTTTAGCAAAAATATAAAAATGACAAATATATTATCTATTTAAATATTCTTATGGAGAATCTTCTTAGTAACACAAAATAATTTTAGTCGCATGAAAATAATTTTTTATATACTTTCAAACTTAACCGAATTTAGTAATTAAACATATAAATCAATACGATACCTAAATAATAGTAATCACTTCACATTCGAAAAAGATATAAGAATTTAATAGATATTAACATATGATATGAATATGGAAGATCAAAGAGATTAACGTATTTAAGTAACACTTGATGAAAAAGTGATCATACAACCCATTATTTAAGGTTAATAAATATGGACCACTACATACACACTATTAAATATTATAGTATCTCCCAAGAGAGTCTCAAATACTTCTAGACATTCATGAAGAAAATTCGATATAAAATCTTAAAAGTATATAATATCGGTTTTGTTCGGATTTTTTTTTACTCAATACCAAATCAAACAAATCAAACCTAGTCAAAATTTTTAATCGATTTGGTACGATTTTTCGGTTCGGCTTGTACACCCTTAACCGTGACCATTTCTCTTACTATCTCTAAACATGATTTTTCTTCATATCCGTGTTGTTTTTAAGTGAGAAACTTAGACTTCAATGTATTCAAAGACATGTTACAGATTTCTATCCTAAACTTAACCATTTAAAGTAGCAAAAATATAAGACACATCCTTTAATTTCATAGATTTGCACAGTACTACAATAACAACAATTCAGTATAATTCCATTCAGTGGAGTCTGCGGAGGGTAGTGTATACACAGACTTTATCCCTACCCTGAGGTAGAGAGGCTGTTTCCAAGAACTTCCCACCTTACTCTTGGGGAGACTCGTACTCACAACCACTTAATTGGCTAACTTTGCACAATATAAATCCGAAATAGTGTTTGTTAGCCCTTTAATGTCCCTATATGTATATGCTCTCACTCTTTTCTAAGATTCACAATACGATTCTTGTGTTCAATAACCTCATACTTTGTAAAAGTTAATTTGAATATCTCTTTGGTTTTGTATATGTTCACAATCAAGATACTCTCTCCACTCATTTAGCCTTTTTACTCCTTAATACATACTATAACATTGAATAGTTTGATTAGGCAATCATGAAATATACCTATTTCTTTCTCTAGGGATTCCCCCTCGTTAAGAAGATAAACAAGAAAATGATTGTAAAAAATGCCTTCAAATATGCCTCATATTCGAATCCCGTAAAATGAACAAAAAATATCCCTAAGCTATTCCAACAATTTCAGGTTTCATACAGAAATTAACGTATCGACTCGACAAGTCTTTCCAAAATTCGTTGGTCACGCCCAACTATATCTTATAAAACGAATTAAGTGATTGCTGTAAATATAATTTAGTCTAAGAGTACGGAGACGAATCCACATACAACTATTTAAGATCACTAAAAAGATAAGTTCGAACAATTTTCTGAGTTATAAAGATTAAGATTTTTATTTCTAGTTACTTAACTGACAGATTTAAAGTAGTAAAATTATTCACTCCAAGACCTCATTTATGGGAATATATCGGGTTTGTTATTGTGATTGTTGTTGTAGATACTAAAGGTTGGAGACATCTTTTGCTACGCTCGGCGACCCAATTGCAAGGCTTGATCCAGATGCCCCAGCATAAGGAATGGCTGGCAGAGCATCAGGTCCATTCTCAAGATCACATCCCCCCTACCAACTCGCTCTTGGTGACATTAGACACTACCTATTTTTGACTGACAATAATATAACTGACCATAAAATAAATCATTGCTGTGTTTTCGATCTCGTTGAATAAAATGCAAACAAAATGACTTAATAGCTACAGTATATCCCCGACATAACCTACATTCACAAACGATAGTTGTTTGTGAATTAAAAAAAAAATTGAGACGAGAATGTAATGATACATATTATGTGAACTTTTGGGATCATAGAGAAAAGATAAAAAAAATGACAAAACAAAAACTACAAAGGAAAAATAATAGAATCTCTCATTTTCAAGTAAGATTTACTTAGCTCGCTCCTTACTCGTGGAGCAAAAAGAAATGCATTATTGGATTTCCATCGATGACTTAAGCCTCTTTCTTAAGGGCGCAAGGAAAAGCCTAGAGTTATAATTTTCCTAATTGTTAGAATTTTTTCCGCTACATCTCATATAATTTCACTTAAGTATCCTCTACTGATCATGAACACTCGGCTTTTTGTAATTCTCTCTCGATAAACTATAATAATATACTTGTCATATTCTCTCGAATTCCACTAGCTCACACTTTCTCACCGCTTACTGTGATCACATCAAAGCTTCGTTATCTCTAATCCCGATTTTAAGACCGGCATTTTGATTTCTCATCGTGGATGTAACATTGTTCAACAACAACCTTTATGCACTCTTTCTCAAGCAATACATAATAAATAGGCACTGTCAATTGAAAGCTCTTCAACTAACTAAAATAAGCACATAACTGATTAAGTAGGGAAATTAAAAGGCAGAATTGAATATAATGAAAATTTCATAAGGTTCAATCAAATTCTGGACATTAATTTAGCTGCTCAAAGGCATGATA
>JASVEL010004958.1:0-39150 GCA_032618575.1 Nicotiana noctiflora | reverse complement strand
ACCTTGTGACTCCGAATGTCCGCCTGAAGCTTGAAGGATCAACACTCGGGAGCGGAACCAGATACGCCTGCAGTTGCATCCAGGGTGCAGGGAGTAAAGTGAGTACTCCAACTCAGTGAGTAACAAATGTAAATAAAGACTGAAAGCGAGAAATTACGTAAGGCACAAGACAATCTATAATGAAGCAGTAAAACCATTTGAAAATAGTAAACCAGTCAAAAGATAAGTAAAAATCCTTTTTCAATAAGGAAGCAGGAAATGACATGCAATTAAGGAATAATAAACACATAGAAGTTTTCCCCTCGGGCATAGTATCAACAATCCACACCCCGTACAACATCTCAGAACAATACCACCCTCTCGGGCTTAACTACATCATATTGGGTACCCGCACTTATTGGGGGTGTGCAAACTCCTGGAAGGGCCCCTTACGCCCAAGTGCAATATCGAGCCATCTCGTGGCTTCATCACTAGGCCCTCGGCCTCATATAAATCAAGCCACTTCGTGGCATACATATCTCAGACCCTCGGCCTCAAATCAATATTAGCGTTCCCTCACAACATACTCGACTCCAAAATCTCCAATTTGATAAACTGTCTTGCTAAGGCCTGAACGTCCAATGCCAAGGGTCTCTCTGCTGTTGGAAGACACGCTAAACTGCCCAAACTCTCCACCATGCGACTCAAGGCATCGGCCACCTCATTGACATTCACGGGATAGTACAAAATAGTGATATCGTAGTCCTTAAGAAGCTCCAACCACCTCTGCTGACGCAAATTGAGATCCTTCTGCTTGAATAGATGTTGCAAACTGCGATGATCAGTGTAGATCTCATAATAAACCCCGTACAGATACTGCCGCCAAATCTTCAAGGCATGAACAATAGCTGCTAACCCAAGATCATGGACATGATAGTTCTTCTTATGGGTCTTCAACTGACGCGAAACATAAGCAATCATTCTACCATCTTGCATAAAAAAACATCCAATACCTATCCGCGGGGAATCACAATACACTATGTAAGAACCATAAGCTGATGGCAGAACCAGAACTGGTGCGTGGTCAAAATAGTCTTGAGCTTCTGAAAAGCTCTCTTGCACTAATCCAACCACCTGAATAGAGCACCCTTTTGGGTCAACTTGGTTAAGTGTGATGAAGTAGATGAGAAACCCTCCACAAAACAATAGTAATATCTCGCCAAACCAAGAAAGCTCCTAATCTCCGTGGCTGAGGATGATTTGGGCCAACTCCTTACCGCCTCTATCTTCGTTGGATCCACCTGAATACCCTCGCAGGACACCACGTGCCCCAAGAATGCCACTGAATTAAGCCAAAACTCACACTTGGAGAACTTTGCATAAAGTTTCTCCTCCCCCAATCTCTATAACACAATCCTCAAATGCTGGGCATGCTCCTCCTAGCTACGAGAGTACACCGGGATGCCATTAATGAATACTATAATGAATGAGTCCAAATATGGCTGAAACACACTGTTCATGATATGCATGAACACTGCTAGGGCATTAGTCAACCCACAAGACATCACGACAAACTCATAATGGCCATATCGAGTCCTGAAAGTTGTCTTAAGAATATCTGAATCCTAAATATTTAGCTAGTGATACCTAACCTCAAATCAATCTTGGAGAACACCCTCGCTCCCTGAAGCTAATCAAATAGATCATCAATATGTGGCAAAGAATATTTGTTCTTAAGTGTGACCTTGTTCAACTGCCTATAATCAATTCACATCTTCATAGAACCATATTTCTTATTTACAAATAGAATCGGTGCACCCCAAGGTGATACTCTAGGCCGAATAAACCACTTATCATGGATTTCTTGAAGTTGTTCCTTTAACTCCTTCAAATTCGCCGGTTCCATACAATATAATGGAATAGAAATTGGCTAAGTGCCCGGTACCAAATATTGAAGTCAATATACCTGTCTGGCGGCATGCCCGAAAGGCTGCAGGAAACACATTCGGAAAATCATGCACCACCATAACAAAATCAATGGCAGGAGTCTCTGCACTAATATTCCTCACAAAACATCAAATAAGATAGAACCCTTCTCACCTATCTGTTGAGCCTTCAAGTATGAAATCACTCTACTAGGTACATAGTCTATAAAACCACTCCACTCAACCCTCGACATCCCCGACATCGTCAACATCACATTCTTAGCATAACAATATAGAACATCATGACATGGACACAACTAATTCATACCCAATATCACAAAAAGTCGACCATACTAAGCAGCAAAAGATCCACTCTGGTCTCCAGACCCCCAATAGTTACCGCACACGATCGATATACGCATTTTATAATAATAGTATTGCCTACAAGAGTAGATACATGAACAAGGAAACTAAATACTCCCAGGGAATATCCAGAAAATGAGCGAAATACAAAGAAACATATGAATAAGTGGAACATGGTCAAATATTACAGAGGCATCTCTGTGGCAAACTAAGACAATATATGTAATCACATTATCTGAAGCAATGGCATCTGGTCTGGCAGGGAGGGCATAGAAAATGGCTTGGACACCCTGTGATCTGCCTCCCCTTCTCGAGAAACCCCTAGCTAAATGGGCTCTACCCATGGCTGGCTGAGTGGGTGGTAGAGGGGCTGGTGTTAATGACATAGACTGACTCCTCTGCGGAGCGGGACCTCCCATTATATGAGGACACTCTCCTTATGTGAACAAGCTTCCCATATTTATATAAACTCCCCAACGCTTGTGTTAGGGACTAAAGGGAGCCCCGAGCATCAGGATAACGCTGGTGTTAGGGACTAAACTCCCCAACGCTGGTATTAAAATTCAATATATTTAGTTTGTAGATATCTTGTAGTTAAAATTTTTACAAATAAACTATAAATCAGTTTAAGTATTGTATAAAATTGTTTTATTTTTAAGAGTATCTATAAAATTACTACATTTATACTACAATTACACTACAATCTTATGCCAAAAAAAAATGGTGACAATAAAATTTGTTCTTCATCCATAAAATTTCTACAAGTAAACTATAATTGCACCCACACTGTCAACTTTATTGTCTTCTCAATTGAAGATTCATTTTAATATAAATCAATTTCTTGTGACAACTCCAACAATTTCCAAATCACTGCAAAAGCCGTGAAAGAAGCATATGAAAATGCCAAGAAATCAAACATAAAAGTTAAAGGCTTGATTTTGACAAACCCATCAAATCCTTTAGATGAATACAAAGTTTGAATTGGATGAAAATGGCGGGGGAATTGAATGATGGTGATGAGAATTGTGGGTTGCTGCTATACGAATAAAGGGGGAAAGAAAACTGAAGAAAGAAAAAACTTGGGGAAGGAATTAACTGTGGGAAAAGCGTGGGTGGGTGGGGTGGGGGGGATTAACTGCGTGGATGAGAGAGAAGCGGGTAAAAATATTAATTGGAAGATTTTGTCCCTAAATACAAGCCTACATTAAATGATAGTATAATTAAAGTCTTAATTTGAATTATGGTACATAAGTTGAAAGTTAGTATGCTTAAACATAATAAATACAAATCTTAAACATGGAAAGTAATAAGGTTTGCTATATGATATACATAGATAAAAATCCCAATTCTAATCCCTTGCAACCTCAAGGAAAAAGAATACCAGTAAGAGGGACAAAGAATTTAAAGCTCCTGCAAACAAAAATAAATAGAAGTTAATATCAAGCCAAAGGGAAGAAAGGGGAATTGCAAACAAACCGTGGAAGATTTCTATTGGGCTTAAAGGTAAGAAAAAGAAAATTTTTGACAGATTTAGTTTTGATTATCCTTTGATCTTTTTTTTTTTTTTTAAGATAACTGGAGAATGCATTGACAAGTGAAGATGTACATAGAGGGGGGCATAAACCAAACCTCTCGTAGGAAAGTTGGGATTGACTAAGTCCATCCATTACAATTTGACTAGTCCAACAAGAATTAGGAGGGTTGCTCCTTAAACAGATTAGCTCACAAAACAAAGGAACTAAGAAAGATCACTCAGCCTGGATAAAAAATAAAGGTCCTCTTTCTTACCCTGATTCTGAAATTTGGCATCCCTTTCTCGTCATTCTTCAATAAGGATATAAACTGCCTTGGAAGATTTGTAGCGTCGATGAAGAACAACAACATTATTGAAGTTCCTTCTAATTCACATGGTTAAAGAAATTAAATAGTACAAGGTTAGACAATACAAACGCCTTTATTAGAAGACAATGGACTGGTGTTATAAGTTAACTGTAGCATGGTAGACAAAAATTTGACGAATTGAGTATTAAACATGTGATCTAAAGGGTTGAGTAATCTGAATTAGTTACGAATTAGTCTAAACAAGGTAATTAACATGAGGTCGATGTGATGTGATTATAGATTGAAAGAAGTCATACGGATTGCTCGAAGCAAGTTTGATATTTCGGCACGAGTACTGTAAGTAGTAATCTTACCACAATTTGTATTTTCATAACCTGCATGGTTTATATATGATTTTGAAAATAAATGTGTTAACGATGCTTTGAAATTGCATGTGGGACAAGTCTTTTACTTGATATGGTACAGAACAGCTTATTTGAGATGTTTACCAGTTAATCTAAATGTTTTTACTGTTACTGGATATGTTTTACCGTTACTTGAGATGTTACAGTTATTTGAATTATTCTCACTGTTACTACTTGAGACATGATTACCGTTACCGAAATAAAATTATAAGATTTGATAAGGAATGATATGCCCTTTATTATTTTGAAAATGCTTTTGTACGAGTATTTACTATTAACAAGAAATAGTATAAATGGGAGGAGACTTTGAAGGATCCCGTAGCTAATGGCGGGTTCGTTAAACCTGGTGCACCTTGTATTTATAGATTATCGATTACCGATTATAGTTATAACCCTCACTAGTGGGAATGTAAAACTAGCATACAGTTACAGTTTTCTCTCGAGTAAGGACTTATAGTTATACTTGACTACTTTTATGAAGGGGTCCACACAGTGATACAGATTACATGATCCTTTTCTGAAATCTCCCAAAATATAAAGATATGATATGACATAGTATTTACCGAGTTTGTTACTGAATTGTTAAAGTAAGTTTGTTACAGGAAACACATGATGAGACTGATTGTTATTACCGTTTTAAAAAAGGCATTTTATTTGGTGATTATTATGTAAACATGTTTTCTGACTTGTCCCCAAGTTAAAAACAGCTGTGGTTAAGTGTTATTACTCACTGAGCTAGCGACTCATTCCCCGCTAATTGTTTTTTTGTACAAAGACATCAGTTGACGCAAGCGAAGATATCATTAATTAGAACGCACAGGTTGATAAATTCTCGGTGAGCATCACATTTGTTCGTGTGGGCAGAGATTCTAATTATTGTTATGGTCTTTTCATTGAACTCTTAGAGTCGCTCCATAGTCATTAATTTCATATCATGAGTATTCTTTGGTTGTCATAGTCTTATGTAAAGTATCGTCCTTTATTACAAAAGCTGGAGGTAGATTAGTATTTCTGGTTGTTAGTGTATTGATTAGTGATGGTGGAGACTTGTTTTGGCTAGTTGGTAAGTTATAAATTGCCAATTGAATTGCTATTAGATTGTTTGGTTGCTGATTTGAGACAAAAAAGTTTTGGGATGGTCCAAAAACAGGGAAAACTCTGCCCGATTTTCTGTAAAAATTACCGATGAGGCTTACTTGGGAGCACTTGCTCTTAAGCGCCGGTCACGATCCTAAATTGGGTCGTGACACTGAGTTCCGGTTAAACTGTTATTGAACTTTGTCAATTTTGATGGCGAAGACGCATAGCCTTAGTCTTGGTTCAACCATAGTTGAACTTGTTGGCAAAGGCGCATAGCCTGAGTCTTGGTTCAACCATAGTTGAACTTATTGGCGAAGGCACATAGCCTGAGTTTCTGTTCAACTGTTGTTGAACTTTATCAATTTTGATGGCGAAGGCGCATAGCCTGAGTCTTGGTTTAACCATAGTTGAACTTGTTGGCGAAGCCGCATAGAATGAGCCCCAGTTCATCTGTTGTTGGACTTAGTCAATTTTGATAGCGAGGGCGCATAGCCTGAGTCTTGGTTCAATCATAGTTGAACTTATTGGCGAAGGCGCATAGCTTGATTCCCAGTTCAACTGTTGTTAGACTTTGTCAATTTTGGTGACGAGGGCACATAGCCCGAGTCTTGGTTCAACTATAGTTGAACATGTTCTTGAAGGTGCATAGCCTGAGTCCCCATGTTGTGGGTATTGAGTGCTGAAGCTCGGTTTTGATTTAAGACCTTGAGCAGTTTATAAGTGGTCTTCCCAATTAAGGGCATGTAGGTTGTCTTGAGTCGACTCTCGGCTCGAGATATTTCCGTGTCGGTTTCCGACCGGAGCCCGTATCGGGGATGCGGGAGATACCTTACAGGGATCCTCCCATAGGGGGGGGGGCTTCTTCTTCTTGTTCGCTCTATCTGAGATAGGAGAGAGAGAGGACTTGGATCCTGATTTGAGATCTTCGAGTTTCCCTTGTCCGATATGCCACTTTGGCTTGTTCAAGCAAGGTTGTTCGTTTTCTCTTTACCGGCGTTTCTTTCCTTTTGGTCCAGGGAAGAACTATACGATTTTGCTAGGAAATTCTCACAGACGACGCCAAATTGTTTGCTCAAATGTTATCAATATACGTTATGAGTGTAAAACAATGTAGATGAATCACGGGAAAATCATAGCAAACCGTAATAATCCATTAGACCAAACGAAAGAAACGAAAATAAGTACTCAGAATCAAGAGGAGGAACATTAAAAGCTTTTATTTATAATATTGGTTTTGTTGCCTCTCCATGAAGAGGGTGAGAGCCTTACAATGGTGTTCCACTTCCCATAATATGAGTATCTTTTTGTCTTCTCTCTCTCCTGAATAGTAGCGAAGAAAAAGCCCCCCTTCTAGGGTTTTCTCTTTTGGTATTTATAGTTGTGAGCTTCGTGAGCTGACAATATGTGGCCGTGGCCACGCTGGGGTTTCGCCTTCATGGGGGCGGATGGACCGTGCCCTTGTCGATCGAAGCAGATAAGAGTTAAATACCGTTATTAATAAGTAGTCATATCACTTATTAATTATGAATTAACTTAAGACAAAATTATTTTCGTTAATTGTCGTGGGGTCGGATTCTGACCCATACAAGAATCATAAGTCATAACATAACTAATTACAAAGTTTTAGGGTTGCCGTCATCATCTTTATCTTATTTCCTGTAATCCGCTTGGAAAAGTTGGTTTATCAAATGTAAGGTTGCAATATACTACTCCAGCCATCTACGACCAATGAAATGAGCTGAACCTGCTCAGTGAACTAATTGAGATTCTTTTTGGTGGAATAAAGCTTCACTTTTTTGCAACTTTTGTATTTGCATGTGTTGTGTTTCGATAACATTTAGTTTGAGCAGAATAGGAGAACTAATAAGTAAAAATCATGTGACCAACAGAGTAATTATTGGAAAATTATGTCAACAAGAAATAATATTTTTGACTTTTTATCATTCCACAAGAATATAATTATTGGAATATCGTGGCAACAAGAATTGATAAAAAAGTATCACCATTTTCAATTGATCTATTTGCCGTTAAGAGAACAAGGGTATAACAAGGTTATTAAGGATAATTTATATTATTATTATTATTATCTAAGATCATGTGGCAAAACATATGATAGTAGCTAACTATGGTTAAGTACTAATAACTGTAGTTAAATAAAGCGACAATTACTATTTATTTATTTGTCGGGTGCAAACACCGAATACGAATAAATTTTTATCTTACATATTTATCGAATCATCAATTGTTATTAGGTGTTAAAATCATAGTCGTTTCCTAAATTGATGCAATAGCGCTAAACCAAGATTCATATCAATAATACAAACAAAATGAAATGAAAGTAACGTGGCTATAATTACATAAGATAGATTACAACCATTTTTATTATAGGCTATAGGTGCCATTGAAGTTTTATTCCCATACTAGAAGCTACACAACAAGTAACTAAAATGTTGGTATACCTAATTAACAACTGGGAATGCTAACTCCACAGGAGCTAGCAACTTTCCTGGCATTAGGAGAGTTGACATACTGCCTAAGGTTAGGATCCCTCATATATCCACAAAGGCAAGGCTGCTGGCCCCTCAGCCTAGCACAACAAGCCTGTGATGGGGGCGTTCCGGATGTGATCGCCCCCAAGCACGGGCTCAGCTGTGACGCGCTGCATGTTACTGCCTCGCTCGCCCCCAATTGGTCACCAATAAGGACCACCACCAACATCACTGCAACCAAAGAACAACCCTTCTTCATTTTTTAGCACTGAATTATATGTAGAAAAGAGAGAAATTATTATATAATAAATTGGAAGTGAAGTGAAGAAGTAGTGAAAGTTTATGCCTCAATTTATAGAGTAGTAATGGGCGATTCAAGACAATATGCTGAGGAAAGAAAAAGAGACCATTTTTGAAAGTGTTGAAGAAATGACAAAAAGATAAAAAGATCACAAATTTGAAGATGATTTGTAGTTTGGCACTACTAGAAATGGTGATGCTGGAAAATTTGTACATTGGGTTGGTGGCAGATGTAGTAAACATATGACTACAAACCTCGCCGACTAATGGTCGTAATTTTATTTTAGCCATTTACTTACTTTTAGACTGATTCATACGTTATACTGCTGCAAGTTTTTGAAGGAAGAGATCTGTTCACACTTCTTCATCTCTATACAATGAGTATACATGGACCGGGTTGGTTCGATTTTGATTGGACCGGGTTAATTCGGTTTTTATCAAAACCAACCAAACAAACTATATTGGTTTGGATTGGTACGGTTTTGTAAGGTATTTTGAATTTTTTGTTACTTTAATATTATTTCAATCTTACAATGTTAAATTTTTGATATGTAGATATATGTTTAGCAAAAATATAAAAATGACAAATATATTATCTATTTAAATATTCTTATGGAGAATCTTCTTAGTAACACAAAATAATTTTAGTCGCATGAAAATAATTTTTTATATACTTTCAAACTTAACCGAATTTAGTAATTAAACATATAAATCAATACGATACCTAAATAATAGTAATCACTTCACATTCGAAAAAGATATAAGAATTTAATAGATATTAACATATGATATGAATATGGAAGATCAAAGAGATTAACGTATTTAAGTAACACTTGATGAAAAAGTGATCATACAACCCATTATTTAAGGTTAATAAATATGGACCACTACATACACACTATTAAATATTATAGTATCTCCCAAGAGAGTCTCAAATACTTCTAGACATTCATGAAGAAAATTCGATATAAAATCTTAAAAGTATATAATATCGGTTTTGTTCGGATTTTTTTTTACTCAATACCAAATCAAACAAATCAAACCTAGTCAAAATTTTTAATCGATTTGGTACGATTTTTCGGTTCGGCTTGTACACCCTTAACCGTGACCATTTCTCTTACTATCTCTAAACATGATTTTTCTTCATATCCGTGTTGTTTTTAAGTGAGAAACTTAGACTTCAATGTATTCAAAGACATGTTACAGATTTCTATCCTAAACTTAACCATTTAAAGTAGCAAAAATATAAGACACATCCTTTAATTTCATAGATTTGCACAGTACTACAATAACAACAATTCAGT
Source organism: Nicotiana noctiflora (assembly GCA_032618575.1). Taxonomy (NCBI): domain Eukaryota; kingdom Viridiplantae; phylum Streptophyta; class Magnoliopsida; order Solanales; family Solanaceae; genus Nicotiana; species Nicotiana noctiflora. Next base: position 29,464 of record JASVEL010004958.1, on the reverse strand, counting down.
ATAATTCCATTCAGTGGAGTCTGCGGAGGGTAGTGTATACACAGACTTTATCCCTACCCTGAGGTAGAGAGGCTGTTTCCAAGAACTTCCCACCTTACTCTTGGGGAGACTCGTACTCACAACCACTTAATTGGCTAACTTTGCACAATATAAATCCGAAATAGTGTTTGTTAGCCCTTTAATGTCCCTATATGTATATGCTCTCACTCTTTTCTAAGATTCACAATACGATTCTTGTGTTCAATAACCTCATACTTTGTAAAAGTTAATTTGAATATCTCTTTGGTTTTGTATATGTTCACAATCAAGATACTCTCTCCACTCATTTAGCCTTTTTACTCCTTAATACATACTATAACATTGAATAGTTTGATTAGGCAATCATGAAATATACCTATTTCTTTCTCTAGGGATTCCCCCTCGTTAAGAAGATAAACAAGAAAATGATTGTAAAAAATGCCTTCAAATATGCCTCATATTCGAATCCCGTAAAATGAACAAAAAATATCCCTAAGCTATTCCAACAATTTCAGGTTTCATACAGAAATTAACGTATCGACTCGACAAGTCTTTCCAAAATTCGTTGGTCACGCCCAACTATATCTTATAAAACGAATTAAGTGATTGCTGTAAATATAATTTAGTCTAAGAGTACGGAGACGAATCCACATACAACTATTTAAGATCACTAAAAAGATAAGTTCGAACAATTTTCTGAGTTATAAAGATTAAGATTTTTATTTCTAGTTACTTAACTGACAGATTTAAAGTAGTAAAATTATTCACTCCAAGACCTCATTTATGGGAATATATCGGGTTTGTTATTGTGATTGTTGTTGTAGATACTAAAGGTTGGAGACATCTTTTGCTACGCTCGGCGACCCAATTGCAAGGCTTGATCCAGATGCCCCAGCATAAGGAATGGCTGGCAGAGCATCAGGTCCATTCTCAAGATCACATCCCCCCTACCAACTCGCTCTTGGTGACATTAGACACTACCTATTTTTGACTGACAATAATATAACTGACCATAAAATAAATCATTGCTGTGTTTTCGATCTCGTTGAATAAAATGCAAACAAAATGACTTAATAGCTACAGTATATCCCCGACATAACCTACATTCACAAACGATAGTTGTTTGTGAATTAAAAAAAAAATTGAGACGAGAATGTAATGATACATATTATGTGAACTTTTGGGATCATAGAGAAAAGATAAAAAAAATGACAAAACAAAAACTACAAAGGAAAAATAATAGAATCTCTCATTTTCAAGTAAGATTTACTTAGCTCGCTCCTTACTCGTGGAGCAAAAAGAAATGCATTATTGGATTTCCATCGATGACTTAAGCCTCTTTCTTAAGGGCGCAAGGAAAAGCCTAGAGTTATAATTTTCCTAATTGTTAGAATTTTTTCCGCTACATCTCATATAATTTCACTTAAGTATCCTCTACTGATCATGAACACTCGGCTTTTTGTAATTCTCTCTCGATAAACTATAATAATATACTTGTCATATTCTCTCGAATTCCACTAGCTCACACTTTCTCACCGCTTACTGTGATCACATCAAAGCTTCGTTATCTCTAATCCCGATTTTAAGACCGGCATTTTGATTTCTCATCGTGGATGTAACATTGTTCAACAACAACCTTTATGCACTCTTTCTCAAGCAATACATAATAAATAGGCACTGTCAATTGAAAGCTCTTCAACTAACTAAAATAAGCACATAACTGATTAAGTAGGGAAATTAAAAGGCAGAATTGAATATAATGAAAATTTCATAAGGTTCAATCAAATTCTGGACATTAATTTAGCTGCTCAAAGGCATGATAACAATCACATTAATAACTAAAGTATTAATCTGCAAACTAGGAAGAATTGAAAGAAGAATTCGTGTGATTTGTTGCTAGCAAGTGTTCCGGTCGTTTTTCCCTCTTCAAAACTTGTCACTCCCTCAAAAACTAAGTTTATGAGGTATTTATAAAGTAGGGTCAGGTACATGGCCGAAATAACCAAGTCCCAAGCTGGTTGGTAATCAACACCTCATAATAGAGACCTTAGCGCGTCACGCCTTTGTCATCCTCGCACTGGAGCTTGCCTAGTGCGGTCACCACCTTCCCTTGGAGCTCGTCTAGCGCAGTTCAGGGCACGGTGCTTTCACGATCTTGCATCATTGTTCCTCTCATGCTCTATTTTGTTATCTTTGATATCTCTTTATCTTTCTTTCCACTTCAATTCCAAGTGATCCTACACACAAAATAATTCAATTAAGCGCAAATATAACACAAGAAACCTGTGTGCAGGCAAGAGAAATTTCCCGTGAGCAAGGAGAAGTGCGGGACGAGCTTATGCTGGAAAGACTCGATGACGCGTCAAGTATCTTGCAGACGTGGACGAGGGAGAGCAAGAGGTCAAGACTATATGAGGACAAAGTGGTTCTCTATCTGGGAGCAAGGTCAAGCATGGTTGTGGTCAGTCTAGACCCATCTCACCACACGCGTACTAAAAGCGGGATCTTGAAACTAGAAACTCTGGTTTGGAACAAATGAGCGGATAGGCTTGATATGGTATGGTAACGTATATAAGAGAAAGCTTGCTTTTAGGAGTAATCTTTCGCCTTTATTGAGGAGATATAAAACAAGAGGAGCTTTTTGTAGAGCTAGCAGGAATGCAAGTGAATCTTTTTAAAGCAAACATGTGGACATAAAAAAGAATGAAATTGATAGAATAGAGAAAGATTATTGTGCAGCTGATTCTATACCAGCTAATTCAATTGTTCAGCTACTTCATTAGTGCACATGAAACGGAAACACTAATAGAGACTACTGTCACATGGATGTTTTCGGTCCGTCGAAACACTGCCCATTGTGCGGCAGTCAAGTCCCGACTTGACATTAGCCTTCGCCCTATTTTTCTTTCGGATTCGAGGTTTAACACTTAGAAATAATTCAAGGCAGCATAAATATGAAGGACACGAGTAGATTTATAGGAAACCCTTTTCCCTACCTTTTATAAAATCAATAACAAAGGAAATTTCCGAGGTCGGCAAGGTGATTCCACCCTTGGAAGGTACCAACTCACAAAAATAGCCGACAAGTGCACGAATCTGCTTTATAAAAGCCCCTGCCTAAGGCTGCTCGTGCTGTCACTCGTTTGGCAAGGCAATGACACATATTTTACCATGTTCAAGCCTTAAAATAGATAACCCTATGCCTATATTTCAGACTATTTTCCTCCCTAGATACTTAGCTCTGTTTTTATGGCTGCTAACACACAAATATATAGTGTAGTCAACCCAAAAGTATTTCCTATGTTCAGTTAATATCCTCCAACTGATAGGACATGATCCCCGTGATAAAAAATGTGTAGGACATGTCTATAACATACCCTAAAATCGTGCAAACACTCAACATATAATCAGCACTCTTAGACATGGCAGTTTCAACTTCTCAACTACTTCATGTGCACAACATGTGGGAATTTTCTGGCCAGCTGCTGCCCCAATTTCGTGCCTTGGCTTGGACCAGCTCCAATGCCATTATATCCAGTTGTATTTTGCCACAAATATCCTTGCTATCGCTCATAAACTTGGCTTGTTTTCCGCAAGTCAATGCCATGACAAGTCTACTCGCGCAGTGCCTTTCCGTTGCATATTTGCTTGTGCTTATCAAGTCGCCCCTACTTGATCAAGTTTGAATTTTTACAATACCAAGCTGATTTTAGCATCAAGTCACCAAGTCTTGATGCCGTTACCTTTGCCAAGTCATTTTCCCACAAGCAACTTACATGCCAGCCCGCTCACCTAAGTCATGGCAACACCACATTGCCAATGCCAATACCTTGGCACTAAGCTATTTCATTTTAGTGTCGGGGTCTTTTCTGTTTTGCCTTGTCAAGCATCCGTCCAACCCACCTAATTCCGTCAAGGTCTTGGCCTTTTCTTGTACACAACTCACTCGTATTTTTGGTGTAGTCCGTCACACCATAGCCCTAAAATAGATGCATAGTCCGTCACACTTGTCTTTGCAATAATTTATTGCCATTGCCAACACCCTCATTGTCTTGCATGTTGATTTGACCCCCTTCCCCCCCCCCCTCCCCCGCACATAGGCTAATGGCAAGGCCACTATGCCAAAATACTTGCCACTGCCGCGACGCTTGCCGACCAGCTTTTTCAAGGGTCTAACAAACCACCCCAACCAGTTGAATTCGGCACCCTCGTTGAATAGATCCCAGCATATGCTGCCATTTGCAAAGACATCACAAGTTCAGCACCCTTTGAGAATTATGTTGTCCTTGACCTCAAGTACAACATTTTTCATTTTCTTATTGCATTTCCTACCTGTCATTCCCATAACAAATCTAGCATGCCAACTGACTAATTTGAAAGAACTCACACTATTTTTTGGCACCCACAAACTCGAAATTTCTGCATTACTACCTTCCTTGCCTTTTTTGAATTTCTGAGCCAAGACAGTCCCTTCCACGAACAAGCAGATTGACCCCTTGTCTTGAAGTCTTGTCCATGTTTGTCTCGACCTTGTCACGAAACTGGCCCGCTCTGATACCAGTTGTCACAGGGGCATTTTCTGTCCATCGAAACACTGCCCAATGTGCGGCAGTCAAGTCCCTACTTGACATCGGCATTCGCCCTATTTTTCTTTCGTATTCGAGGTTTAACACTTAGAAATAATTCAAGGTAGGATAAATATGAAGGACACAAATAGATTTACGGGAAACCCTTTTCCTAACCTTTTATAAAATCAATTACAAAGGAAATTTCCGAGTTTGGCAAGGTACTGCCATCCTTAACAGGCATCAACTCACAAAAATAGCCAACAAATGCACGAATCTGCCTTATAAAAACCCACGCCTAAGGCCGCTCGTGCTGTCCACTCGTTTGGCAAAGCAATGGCACATATGTTGCCATGTTCAAGCCTTAAAATAGACAACCATATGTCTATATTTCAGACTATTTTCCTCCCTAGGTACTTAGCCCTATTTTTATGGTTGCTAACACACAAATATATGGTGTAGTCAGCCCAAAAGTGTTTTCTATGTTCAGTTGGCATCCCCCAACTGATAGGACATGATCCCCATGATTAAAAAATGTGCAGGACATGTCTAGAATATGCCCCAAAATCGTGCAAACACTCAGCATATAATCAGCACTCTTGGACATGGCAGTTTCAACTGCTCAACTGCTTCATGTGCACAACATGTGCGCATTTCCTGGCCAGCTATTGCCCCAATGCCTTGGCTTGGACCAGCTCCATTGCCATTGTATCCAGCTGCATTGTGACACAAATTTCCTTGCCATCTCCCACGAACTTGGCCCATTTGTCGTAACTCAATGCCATGACAAGTCTGTCCGTGCACTGCCTTCCCGTTGCACATTTGCTTGTCCTTATCAAGTCGCCCCTACTTGATCAAGTCTGAACTTTGCCAATGCCAAGATGATTTTAGCATCAAGCCTTGATGCCCTTCCCTTTGCCAAGTCGTTTGCCCACATGTAACTTAGGTGCCAGCCCGCTCACATAAATCATGGCAACACAACATTGCCAATGCCAATGCCTTGACACTAAGCTACCCCATTTTAGTTCCGAGGTCTTTTCCGTTTCGCCTTGTCAAGCATCCGTCCAGCCAGCCTAATTTCGTCAAGGTCTTGACCTGTGCTTGTACACAGCCCACTCATATTTTTGGTGTAGTCCGTCACACCATATCTCTAAAATAGAAGCGTAGTCCGTCACACTTGTCTTTGCAATAATTTGTTGCCATTGACAACATCCGCATTGTCTTGCATGTTGATTTGCCCCCGCAGATAGGCCATGCCAAAATCTTTGCCACTGTCGTGCCGCTTGCCGACCAACTTTGTCAAGGGTCTAACAACTAGCCACACGGTGATCAAAATTATTAACATTACAAGTTAGCATAGGATAAATGACGATACACATATAACATATTAGCCTCGCATCACTTGTATTAATACTAACACTCTTGACAATCTGTTTTGGCGCAAGCGCATTCAATCAAAACTAATACTAATACTCTTGACAATCATAGTTTTACAACAAAGGCACGTTGACGGAATTCATTCATAAAAATGCGCACAAAAGAATTTTTGTGAATGTGCTTTTATAATAATATTATGATTCATTTGACTCTCATGCATCTGATACCGTCACTCTTTTTGCAATGGGACGAATAATTTTTTCATTTCCTTTTTCTAAAATCTTTTGAGTGTTTTTAAAGTTTTGAAAACTGTTTTGTCACTAATTCTACGAGTGAAGCTTGAGATGCAACGTATTTAATAATGTAAGTAATAATCAAAATTCAGAAAAAAATGAGATCGGAGTAACTCATAGTGCCATTCTTAGGTTCATTCTGGTGAAAGCAGAGGCTCTAAAAGCCCAGTACCTCTTGGGCTGTCTACTCTGACGTTTCTATACTACGATTCTGTTGAAATTTTCTTTGAGATACCTGAAGAATGAATATAACTTATGTAATATACTTTTCCTATAATTTGGATTTGAAGGCTTAGTATAAATTTATGTACTTGTGCAGTTGCGCTATCAAGTAGAAATATTCAGACCATTTTTTGAACATTTTGGCTCTTGAATTTTATATTTAATTAATGTATTTTCCATAATTTTCATATTCTTATCTATGAATAATTTATTTTAATTTTGAAAATACTAAAAAAGAGAGCTTTCCGCCAACTTGAGTGTAATAATGATCATTATTTCTCCAACTAACAAAATCAGACGAAAAGTCAACTTAAAATTGAAAGGCTTAGAGTTTTATAGGTTAGACCCATTCAATGGGCCCTCTAAAGCCCATTTAGACCCTTATTCTACTTGATGCAGAAAACCTGGCAAACCCAATACTTACGACAATTTTCAGAAATCACTATTGTTTAGTGACTATTAACTCTATATAGTTATTATATATATAATTATTTCCTAAAGCTGCTATTTAGTTATTATGCGACTGTATGCGCACTACTGATTTATGAATACAGTAGCGGAATTCGCCTAAAAAATAGGGGAGTCCAAATGTGTAAAAACGAAAAGAAAATCAATTAGCGTGTATCACTCCCAATTTAACTCAACAAAATCAAACCTACATAAAAGTTGCTACTACGCAACTGTATTCGCGCTACTAATTTTTTTATCCTGAAAATGGTAATAATAATTAAATTTGTTGATGGAACTCTAAAAATAAGTGATTTATTTTTATGCTAGTTGTTAAGCAGATGATTGTCACACCTCCTTTTTACGCATCCGTGAGAGCGCGAGGGAGTTTTTCCAATTAAAGGACAATCGAGACGGGATCAATTTATTAAATTCAGAGTCGCCACTTGGGAAAATAATGGTGTCCCAAGTCACCGGTTTGATCCCGAACCGAGGAAATTTATGACTTTGTAATAGAGTCTGCGAAACTAGAAAACCGGATAAGGAACTCTGTTAACCCGGGAGAAGGTGTTAGGCACTCCCGGATTCCGTGGTTTTAGCACGGTCGCTCAACTGCACTTTTTGCTTTTATCTGATTTTTTTATGTATTTTTAACTATGTATTTTTAATTCTCCGCTTTTATTTTTTAGAAGAATTGCGACGTCACGAAAACACATTTCGAGTCACACCGCAACCAGTACGCCTGTGACTTTAATGTATTTCAGTTCCGCCGAGAGTAAGATTTGGGTCACATAAATGCGCACCCGTATTTAGGAAAGTAATTTACTTACAAATCGTGCCGAAAGAGTCTATCGTCTTTATTAACTTTGGGAAAGGACCGTGAAATTCACTAACGGTCCTTCCAAGTCTAAGTTTTTTATAACAACTAATTTGAGGGCCCCGCAATTGTGTATTTTCGTTTGGCGAGGCTCGTCTCGTTATTATTTAAGGTCATACCTAGCATAACTAAATTCTTCTATCGCTTTGTTTTTGTATCAAAAGGAAAGAAAGTCCTAATGAACGTTACTAAGAAAGATTACCTTAATTTACCAATTATACATTGACCGGCTTAGCACCATTTTAACCTATTATCTCGCCTCAAATTTACTCCGCTAAATGAATTAAAGATATGCCTATTTAAAGGTAATTTGAAACCTAATACCACCACTACGTCACGGGAACCGTACCCGTGACAATTTAATTATGTGATCGACTGATATTGAAGCAAGACGATGATACAATAGGACTGCAAGATGGTTTAATTCGTAGCATAAAAGGTCGATTTGACATACCCCAACATTAAATCATGCAAAAGATTCTGTTTATTTCCTTAAAAGCAAATACAACTCAGAGGTGTATTTTGGTAAGACAAAAGGGAAATCAGTCACGCCATGGCTATAAACAATCAATTGCATATGAAAGAGGAGCTTCAAATCACAGCTCATACCAAGCCAAGATATGGGTCGAATTGTCTCTATGCCTTAATGGATTATCACACAATTAAACAAGTTCAAGAACTGCTTCTTTCATAGTGTTAATTCTGTCGTTCATTTCATGCCAATGTGGTAAATTTAGACTAAGCTCATACTAAGGATTCTGTAACGACTAACAAATCTTAATCAAGTATACACTACATTCTCTGCCTTCTTAAGACATCTTATCTCAATACACCTAACTAGCCCAACTTTTTAAGCTTAAAACAGTATCACTTAAATCACTACACTTCGATTGATTGTCCATTAGAAAAAGCAAGTACAATGAACAAATGTTTACACAATCTATCCATTTAGATAACAAAAAAAAACTATCAACAAATATGAGCATTTCATTTCTTAGCTCCTCTTCCCAGTTACATTAAAGTGAGCTCATGAATGTGTACCTGGAAATTGACAAAAAAGTAGAGGACTAAAGGATCAACTATGGCAATGAAGAACCAGCAGCAGTGAACCAGCAACAACAACACACAACAGCAAACAGCCAACAGACACCACACTCAGCAGTAGCCAAAACACAACCACAGCAACAAAAACCACACCAGCAAACAGTAACCAAACACTCTACACACCAGTGGTAGCCAAACCCCACCACACTTAGCAACCAGACACAACACCAAACAACAAACCAGGGCCAATGACAAACAGAAGCAGACACCCAGCAACAAGTCCAGAGACCAAATGGCAATAAACCAATACAAAACCCAATCCAAGCTTAATAAAACAGTGTCCAGGGGTTTAAGAGTAACAACAAAAGGGTCCCGACAGCCCAGTTTTAACTTCCAAAACACTTGACAATTGCTTCAAAGACTCCAACAAACTAATGCCGTATCAAGATCTAAATCAAAAGACTTAAGGATTACATGAAACAATGAGCCAGTGAAGAAGCACAATGTTTTCTTCCTTACTTTTCTCTCAAACTATCTCCCTCAAATCTGTGTATGTATGTTTGTATATGAAATCTGTGTATGTTTTTTTAGAGTCCCCTCCAAAATCCAGTCCTAAGCCTATATATATAGCTTTTTAATCCAACTCCTAATGGTGCCCCTAACAAAACTAATACCCCTGCCCATTCCTATCTCTGCCCAGACCCTATTGCTCCCTGAACACCCACTATCCATTGTCCATGTATGGGCCTTATTAGTTAAACAATAATCTCTGTCCATACATGGCTAAGTGCCCTGCTGTGACAGCAGGCTCCACTGTCCAGCTTCATGTGCAGGGCATTAGAAATATTTTAAAATGCTAACACCTAATTTCCTAGTCAACTAATTCCAATCCTAATTTCAGTTTCAAATCAAACAAACCTAAACTCACTTCAACAATGCTAATCACTGTCCAGAATTTTAAACAACCAAACCTACGCAGTTAAACGATGACATTCAATTAACTACAACACATAACATGGATAACAAATTAATCGGCCAAACAATGATTCTAAAATCTCGACCAAAGTGAAACTAGGTATTCGACGACGCTAATCGAAACGAATAACTATCCTATGACAAACACATTCGAACAAATAACAGAATACAATTTGACCAAATAAAAGGTCTTTGAGGGGAGAAGACAGATAGGGACGGCCAACAGGAACGAGAAGAAAATTAAACGAATTGAACTAAACAAATACACAAACAACACATACCTAATTGAAATAGATAGGAAAAGGGAGATTACCTTGAACGAAATCGAAATCAACGCAAAAATCGGGCTGTTTTGAGCTTGGACTTGAATTTGGAGTCTAACGGACTTTAATTGAGATGTTTTCAAGCGAAAACATCCCAATTAAATTCTATTAGGCTTCAACTTCTCTCGAATCTAAATAAAGACTCTAATTTTGAAATCTAGGGTTCATAGGCTCAGATTTGGGGCTTGGGGCTTTGGGTTTGATTCGAGCAAAACTAAGGGTGGTTTGGGTGTGAGGGTGGTCTGGAGGTGCTAGGGTACGAGTTTGGGCTCGATTGGAATGGATGTTCAAATTCCGGCGAGTTTCAAAGGAATATTCGAAGAGTTCAGGCCATATTCGAGCCTAACAATTGGTAGATCCGTGTAGAGGGGGTTTAGGGGGTTTTATGGTGTAAACTTGGGAGCCATTGGCCTACCGGAACCGCCGTGAGGCGATTTCCGGCAGGCGGCGCACGGTGGCGGACGGCTAGGGCGTTTGAGAGGTTGAAGGGGACCGGGTGAACGAGAAATGAAAAGATACAAAGGGTTTGGGGGGTGTTTGGTGTATTGAAAATCGATTACTTGATCTGGGCCGTTGGATGGTGGGAACCAACAGTCCAGATCATCTTATTAAACCTAAACGCAGTCGTTTGGTCAAATAAAGACGGGTAAATGGGTTTTGGGTATAATTAAACGCCCGACTTAATTTGGGCCGTTGGATCAATGAAATCCAACGGTCCAGATTGCCCTATCCGTTCGTTTTGGGGCGACGGGGTGGGATTTAGGATCAAGAGAAGTGTGTAATTGGGCCTGGGATTAATTTGGCCTGGTCTTTTGGTTTGGGCATAGTCCATTCCGATTTCCTCTCTATTTTCTTCTTTTCTTTTATTTTCTTTTTAATTCTTAATTTATTAAAAACCAAAACTCTATAATACATTACCAAAATTAACTTAGTTTATAAGAATACTAATTAAGTTCTTATTATAGTTAAATTAAACTAAGATCACACAATTGGGACATTAAATGCTAAAGATACAAAATGTACATATTTTGTGATTTTTCTATTTTTGTCAAATAAACTTGATTACTTTCAATCGTAAATTAAAATCTAAGAATGCAAACGCAATATATTCTTGTATTTTTCTTAATTTAAACAATCAAACATGCATACATAAAGAATACAAATAGTAAGAAAATTGACACAAAAATCCACAGATATTATAACGATACAAAAATAATTTTATTTTTGAATTTTTGGGAGTAAATCTCACGTAGGGCAAAAATCACGTGCTCACAGCTGCCCCTCTTTGCGCGAAAACACGAAGATTTTTCGTGCAAAGATAAGTGAGCGGATACGAGCGATTTTTGCCCGTTCAAGCACTCCGTATGAAGCATTTTGGAAAAGTTTGACCGAACCTTGCTTCAAAAGGTCTCCTACATATCCCTGGCTAAAAGGGAATTAGGTCAATGTAGTTCGGGAAGTTTTGATAACTGGGACTACCATGACTGTTGTGATCTTGCTGTTACTGCCGTTACTGCTGATGTCACTGCTTAACTGATCCCCTTATTACACCGTGCTAGACGAAAAATAAGAAGCTAGACTAAGTTACAGTATTGCAAATGCTTATCTATCTTTTCAACTTGTTCTTGCCATTTTCCTTGCCATCCTGTTGGCTTTGATGTTTCTTCACATACTTCTTCTCCTCTGCCAATTGTTGTCTCGGCCTATCTTGATTGCCGAACTCCGACCATTGGTTCCTTCTTTGTGATATTCGAATTATTCTCCTTCGAAATCTGAACCCATCTTTTCTGATCCTTGTTGCCTTCCTTCTGATTATGAACTTGGATTCATGCTGGGGATTTCCATTGTACTCCACCGCTTTCCTCAACCGAATTCAAAATAAATTGCCGCTCCATTCTTCAGGCGGGCTCCCTGACTTCAACTACAACTTCAAAATAAATCGCCACTCCATTCTTCAGGCGGGCTCCCTGACTTCAACTACAACTTCAAAATAAAATCGCCACTCCATTCTTCAGGCGGGCTCCCTGACTTCAACTACTACTTCAAAATAAAATCGCCACTCCATTCTCCAGGCGGGCTCCCTGACTTCAACTACAACTTCAAAATAAAATCGACACTCCATTCTTCAGGCGGGCTCCCTGACTTCAACTACAACTTTAAAACTAAATCGCCACTCCATTCTTCAGGCGGGCTCTCCGACTTCAACTACAACTTCAAAACTAAATCGCCACTCCATTCTCCAGGCGGGCTCCCTGACTTCAACTTCAAAACTAAATCGCCACTCCATTCTCCAGGCGGGCTCTCTGACTTCAACTACAACTTCAAAAATAAATCGCCACTCCATTCTTCAGGCGGGCTCCCTGACTTCAACTACATCTTCAAAAATAAATCGCCACTCTATTCTTCAGGCGGGCTCCCTGACTTCAACTACAACTTCTAATTTCATCCCATCCTTATCGCCTTCCTTTGCTTTCTGTACCATTTTCTTCTTCCTGCATTGCCTCTTGGGCCACTTTTCTTCTGAATTACCTCGTCTTGGAATTGCTTTCCCACTGGGTCGTGATACTTTTCCTTTGGCTGCTGGAGATATCTTCGGGACTGTTTACTCACCTGCTGGTGATGATGCTGTCGGGGAAGTATTCTTTATTTCCTTCACCCCTCATTCTCTCTCGGACTCACCGGGGGTTGAAATGTCATTAACTGAGGATTACCCTGGCGGGGGACCCCTTTTCCTCTTCCTTCTTCCCAGACCTCCTCTGGGACTCACGCCTCTGCTTCCTTGAAAAACTTATGGGATATAATGCTGCTGGGGGAGATCTCAGAGTTAGTGTTTCATTTTCCAACGACTGCTGGGGATGGTACCAAGCTCAAAGATCACCCCTCGTGTTGTCTGGCCTCTCTCAACACTATTCTGCTCGGAACGGGCATTTCCCGAAATCTCGTGTTGTTTTCTATCCTTGTCCACTGGGTGTTTTGCTTTCAAGAAAATTTTCGCAATAGGAGAAAATTTTCTGCCCCAGTTTGATGACCTTCTACGTGGCATGCTTTTCTGCCGACGAACCCTATTTTCCTGCTTTAAATCAAAGAAAAATTGTTAGTTTCAAAACGCAGTGAGTGGTCGTGCCGCTCTTGTTGGGGCCATTTTCCTTTTCTCTTTCAGCTGCTTGGCCTCCCTCGAACTTTTGGGAGCGCCGTTGACACTTGCTGGGGATGATGCTCTTTCCACAGATGGTCTCTCATTTATCCTTTTATTTCAACCTTCGGTTTGGTCCGACCTCTTTTCAGCCGGTGATTTGTTGTGAGGAATCGTCTTCCGGACGTGCTATATGTGTCCATCATACTCCATAATTCCTGTGAACCTTCCAATCAGCCTGTCGTTCCAATCTTAATATCGGGACGCCTTTTGCCTTATTGCCTCGTTCCACGCCTATTCATTTTCATTGTACCGCTTTGGGAGACTTGGTAGTAAGCTTTGAAAAATCAATTTTCGAAAACGAAAGAAAAGAAAAAGAATGCTGACCGCAAATGACAAAAGAAAGGGAAAACTTTTCTGAACTCAAAAATAGGAAAAGCTTATCTGAATGTACAGCTGATCCCATGGTTATGCCGCGCCTTTGAGATGAATCTACCCAGTCTATTCATGTCAATCACTTTCTGATGGCCGCGTTTTGCTAGGAATAAACGAATGTCCAAACCTTGTCTCATGCAGACATCTTGTAACCATCTCGCCTTGTCACCTCATAGTGCCCTTCTAAGGGTTTTCACTAATGAGATTCTCTCATTTCTCTATCTCCCGTCGCCTTAGGGTGCCCGTAAAGGTTTTCACCGTAAGACTCTCTCATTTTATTTCTCTCAACTTTCTTCGCCTTAAGGTGCCCGCGAGGGTTTTCACCGTTAAGACTCTCTCATTTTCGCTTTCTTTCCTTGCGGTGGGCTGTGGTATTATCCATAGAATTTCCTCAAAAGGGGCCATCCCTTTTCAGCTTGTAAGTCCTAAGTTCAGTCGAGGATTGAAGTGTCATTCGTAGTTTCACTCGCGTGACTTGGCATTTCTCAAATACTGATCGAGAGGTTTTTTTGGTTCTTAATGTGGTTTCTGCGCGTGAGGCTAAAGAAAAAGGGGTTCAACTTCAACGGTCAGCTCATTACAACTTTCGGAATCCACACTATCTTTCAAACGAAACAATGAATTCTGCCCCAGTTTTGTTGCTTGGGGAATCTTTGATTTTTATTTTATTATGACCGAGCCGTGTGGCGCCTACGTATCCTTCTTGAGGAATCAGGGTCGAACGTAGTTCACTTTTTCTTGTGTCATTTCTTTGTTTCTTTCTTCTATTTTGTTACACATCTTCCTTGGTGATTCCGAAAGAGGTTGTATGAAAGGATTATTAATGCTCAAAGGGGAAAACAAAGGTTAAAGTGTTTGGGTAGTAGAAAAATTGCCTCTGTCATTTCATTCTCCGAAAAATGCCAAAATACACACAAACGAAACCAATCATTGATAAATACATTAAAGAATTACACATAATATCTCTTGACTGCATCGGAATTGATGGCCATATCAGTGCATCTTCCCTCAATATCAGTTAGACATAGCGCGCCGTTGGATAATACCCTAGTCACAACAAACGGTCCTTGCCAATTTGGAGCGAACTTGCCTTTCGCTTCGGCCTGATGTGGTAGAACTCTCTTCAACACATGTTGTCCCACTTCAAATTTCCTGGGATGTACCTTCTTGTTATATGCTCTTGCCATTCTCTTTTGATACAATTGGCCATGACATACCGCTGGTCAATCTCTTTTCATCGATCAAGCTCAATTGCTCTAATCGGGTTTTGACCCACTCATCATCGTCAATCTCAGCTTCAGCGACAATTCGGAGGGATGGAATTTCAACTTCTGCGGGTATTACTGCTTCAGTCCCGTATACCAACAAGTAAGGAGTTGCACCTACCGAGGTCCGGACGGTAGTGCGATAACCCAACGGTGCAAAGGGTAACTTTTCATGCCATTGCATGGATCCTTCTACCATCTTCCTCAATATCTTCTTTATGTTCTTGTTTGCTGCCTCAACCGCACCATTTGCTTTGGGACGATATGGTGTGGAATTTCGGTGTGTAATCTTGAACTGTTGACATACCTCTTTCATCAATCCGCTGTTAAGATTGGCACTGTTATCTGTGATGATTATCTTTGGAATTCCAAACCTGCGGATGATGTGGGAATGTACGAAGTCTACCACCGCCTTCTTGGTCACTGATTTGAAGGTTTTGGCCTCCACCCACTTGGTAAAATAGTCGATCGTTACCAGAATGAACCTATGACCATTGGAAGCTGCAGGTTCTATAGGTCCAATAACATCCATACCCCATGCGACAAACGACCATGGTGCTGACATTGTATGCAATTCAGTCGGTGGAGAATGAATCAAATCTCCGTGTATCTGACACTGATGGCATCTTCGCACGAAACTTATACAATCACGCTCCATAGTGAGCCAGTAATATCCCGCTCGAAGAATCTTCTTTGCCAATACATACCCGCTCATGTGTGGTCCACAAACTCCCGAGTGTATATCTGTCATCACTGTTGTGGCTTGACTCGCGTCTATACATCTTAACAATCCCAAATCTGGGGTTCTTTTGTACAGTACCCTCCACTAAGGAAGAATCCGTTCGCCAACCGCCGAATAGCCCTCTTTTGATCTCCGGTTGCATGCTCTGGGTATATTCCTAACCTGAGGTACTCTTTGACATCATGAAACCATGGCTCACCATCCATCTCTTCTTCTATCACATTACAATAAGCATGTTGATTCCGGACCTTGGATATGTAACAGATCGATGCGAACCTTGTCCGGGTGATGTAGCATTGACGCTAAAGTAGCTAGAGCGTCGGCAACCTCATTATGCATCCTTGGGATGTTCCTGAATTCTACTGATCGAAAGCGCTTGGTCAGATCATGCAAACACTGACGATATGGGATAAGCTTTAAATCTCTGGTTTCCCATTCTCCCTGAATCTGATGTACTAGAAGGTCCGAGTCCCCCAAGACCAAGACGTCCCGTACATCCATGTCCACCGCTAATCGCAACCCCAAGATACATGCCTCGTACTCAGCCATATTATTGGTACAGTGAAAACGCAGTTGAGCAGTAGCAGGATAATGATGTCCTGTTTCAGAGATAAGCACAGACCCTACTCCGACTCCTTTTGCGTTCGCCGCTCCGTCGAAGAAAAGCTTCCACCATGGATCCTCGGTTAATTCCAACCCATCAATTTGCAATACTTCTTCGTCCGGAAAATACGTCCTCAAAGGTTCGTATCCGTCATCAACAGGATTCTCGGCTAAGTGATCGGCTAGGGCTTGAGCTTTCATAGCCGTCCTTGTCACGTATATGATGTCGAACTCCGTAAGTAATATTTGCCATTTTGCCAACCTCCCTGTAGGCATAGGTTTCTGGAAAATATACTTCAACGGATCCAAACGCGAAATGAGGTACGTGGTGTAAGAGGACAAATAATGTTTCAACTTTTGGGCTACCCAAGTCAAAGCGCAACATGTCTTTTCCAAATGAGTGTACTTAACCTCGTGGACCGTGAATTTCTTACTGAGGTAGTAAATGGCCCGTTCCTTTCTGCCAGTAAGATCGTGCTGCCCCAGCACACAGCCGAACGAATTCTCCAAGACCGTTAGATAAAGAATCAGGGGTCTACCCGGTTCAGGCGGAACCAGTACGGGTGGGTTTGACAGATACCCTTTGATTTGGTCAAACGCTTCCTGACATTCCGTCGTCCATTCTATCGCAGCGTCTTTCTTCAACAGACGGAATATAGGTTCACAGGTTGCTGTAAGCTGAGCAATAAACCTACTGATGTAATTTAACCTTCCCAACAGACTCATTACCTCTGTTTTATTCTTTGGCGGGTGTAGCTCTTGAATGGACTTGATTTTGGACGGGTCCAATTCAATGCCCCGTCGGCTGATGATGAATCCCAGCAACTTTCCTGATAGAACTCCGAATGCGCATTTGGCCGGATTGAGCTTGATATCATATCTTCGAAGCCTTTGAAAGAACTTCCTGAGGTCGGCAACGTGGTCTTCTTGACGTCTAGATTTTACGATCACATCATCCACGTACACTTCAATTTCCTTGTGTATCATGTCATGGAATATCGTAGTCATCGCTCTCATGTATGTTGCCCCTGCGTTCTTCAAACCGAACGGCATCACCCGGTAGCAATAAGTCCCCCACGGTGTGATAAAAGCCGTCTTTCCCGCGTCCTCTTCATCCATCAAGATCTGATGATATCCCGCGTAGCAATCCACAAAGGATCCGATTTCACGTCCGGCACAGTTATCAATCAGGATATGGATATTGGGAAGTGGGAAATTATCCTTAGGACTCGCCTTGTTGAGGTTGCGGTAGTCCACGCATACTCTGATCTTTCCGTCTTTCTTTGGCACCGGTACTACGTTAGCCAACCATTCAGGGTATCGAGTGACACGAATGACTTTCGCCTGCAACTGCTTGGTTACTTCCTCCTTGATCTTTACACTCATCTCCGTCTTGAATTTCCGCAATTTTTGCTTGACGGGAGGATATGCCGGATCAGTGGGTAATTTATGAACCACTAGATCAGTGCTGAGTCCTGGCATGTCGTCGTACAACCATGCGAAAATGTCTTTAAACTCCATGAGTGTTTTGATCAACTCTTCTCTCAGGTTGGGTTCAATATGGACACTTATTCTGGTTTCTTTGACGTCATCTGTGTCCCCCAGATTAACAGCCTCGATATCATTTAAATTTGGTTTGGGTTTTTCCTCGAAGTGACTTAATTCTTCACCGATTTCTTCTATGGCTTCATCATCGCCGTATTCCGATTCACTCTCGTCACTTCTTATTTCATGTGTTATTATTTCCAAACCCGATTGACTTTCTAGACTGGGTTGATTAATCTTTAAGCACGCCATATCATTAAGATCAGTTGAAAGAAGGCTGTTCAAAAAAGTAAAAGAAGGAAAATAAACAAAATTAGACACGAAGGGAACAGAATTTCATTAATGGGAACAGTACAAAGAAAACAAACTTGCAAACTCAAAATCAAAATGAATTAAAACAAACGGATTTTACTCCGGGGACAACCCCCAACACAAAATTTCGAAAGGAAACAATCCAAAACAAACTACCAAGACTCCTTCCGGACAGGGAGAGGAGTAGCCTTCCAATTATTCAATTTTGCTTTCGGTCCCACAAACTGTATCTCGGCATGGCTGGATCCTTCACCATCCTCGAGCATGCATACATCTGCGAATAGGTCCTCGAACTTTCTTAAGAACTCTTCGTCCGGCCTAACCATAGGACTGGGAACCTTTGTCGTCGGATGTCCCCTTACTCCGGACCTGACAAAAGATCGGGAAAGGCGTGGAATAGGCTTCGGGAGCACCCATGTCTTCTGCTTACTCCTCTTGGCTCGCCGGATGTCCTCTGATGTTGGCTTGAATCCCAAGCCGAAGGTTCCCAAGTTTTCGACCACTGATACCGGTTGTATGATTCCTTGCAGAGATGCACCTAGACCTTTGCCGGGTATGAAACCATGTCTCAACATTTCATGAGCCACCATGACGTCTGCAGTAATTATTCTGTCATTGGGAATGCACTCCCCTTCTGGAACTCGGTGGGCGGATACCACATCGCAGATCTGGTATACCCATGGCCCAACATCTTCTTCCGTCTCAACAAAGGGGACGATGGTGCCCGGTTGTAGATCATTCTCTCCATGGACGACGATCTCCTGTTGGTCCCACTCAAACTTGACGAGTTGGTGTAGGCTGGATGGAACTGCTCTTGCGGCATGGATCCCACGCCCTATCAGAAGGTTATATGATACTACCATGTCCAGCACCTGGAATTCCATGGTGAACTCCACCGGCCCAATTGTCAAGATTAACACTATGTCCCCGACCGACGCCTTGCCTCCTCCATCAAACCCTCGAACACATATGTTGTTCTTGCGTATCCTGCCGATGTCCACTTTCAACTTGTCCAGTGTAGAGAGAGGACAAATGTTAGCACTGGACCCATTATCGACAAGGACTTTGGTAACCACCGACTCCTCACACTTTACCGTAAGATATAAAGCCTTGTTGTGCTCGGTGCCTTCCTCGAGCAATTCATCATCGGTGAAGGTGATCCGATTCGCTTCGAAGATCCTATTGGTGATCTTCTCCAAATGACTCACTGAGATTTTATCAGGTACATGTGCCTCATTCAGGACTTTCATCAAAGCTTGCCGATGTTCTTCAGAATGTATCAGCAAGGATAGCAATGAGATTTGCGCAGGCGTTTTCTTCAGCTGCTCTAAGACAGAATAGTCATGCAACTTCATCTTTTTCAGGAATTCTTCCGCCTCTTCGTCAGTTACCGACTTTTTCAATGTTGCCGGAGTGATCTTCCTCAATTCCGCAGGGGCAAAACATCTCCCCGAGCGGGTCAAACCTTGCGCTTCGCAAACTTCCTCCTTCACTTCCTTTCCTTTGTAGGTTGTCGTAATCCGAGCATAATTCCATGGAATAGCTCTGCTATCAGTTATTGGCAACTGTATTGCTGGCTTGATGATGAAAGGATCCATTCGAACGCCTGCTACCGTCAAGACGGGCTTGGTTGCTACCCTTGGTACAACTATTTTTGCTTCCCCCGGCCTCACCGGTACTTCGTTCACACTTCCCTTTTCTGCTTCTGACCCTCCTGGTATGTCCTTCTTGCAAATAGATGACTCATCAAGGCTCGGCCCCTTTCTCGTTCCTACCCCGCTAGACTTGATCATCATTACAGTCTGAGAGGCTTTCTCCTTTCCTTCTTCTACCCGTACCAACTCGATCATATTGGTCTCATGATGAGTTGGAAGTGGGTTTTGGTTGATGTTGGGCTCTGTTGGAGTCTGGACCTCAATCCTGCGAGTGTCGATGAGCTCCTGGATGGTCGTTTTCAACCTCCAACACTTTTCCGTGTCGTGTCCTGGACATCCTGAGCAGTATGCACAATTTACTGAATGGTCCAGATTCTTTGGAAGAGGGTTTGGTAGCTTAGCTTCAACCGGATTTAGCAACCCTACTTGCTTCAAACGGTGGAACAGACTGGTGTAGGACTCTCCCAGGGGAGTGAAAGTCTTTGGCCTTGGCGCCCTGTCACTCTTGAATGCTTGGTTCGGACGAAAACCCGTGCCCGAGGGGTTTCTATAGGCTCTTGGGGGTGGGTAATTGTTTTGCGGGTTTGGTGCACGCCATGGTGCATGGACGGGAGGTGCGGCATATGACTGAGCATGATGGACAGTGAAATGGGGATCAGGTGCCGGATAGTAGTGTTGCGGGTGGTTGTATGGATTGTGGAGGTAATTTTGGTGGTGAGGTTGTGGCGGGTTATATTGGGGTGCGGGGCCTCTGTTTCTGAACCATGTTCCGGACTCGGCTGCCGCGACTTCTTCTCTCCTCTTTTTCCCAAGCACTCCTCCGGTACCACTTTGAATAGCTTGGGTGGTGGCTTTCAATGCTGAGTAGCTCATGATTTGCTTCTATATTTCCAAACACATATAAGTTAGCATATTGAAGTATTAAATGGAGAAAATGGGGCGATAACTCCCGTAACGACGGGCTGGGTCATTACAGAAGTAATCCACCATCTCGTTCTCTCTCATAGGCGGATCTACCCTTGCTGCCTATTCTCTCCAGCGGAAACCAAATTCTCTGAAACTTTCGACGGGTTTCTTTTCTAACTTTAGCAATGATAAGCGGTCTGGGACTATTTCAAGATTGTACTGGAACTGGCTAATGAATGTTTGAGCCAAATCATCCCATGTAAACCATCTGCTGGGATCCTGCCTAGTGTACCACTCTAGTGCAGACCCCCCCAAACTCTGACCGAAGTAAGCTATTAGAATCTCGTCTCGTCCTCCGGCTCCTCGCATTTTACTACAAAAACCCCCGAAGATGGGCCACCGGATCACCGTGCCCCTCGTATAGGTCGAACTTGGGCATTTTGAACCCGGTCGGCAACTGGACATCTGGGAATGGACACGGATCCTTGTAAGCGACACTGACCTGGTTGCCCAAACCGTGTATATTCCTTAAGGACTGCTCCAGGCTTTTAACCTTTCCAATAACTTCCTCGTGTTCCGAACTTTGGAAGTGCTTTTCCGGTTCTGCCGGGTTATCCCAATGAGGGGTGTGTGGATGTGGTTCGGGAGCCCTAAAGGTAGGCTCGGGAGGATAGTAAGAATTGTCATGGATTTGAACATGAGGCTCACCGGGCGATTTTTGTAGAGTAGCAGGTGGGGGTGCCACAAAAACAGGGGTGACTGGAGGAGGATTTTGTTTGGCTGGTGGAATTTGGGTGACATAAGGGTTTTCCCCTTGGTAGTATGGATAGATTGGGGCGCTTGTCGAAGGATCAAGGGGTGGATGTTCTGGAGCTGATGCGAGAGTAGGGCGGTTTGGTGAAGATTGTCCCCTAGCCCAGGCTAGGTGCATCTCAGTTATCTGCTGTTTCAATCGGTCTACTTCTTCTTTCATGACTTGTATCTCTGATTTCTCTTCCTCGAGACTTTTACCGGAACTAGACATGCTTGCTGTAATCGGCCCTTTAGATCTAGTACGGTAATGGTGGCTGGCCAGTATATTCTGTCAAACCAACTGCTAAACTTTTCTGGAAATGCAACAAACTTGTTAGTTTACCGAGTTTAACAGATATGTTATAGCACGTTGGATGCAATGCACCTAACCAAATAACCCTTTCTACATGTACTCATAACAGCGTCATTCCAGCTTTTCTCTTTTTCTCTTTTTTTTCTTTTTTCATCTTTTTCTTTTCTCTTTTTCAACTATCCTTGAAAGCCTTATTGTTATTAACCTTCGTATTCTTTTCCTTTCTTTTTAGTGGTGGTCGAATCTTATGCGGATTGCCTACGTATCACGTCCCCGCGTGAATCAAACCGAGCGTAGTTCTGGTAACAAGATTGTGGCAAAATTCAGTAGCTTTTATATCAAATAAAACCTTAAAGTTACAAAACATGTCTTACAAAAATAGAGGAATGCTTGACTCGAAAAAGGAAAATGCCAACCAACTTGACTCAATATTTCAAAATACATTTTTAATCAGAAGTCTAATGCTCTAAAATGCCTGGGGGCCCGCGTGGCATCATTCGGCCTTGCCGCGGGCCTTGGTGTGAGGTCATTGTGTAGTCCCCTTAAATCTCTCATGATCTGATGAACATAGCCCATAACCGAAGCAAAAAGGGCAGGGCGGGGCATTTGTTCACAAGCTAAACACTTCATGGTGACATAGTGCCCGATTTCTCCAATTCTGTCCTTGATCATGTCCTTTTCTCTGAGTAGCTGTTCTATCTGCTGGTTTTTCACCCCCAATCTTCGAGCATTGTTGGTGACTTGTTCTAGGAGCCTATCCACTTGTTCTTGCAGTCGGGCCATCAAATCGTGGCAACGGTCGAGGTCTGCTCCTGGCATCTCGGGCTTGCTTGAAAACCCGCTCCCCGAGGATAACATTTGCTTCCCTTAGACTAGTGATGATCTCAGTGTAATCTTCTTCTATCCGTTGCAGGTGAAGTGCATGTTGATGTGCCTCCTTTCTCCAGCTAGCACGGACCCTCATTGTTTGGGCCTTCGATTCTTCCAATTCTCTTTGGACATCGGCAACTTGGCTTCTCAAACCCTTTATCAATTTTTCGTCTGCTCGACTCCTCAACTGTCTGTCAGTGTCCCTTTTCATTTGCTGGATCTGAGCCCTCAAAAAGTCATTTTCTTGTGCCAACTTCTTTTTATCTCCCTCGTCGGCGGCGGCTTGCATATCCTTTTCAAATTGGAGCTCTTGGACCCGTTGCTCCATCTTGCCGATCTTTTTTCGGTAAACCTCTTCCTTAGCTAACCAGTCCCATTGTTCTTGTGACGCTTCAGCAAATTCCCTGAGGTGAGGTCTTTTGGCTGGTCTTTCACCCGATGTTTCTCCTTTGTACCAAGTAAGATATCCGGGTACAACCTCTCCTCTAGCTCGATCCTGCACACAAGTGTTTGCCTCCAGATATTGGCATTTGCTCCAGATCTGGCGGACCCTTGCTTCTGGGAATTGACCATCGGAACCAATTTTAATAACCTGGGTACTCAGGTCTTCCTCTTTGGGTACTATCTGGCACCTCCCGAGCTGTCTCAACACCCGATGGGGCGCATAAGGTTGAATGCTTTTAAGTCCCATTAAGAGAAAGGGGAACCTAGCCGCTGGCATGTACACGATTCTGTCTATCTGTAACCAACCCAACGTCCATTGTATTCGACTTGCGCTGAGAGCCTGAAAGTATGCCCTCCATGCCAATGTTCCTTCAAGCAAGATGGTCCTATCAATCCTTGTATAGAATTCGCTTATGCAAGTTTTCTCAACCAACCCATATTTCAAGAATTGGGTGCGACGACACAAGTGCTCGATCATCCACATCTGTAGCAGTAAATTACAGCCTTCGAAAAAATCTCCTCCGGCTTTGCAGGTTGTGAGGGCTCGATATATGTCTGATAGTATCATGGGAGCAAGAGTACTTTCGCTTTGGTCAAGCAAAGTACTGACGACTCCGGCTACCTTTATATCAATGTTCCCGTCTTTCCTTGGGAATACCACGAGTCCTAAGAATGCTATCATGAAGGCAACTTGTCTGTGCTCCTCCCATTTCTGCCGATTACCCTTGCTGCATAATTTGTTCTCTGGCTTGTCAAAACCTCCTACATGACCGTACCTTTGATAGATGAAGTTTAGAGTACAAAACCCTTGTGCTAGATCTGGGTTACGTACCGTTCTGGCTGTCTTCAGTGAGTCTAAAAACCGATGTATGGCGACAACCCTGGGAGCGATTAGATATTGATGCCCTAATGGTATATCAGTGTTTCCAATGTATCCGGTCAACTCCTCCACAGTTGGGGTGAGCTCGAAGTCCGAGAAGTGAAAGACATTGTGCGCGGAGTCCCAATATGTGACTAATGCTCTTATGATGTCCCCTCGAGGTTTTATTTCAAGCAGACCTGTGAGACCTTTCAAATACTTCTTAACCTCATCCTGCCCTTCTTTGCCTAGATCATCCCACCATAGTCGTATTTGTACCGGGATTTTAGTCATGAGTGAAAAGGGTTCATTTTGAATCGTGCTCATCCTGCACATTTAGTTAAAGAAGAAGATCATTTTGGCTGGCAATGATTTTTTTTCAAAATTTACATATTTTGGTATATTTTTGTTTTGTTTTGTTTTTTTTTTTGTTTTGGTATTTTTTAAAAAATGGCAAGTTGGACCCGACGGGGGTTGCCTACGTATCTCACATCCGGTGAGAATCAAACCCGCGTAGTTCGGTCCGTCAAAACAAACTATCTTCTTTTATTGACCGACAAAGAAAACACATTTTGTTAAGAAACTCATTTTGTCGGCAAAGTCAACCTTCCGTTGTCTTTTATTAGCAAACTGAACTATTGATTTGTTGGTAAAACACATTTTTGTATTTTCTGAAAATATCTATTTCCCCATACTGTTTCCTTTCGTTTTTCGTTTCTCTTCAGTATTTAAAAGCCGGTCAGCATGCAAGTTCGAATAAATGCTTAAAACAAACATGGTATAGCAGGATGGTCTTTTCATTTCAGGTTGCCTGTCCTAGACGGACCCAACCCCTGTGTTGAGTCCCCTAAGTCAAATGCAACGTGATGCAAATAAGCGTTTCCTACTAGGGATCCGGTATGCAGTTATGTTATTCTAAGTTCAAAACCTCGGTGCATGATCTAGACCGTGTACCCAAGCGGACAACTCGGGCTGAGGAAGGAGCTCCTTTCCGGGAACCAAAAGGCCAACCGGCTTAGAAACTTTCCGAACCTCTTCATTATTTTGGGGTATGACACTAACAGAATAAGGAGTCTCAACCAGTGAGCACATCCCCGGGGGTGAGAAGTGAAGGGTTTTCGGCATAGTTTTATATAGAGTTCACGCAATATCAAAGTGGTAAACATATAACAGTTTGTATATACAGCGCAATTAGTATCAAAGCGGTAGACAAAAACAACAATTTAATTGAGCTCGAATTCTTAAACCCTGAACCGGAGTTCCTGGTATCATCCCTAGCAGAGTCGCCAGAGCTGTCACACCTCCTTTTTACGCATCCGTGAGAGCGCGAGGGAGTTTTTCCAATTAAAGGACAATCGAGACGGGATCAATTTATTAAATTCAGAGTCGCCACTTGGGAAAATAATGGTGTCCCAAGTCACCGGTTTGATCCCGAACCGAGGAAATTTATGACTTTGTAATAGAGTCTGCGAAACTAGAAAACCGGATAAGGAACTCTGTTAACCCGGGAGAAGGTGTTAGGCACTCCCGGATTCCGTGGTTTTAGTACGGTCGCTCAACTGCACTTTTTGCTTTTATCTGATTTCTTTATGTATTTTTAACTATGTATTTTTAATGCTCCGCTTTTATTTTTTAGAAGAATTGCGACGTCACGAAAACACATTTCGAGTCACACCGCAACCAGTACGCCTGTGACTTTAATGTATTTCAGTTCCGCCGAGAGTAAGATTTGGGTCACATAAATGCGCACCCGTATTTAGGAAAGTAATTTACTTACAAATCGTGCCGAAAGAGTCTATCGTCTTTATTAACTTTGGGAAAGGACCGTGAAATTCACTACCGGTCCTTCCAAGTCTAAGTTTTTTATAACAACTAATTTGAGGGCCCCGCAATTGTGTATTTTCGTTTGGCGAGGCTCGTCTCGTTATTATTTAAGGTCATACCTAGCATAACTAAATTCTTCTATCGCTTTGTTTTTGAATCAAAAGGAAAGAAAGTCCTAATGAACGTTACTAAGAAAGATTACCTTAATTTACCAATTATACATTGACCGGCTTAGCACCATTTTAACCTATTATCTCGCCTCGAAATTACTCCGCTAAATGAATTAAAGATATGCCTATTTAATGGTAATTTGAAACCTAATACCACCACTACGTCACGGGAACCGTACCCGTAGCCGTGACAATTTAATTATGTGATCGACTGATATTGAAGCAAGACGATGATACAATAGGACTGCAAGATGGTTTAATTCGTAGCATAAAAGGTCGATTTGACATACCCCAACATTAAATCATGCAAAAGATTCTGTTTATTTCCTTAAAAGCGAATACAACTCAGAGGTGTGTTTTGGTAAGACAAAAGGGAAATCAGTCACGCCATGGCTATAAACAATCAATTGCATATGAAAGAGGAGCTTCAAATCACAGCTCATACCAAGCCAAGATATGGGTCGAATTGTCTCTATGCCTTAATGGATTATCACACAATTAAACAAGTTCAAGAACTGCTTCTTTCATAGTGTTAATTCTGTCGTTCATTTCATGCCAATGTGGTAAATTTAGACTAAGCTCATACTAAGGATTCTGTAACGACTAACAAATCTTAATCAAGTATACACTACATTCTCTGCCTTCTTAAGACATCTTATGTCAATACACCTAACTAGCCCAACTTTTTAAGCTTAAAACAGTATCACTTAAATCACTACACTTCGATTGATTGTCCATTAGAAAAAGCAAGTACAATGAACAAATGTTTACACAATCTATCCATTTAGATAACAAAAAAAACTATCAACAAATATGAGCATTTCATTTCTTAGCTCCTCTTCCCAGTTACATCAAAGTGAGCTCATGAATGTGTACCTGGAAATTGACAAAAAAGTAGAGGACTAAAGGATCAGCTATGGCAATGAAGCAACAGCAGCAGTGAACCAGCAACAACAACACACAACAGCAAACAGCCAACAGATACCACACTCAGCAGTAGCCAAAACACAACCAAAGCAGCAAAAATCACACCAGCAAACAGTGACCAAACAATCTACACACCAGTGGTAGCCAAACCCCACCACACTTAGCAACCAGACACAACACCAAACAACAAACCAGGGCCAATGACAAACAGAAGCAGACACCCAGCAACAAGTCCAGAGACCAAATGGCAATAAACCAATACAAAACCCAATCCAAGCTTAATAAAACAGTGTCCAGGGGTTTAAGAGTAACAACAAAAGGGTCCCGACAGCCCTGTTTTAACTTCCAAAACACTTGACAATTGCTTCAAAGACTCCAACAAACTAATGCCGTATCAAGATCTAAATCAAAAGACTTAAGGATTACATGAAACAGTGAGCCAGTGAAGAAGCACAATGTTTTCTTCCTTACTTTTCTCTCAAACTATCTCCCTCAAATCTGTGTATGTATGTTTGTATATGAAATCTGTGTATGTTATTTTAGAGTCCCCTCCAAAATCCAGTTCTAAGCCTATATATATAGCTTTTTAATCCAGCTCCTAATGGTGCCCCTAACTAAACTAATACCCCTGCCCATTCCTATCTCTGCCCAGACCCTATTGCTCCCTGAACTCCCACTATCCATTGTCCATGTATGGGCCTTATTAGTTAAACAATAATCTCTGTCCAGACATGGCTAAGTGCCCTGATGTGACAGCAGGCTCCACTGTCCAGTTTCATGTGCAGGGCATTAGAAATATTTTAAAATGCTAACACCTAATTTCCTAGTCAACTAATTCCAATCCTAATTTCAGTTTCAAATCAAACAAACCTAAACTCACTTCAACAATGCTAATCACTGTCCAGAATTTTAAACAACCAAACCTACGCAGTTAAACGATGACATTCAATTAACTACAACACATAACATGGATAACAAATTAATCGGCCAAACAATGATTCTAAAATCTCGACCAAAGTGAAACTAGGTATTCGACGACGCTAATCGAAAAGAATAACTATCCTATGACAAACACATTCGAACAAATAACAGAATACAATTTGACCAAATAAAAGGTCTTTGAGGGGAGAAGACAGATAGGGACGGCCAACAGGAACGAGAAGAAAATTAAACGAATTGAACTAAACAAATACACAAACAACACATACCTAATTGAAATAGATAGGAAAAGGGAGATTACCTTGAACGAAATCGAAATCAACGCAAAAATCGGGCTGTTTTGAGCTTGGACTTGAATTTGGAGTCTAACGGACTTTAATTGAGATGTTTTCAAGCGAAAACATCCCAATTAAATTCTATTAGGCTTCAACTTCTCTCGAATCTAAATGAAGACTCTAATTTTGAAATCTAGGGTTCATAGGCTCAGATTTGGGGCTTGGGGCTTTGGGTTTGATTCGAGCAAAACTAAGGGTGGTTTGGGTGTGAGGGTGGTCTGGAGGTGCTAGGGTACGAGTTTGGGCTCGATTGGAATGGATGTTCAAATTCCGGCGAGTTTCAAAGGAATATTCGAAGAGTTCAGGCCATATTCGAGCCTAACAATTGGTAGATCCGTGTAGAGGGGGTTTAGGGGGTTTTATGGTGTAAACTTGGGAGCCATTGGCCTACCGGAACCGTCGTGAGGCGATTTCCGGCAGGCGGCGCACGGTGGCGGACGGCTAGGGCGTTTGAGAGGTTGAAGGGGACCGGGTGAACGAGAAATGAAAAGATACAAAGGGTTTGGGGGGTGTTTGGTGTATTGAAAATCGATTACTTGATCTGGGCCGTTGGATGGTGGGAACCAACGGTCCAGATCATCCTATTAAACCTAAACGCAGTCGTTTGGTCAAATGAAGACGGGTAAATGGGTTTTGGGTATAATTAAACGCCCGACTTAATTTGGGTCGTTGGATCAATGAAATCCAACGGTCCAGATTGCCCTATCGGTTCGTTTTGGGGTGACGGGGTGGGCTTTAGGATCAAGAGAAGTGTGTAATTGGGCCTGGGATTAATTTGGCCTGGTCTTTTTGGTTTGGGCATAGTCCATTCCGATTTCCTCTCTATTTTCTTCTTTTCTTTTATTTTCTTTTTAATTCTTAATTTATTAAAAACCAAAACTCTATAATACATTACCAAAATTAACTTAGTTTATAAGAATACTAATTAAGTTCTTATTATAGTTAAATTAAACTAAGATCACACAATTGGGACATTAAATGCTAAAGATACAAAATGTACATATTTTGTGATTTTTCTATTTTTGTCAAATAAACTTGATTACTTTCAATCGTAAATTAAAACCTAAGAATGCAAACGCAATATATTCTTGTATTTTTCTTAATTTAAACAATCAAACATGCATACATAAAGAATACAAATAGTAAGAAAATTGACACAAAAATCCACAGATATTACAACGATACAAAAACAATTTTATTTTTGAATTTTTGGGAGTAAATCTCACGTAGGGCAAAAATCACGTGCTCACAGTG
>JASVEL010004957.1:0-50162 GCA_032618575.1 Nicotiana noctiflora | reverse complement strand
CGGCCCGTGGAGGAGGCTACTTGGGAGGTCGAGCAGGAGATGCGGAGCAGATACCCTCAGCTATTCGAGACTTCAGGTATGTTTCTTGACCCGCTCGAGGACGAGCGTTTGTTTAAGTTGGGGAGAATGTAACGACCCGGCCTGTCATTACGGGAATTACCACCCCGTTACCTTGCAATTACATATCTTATGCTTTTATAACAGTATTAGAATATATCGGGTGAGTTAGGAGTGATTTGGATTGAAAATGAAACAAATAGCATGTTTGAAGAAAGCTTGAATATGAAAAGTCAACCAAGAGTTGACTATTGAGTTAGAGTGCTCGAACCGGATTCTGATGATTCGACTAGTTCCGGGGGATCATTTATGACTTAGGAGAGCAATCGGAATTGAATTCGGAGGTCGGTGTAGTTTTAGGCTTGAATTGGCGAAGGTTGATTTTTGGCGAAAACCGGATGGTAGGTGATATTTTGATCCGGGGGTCGGAATGGAATTCCGACAATTTCTGTATCTTCGTTATGTGATTTTGGATATGACTGCAAATTTTCAGGTCATTCGGACATCGTTTGATCAGGTTTTGGATTGAATGTTAGTTTTGAAAGTTTTGAAGAAACT
Organism: Nicotiana noctiflora; assembly: GCA_032618575.1. Taxonomy (NCBI): domain Eukaryota; kingdom Viridiplantae; phylum Streptophyta; class Magnoliopsida; order Solanales; family Solanaceae; genus Nicotiana; species Nicotiana noctiflora. The sequence continues at coordinate 49,547 of JASVEL010004957.1, read as the reverse complement.
TAGGCTTGAATCCGTGAGTAAATGGAGATTTTGATGTTTAGTATGGTGTTTTTATGATTGGAACAAGTTAGTATCATGTTTTGGAGTATGTTGGTGGTTTTCGTTGGGGTCCCGGGGGTCTCGGGATGAATCCGAGGGTCCAAACGGACCATTTTTGAAAGAAAAGAGAAGGCTGGTTGCTGTCATAAACGCAGCGGGCATTTAGAACTTGGAAAAATTCTGCAGAAAATTGCAGTCAGCAGTTGCTCTATGCGATCACATAGAGATGATTGCGATCGCATAGAAGAGTGGAAGGGGGCGTGAAGTTTACTCTATGCGATCGCGTGGAGGGCATTGAGATCGAATAGTGTCCGGAATTTGTGCAGTGCGATCGCGGAGGCTCGATTGCGATCGCGGAGGGTAGGAATGCAAAGCTATGCGATCGCATGGCTAGGCCTGCGATCGCATAGAACAAATTGGAGGCCTGAGGAAAATTACTCTATGCGATCGCATAGAACAAAAGTCTCTGGCAGTGAATTTAATCACAGAACAGAGAGTTACGGGTTCATTAACCCAAAACTCAATTTTGAGCCTAGAGAGAAGAAAACTCGAGGAAATCACTGAGAAGTCATCGGGTATTCGTCGGAGGTAAGATTCTTGACTCAAAAACATCATTTTATGGTAGTATTAACATCAATCTTCATGAAATTGGGTAGAATTTTGAAGAATTGTGGCTTAGGTATTGAAAACGGGATTTTTAGTTTTGGAAGGCCATTTGAACTCCGATTTCGATAAATTTTATATGCACGGACTCGTGGCGAGACGAGGATCGCGTTGGCACTAATTTCGGAATTTTCCGAGCAGTGGGCCCGATGTCGGGTTTTACCAACTTAGTGTATTTATGCGAATTTCATGTAAATTGAAATGGGTTATGATTCTTTGACCCGTATTTGATATAATTATCGTGGTTTGACTAGATTCTACGCACGAGGGAGCGAATTTCAAAGGAAAAGGCATCGCGGACCTTTTTACAAGGTTTGATTGAGTGTTACTGATTTTCTATAAATTAAACCCCTCTCCGCCTTTCCTGGTTGGATTCACGCATACCAAACCTCAACTCATGATTTTACTGGTTGTTGATTGATTGCCTTCCCTTGTTTTTGCCCAAACTATGTACTACTAGGCTCTTTCCTTAAATAATGTCTCTATGTATTTACCCTTATTATGTTACCCTGGAAAAGGGTTTTTAGTTATTTTCTTTCTTTAATTACTTTAAACTCATTTGAAATCAAAATCCCTTGACTGAAGGGAAATCATTGAGACTGATATTCAAAGTTATTTCTTACCTCTTCCTACTTGTTTTTTGCACTATAAAAGGGGGCTACCCTTCAGCACTTGAATACACTTCTTTTCTGCACTTGAGACCTCACAATTCAATAGACTCTCAAATTGCACTCTTATACACAGCTCTGATTTCTACTCTTATCTTATCTCTACTTCTACTTTTTACCTTCTGAAGTACCTTTGAGTTCTCTATGAACATTCAAGTGTTCTGCTGAGAATTTGAGTTTGTTCCTGCTATTTGCTTGCTCTGTTGTTCTACTTGTTCTTACTTTACAACTGGTATGTTTATCTTAGTTCAAATAATACTACTCCACTATGTAATTACGTTCTAAGTCTGTTTGGCTTTCCTTCACTATGTTTCTGCAACTTTGCTACTACCTTTTATATGTGAATACCCATTCCCTTCCCCTTTGTATGTGAGTATGGTTCAAGGCCTGAGGTAGCTGCCTACGTTCGCAGAACCTAGCTTCTCCTCTCATTTCCAGTTGTTATTTTGTATTTTGTATTCGGACTTGAGTACTTCTATATAGTACTCTCTATTCCTGTTGGGTTTTGTTAGAGGCTCTAGACTTGTGACTCTGGATCTTTGGGAGTGTCAGTATTTTGTTCAATATTATTATTATTGGAGTTCTTAAACTCATATATTCTTCTTGGGTTGTCCATTTGGGGACGGGTATTTTGTGATAATTAAATTGTTGGTCCGGCTGGCCTAGCTTGATTGTTGAGCGCCATCACGACCGGATTTAGGTCGTGACAAGTTGGTATCGAGCCTAAGTTATTAGGACTCACGAGTCATGAGCGAGTTTAGTAGGCTTTCGCGGATCGGTACGTGGACGTCAGTATCTATCTTCGAAGGGCTACTGAAACTTTAGGAAAAACCTCATTTCTTGGATTCATATCGGTGCGATCTGTGTTATCATGAAATTAAATCTTTCCATATTCTATTCTCTCGCAGATGGCGAAACACGAACTAACGGACGTGGCGGACGACACATTGCTTTAACGAGCGTGGTCGTGGTAGAAGTAAGCAGCGGTCAACACTGCTGACCAACCGTGACGGACTGGTGAATTCGCACTGATGGCGAACTGGGACCGATTCAGTGACGAACGTTCAGCGACTCGGGTTGAACACCGGCGGTGCCCGTTGTAATCTGGGTCTTGAAGACACCTGCTCGAATCTTATCGGTGTGCATGAGCTTAGCTGCAGGTAGTTGCAACTACTGCTGCGATGTCTTCTTCGCAGCGAGGAGAAATCGGAACCCGTGGCTCATGCTGCAACGATTCAGCGATTGCGCCGGTTGCACCGACTCACCTATATGGTTCCGATTATGCCAGACGATAGCGACGTCGTTTGAAGAGTTGAAGGCTACGACCTCAGACATTCGATGGTGCTGAGAGCGAGACGCCTGAGGTTTCTTGACGAGATGTCGGCGCATCGCCTGCAGCATGGTATTCTGAAGTCAGCGGTGTTTCATTCACTACTTTCGAGTTCACAGGGCAACATTTCGGTGGTGGGAGGATTTTGAAGCGTAAGCCAGTGAGCGATGCCCTCACTCAGCGACGATTCTCGCGGTATTTTGAGAAGTACGTGCCTCGATCTCGAAGAAGAGGCTGCGACGTCGATTCGAGTGGTTGAACGAGGAGAGATGACGGTTAATCGATGCGAATGAAGATTGCTGATTGTCACGTCATGCCATGTGGATGGTTCCTACAGACGAAGAGATTGGAGATTTATTGATGGCATATTTATCTATCGCATATTGATGACCGAGGAAGAGTTTCGGCGATTACCTTTGAAGAGGTGGTTGATCTTGCCGTCGTATTGAAACGGATCGCCATGAGCGAGGAGGAGAAAGCTAAAGCCTCGTGATGCTGGCGATTCTGATGGTGCTCCGTCTGAGGCAATTCAGCATAGTGAGAGTCGCTCTTTCGGGTCTCATCGATGCTGGACGTGCGAAGTCGGTGGGGTTTCATCGAGATCGTGGTCGTCGAAGCCGTCGGAGTTATCGAGGTCAGCGAGCCGTCGGCGAAGTCGACTACTGCGAGTGCTCTTCGACTCGAGCTCTGCTCGTCTTCCTCAGCACGAGGTTCATCGGTAGCGAGGGTCCTCAGCAGCCCCTTCTTCCATTCGGGCCGTTGTTTTGGGTGCGGTGATTTGGGCCATATCAGGAGAGTGTCCTCAGTGGCTTCGTAGGCGGTCTCAACAGAAGGATCAGCCCTCGTCTTCTACTCTGTTTCTTGACGCCAGCCATGATCGGCTAGGGCTGGTGGCAGGTATCAGAGTCGCCTAGGGCGAGGATCGTCTTGGTGGAGGTCGAGCTCGTTTCTATGCTCTTGGGATGGGAAGGATGCTAGTCTTCGAATGCGGTCATTTCGAGTATTATCTCGATGCCTTGCATGAGGATGCTTCGTCTTATTTGATCCGGATCCACTATTCATATGTCTCTACTTATTTTGCACATCATTTGGGTATGACCGTGGTATTATTGCTTTGCCCGTACATGTGTCTACCCAGTGAGGATATTATTGTTGTGGATCAGGTATATCGATCCTGTATTATTACTATTGGGGGTCTGGAGACACGAGTTGATCTATTACTACTGGGCATGGTAGATTTCGATGTAATTCTAGGCATGGATTGGCTATCTCCTTACCATGCGATTATGGACTATCATGCCAAGACAGTCACACTAGCTATTCCAGGTAATCCGAGGATCGAGTGGCGTGGCTTGACTGATTATGTGTCCGATAGGGTGATTTCTTATATAAAGGCCCAACGAATGATTGGCAAGGTTGTTTATCTTATTTGGCCTTCATTAGAAATGTTGAGTCGAGACACTCGATCTTGATTAGGTCCCATTATTGAGGAGTTTAGGATGTATTTCAACGAGACCTGCAGGCATGCTACTGACGAGATATTGATTTTGGTATTGACTTGGTGCAGAGCACTCAGCCCATTTCTATTCCTCACTATCGCATGGCACCAGCAGAGTTAAAGAATTGAAAGAACAGTCAGGAACTCTTAGATAAGGTTTCATTCGTCCGAGTGTGTCACCTTGGGGTGCACCAGTGTTGTTCGTGAAGAAGAAAGATGGCACAATGAGAATGTGCATTGATTACAGGCAGCTGAACAAGGTAACAGTGAAGAATAAGTACCCATTACCTCGTATTGAGGACCTATTTGATCAGCTCCAGGGAGCTAGTGTATTTTCTAAGATTGATCTTCGATCGGGCTATCATCAGTTGAAGATCAGGGACTCAGATATTATGAAGACAGCGTTCAAGACGCGATATGGGCACTACGAGTTCCTGGTGATGTCTTTCGGGTTGACTAATGCCCCAGCTGCATTCATGCACTTGATGAATAGTGTATTTCGGCCGTACCTGGATTCTTTTGTGATTGTGTTTATTGATGATATTCTGGTATATTCACGCAGCCAGGAGAAGCATGCACAACATTTGAGAGTGGCATTGCAGAGGTTGAGAGAAGAGAAGCTTTATGCAAAATTCACTAAGTGTGAGTTCTGGCTTGATACTGTGGGTTTTTTGGGACATATAGTGTCCAGTGATGGTATTCGGGTTGATCCACAGAAGGTCGAGGCAGTACAGAATTGGCCCAGACCTTCCTCAGCTACGGAGATCCGGAGTTTCCTCGGCTTGGCAGGCTATTACCGCCGGTTTGTTCAGGGCTTTTCATCTATTGCTTCACCTTTGACTAAGTTGACACGGAAGAATGCTCCATTTGTGTGGTCCGATGAATGTGAGGAGAGCTTCTAGAAGCTCAAGGAGGCTTTGACCACAGCTCCAGTACTTGTGTTACCATCAGCTTCAGGGTCATATACGGTGTATTGTGATGCTTCTAGAGTTGGACTCGGTTGTGTGTTGATGCAGGAGGGTAGAGTTATTGCATATGCTTCTCGTCAGCTAAAGCCCTACGAGAAGAACTACCCTGTTCATGATTTGGAGTTAGTTGCTATTGTTCATGCCTTGAAGATTTGGAGGCATTACCTATATGGTGTATCTTATGATGTATATACAGACCACCGCAGCCTTCAGCATTTGTTTAAGCAGAAAGATCTAAATTTGAGGCAGCGGAGATGGCTTGAATTGCTTAAAGACTATGATATTACTATCTTGTATCATCTAGGGAAAGCCAATGTAGTGGCTGATGCATTGAGCCGGAAGGCCATTAGTATGGGCAGTTTGGCGTATATTCCAGTTGGGGAGAGACCCCTAGCAGTTGATGTTCAGGCGTTAGCTAATCGAATGGTGAGGCTGGATATTTCTGAGCCCAGTCGGGTGATAGCTTATGTAGTAGCTCGTTCTTCTTTATATGATCGTATTCGAGAGTGCCAATATGATGATCCACACTTACTTGTCCATAAGGACAGAGTTCGACATGATGATGCCAAAGATGTCACTATTGATAGTGATGGTGTATTGCGGATGCGGGCAGGATATGCGTGCCCAATGTTGATAGCACTCGTGAATTGATATTGGAAGAGCCCCATAGCTCGTGGTATTCTATTCATCGAGGTGCCGCGAAGATGTACCGATTTGAAGCGGCATTGCGGTGGAGAAAGATGAAGAAAGATATTGTGAGCACGTGGCTCGGTGTCCATATCGTCAGTGGTCAAGTATGAGCATCGAAGACACCTGGTGGTGTATTCAGCGTATTGATATTCTGAGTGGAAGTGGAAAGGATTACTATGGACTTTGTTAGTGGACTCCGTCGGACAGCGAGGAAGTTTGATTCAGTTTGGGTGGTGGTGGATAAGTTGACCAAGTCAGCTCACTTCATCCCAGTGTGTACTACTTATTCCTCAGAGCGGTTGGCAAAGTTATTCATCCGTGAGATAGTGAGATTGCATGGAGTTCCCATTTCTATTATATCAGGACAGAGGTACCCAGTTCACATCTCAGTTCTGGAGGACATTTCAGCGAGAGTTGGGTTCACAGGTAGAGTTGAGCACAACATTTCATCCACAGACGGATGGACAGTCTGAGCGTACTATTCAGATATTGGAGGACATGTTGCGTGCTTGTGTCGTTGATTTCGGTGGTTCGTGGGCTGATTATTTGCCTTTGGCGGAGTTTGCTTATAATAATAGCTATCAGTCCAGCATTCAGATGGCACCGTATGAAGCTTTATATGGGAGACGGTGTAGGTCTCCAGTCGGTTGGTTCGAGCCAGGCGAGGCTAGGTTGTTAAGGACAGAGTTAGTCCAAGATGCCTTAGATAAGGTGAAGGTGATTCGGGAGAGACTTCGCACAGCTCAGTCGCGTCAGAAGAGTTATGCAGACCGGAAGGTCCGAGATGTGTCTTATTCAGTAGGTGAGAAGGTGTTGCTGAAAGTTTCGCCTATGAAAGGTGTTATGAGGTTTGGAAAGAAAGGGAAGTTGAGCCCAAGGTTTATTGGACCTTTTGAGGTGCTTAGGAAAGTTGAGGAGGTGGCTTATATGCTTGCTTTGCCACCCAGTTTGTCGGGAGTTCACCCGGTGTTCCATGTATCTATGCTCCGGAAGTATGTCGGAGACCAGTCTCATGTGTTGGACTTCAGCACGATACAGCTAGATGAGGATTTGACTTATGATGTGGAACCGGTAGCCATTTTGGGTCGACGGGTTCGTAAGCTGAGATCCAAGGACATAGCTTCAGTGAAAGTGCAGTGGAGAGGTCGTCCCGTGGAGGAAGCAACTTGGGAGACCGAGCAGGAGATGCGGAGCAGATATCCTCACTTGTTTGATGCTCCAGGTATGTTTCTTAACCCGCTCGCGGACGAGCGTTTGTTTAAGTTGGGGAGAATGTAACGACCCGGCCCGTCGTTACGGGAATTACCACCCCGTTACCTTGCATTTACATATATTATGCTTTTATAACAGTATTAGAGTATATCGGGTGAGTTAGGAGTGATTTGGATTGAAAATGAAACAAATAGCATGTTTGAAGAAAGCTTGAATATGGAAAGTCAACCAAGAGTTGACTATTGAGTTAGAGTGCTCGGAACCGGATTCTGATGATTTGACTAGTTCCGGGGGATCATTTATGACTTAGGAGAACAATCGGAATTGAATTCGGAGGTCCAGTGTAGTTTTAGGCTTGAATTGGCGAAGGTTGAATTTTGGCGAAAACCGGATGGTAGGTGAGATTTTGATCCGGGAGTCGGAATGGAATTCCGACAATTTCTGTAGCTTCGTTATGTGATTTTGGATATGTCTGCAAATTTTCAGGTCATTCGGACATCGTTTGATCGGGTTTTGGATTTAATGTTAGTTTTGAAAGTTTTGAAGAAACTTAGGCTTGAATCAGTGAGTAAATGGAGATTTTGATGTTTAGTATGGTGTTTTTATGATTGGAACAAGTTCGTATCATGTTTTGGGGTATGTTGGTGGTTTTCGTTGGGGTCCCGGGGGTCTCGGGATGAATCCGGGGGTCCAAACGGACCATTTTTGGAAGAAAAGAGAAGGCTGGTTGCTGTCATAAACGCAGCAGGTTTTGCTCTCCGCGATCGCGGGGAGGGGGACGCGATCGCGTAGGGCTGGGGGCTAGGCCATCGCGATCGCAGGATCACCAGTCGCGATCGCGTAGAGTTAACCGCGTGGCCATCGCGATCGCATGAGCATCTACGCGATCGCGTAGAAGAGAAATGGGGTCCAGGAAAAAATGTGCTACGCGATCGCAGGAAGAGGGACGCGATCGCGTGAAGCCAGATGATTGTACATCGCGATCGCGTGAGGAGAGTCGCGATCGCGTGAGGCCGAAATTTTTGAACATCGCGATCGCGTGAGTAGAGTCGCGATTGCGTAGAGCAAATGGGTCTGGCAGAGAATTTAATCACAGAACAGAGGGGTTACGGGTTCATTAACCCAAAACTCAATTTTGAGCCCTAGAGAGAAGAAAACTCGAGGAAATCACTGCGAAGTCATCGGGTATTCGTCGGAGGTAAGATTCTTGACTCAAAAACATCATTTTATGGTAGTATTAACATCAATCTTCATGAAATTGGATTGAAATCTTGAAGAAATGTGGCCTAAGTATTGAAAACGGGATTTTGGGTTTTCAAGGGCCATTCGAACTCCGATTTCGATAAATTTTATATGCACGGACTCAGGGCGACATGAGGAACATGTTGGTATAAATTTCGGGATTTTTAGAGCAGCGTACCGAAAGTCAGGTTTTACCAACTTAGTGCGTTTATGCGTATTTCATGTAAATTGAAGTGGGTTATGTGACTTTGACCCGTATTTGATATAACTATTGTGAATTGACTAGATTCCACGCACGAGGGAGCGAAATTCAAAGGAAAAGGCATCGCGGACGAGTCTACGACCGGCTAGAGGTGAGTAGTTTGTGTATATAGTAGCCTGAGGGTTTGAAACCCCAGCTTAGCACATTGTGACGCTAATAGGGCGTGGCTCGCACACCGTGGCAGGTGCGGGATTGATTATGACTAGGAATTGAGACTTGGTCCATCCCGGATGTGAATAATATATTGTTAGTGTTGGAAATACACTGTATTTGATATAATTGTGGGATGTAAGCCTTGTTTGGGGACTTGTGCCGATCTGTAGCGTCCTTAGAGGACAATATTTATGTGATAGCTATAATTGCTTAAATCACTTGATCTCAGTCCTGGAAATTGAAATCACACTTTTGAAATACTAAGTCACCAGCTTTTACAAATTTAATAAAGTTAAAGTATTTTCATAAATTATGAATTGAGAACTGGAATTAAGGAAAATGAAATGTTTTGTGACTTAATTGCTTATTGTGGACTGAGCATGGGATCGGGCTGCACGCCGCAGTGGTTGATATGTGGATCGGGCTGCACGCCGCAGCAGTATTGCGCTTGGGCTGTAGGAGCCCCTCCGGAGTCTGTACACACCCCCAGTGAGCGCCGTCGATGTTAAATTGGATCGGGCTACTCGCCATAGCGGTTATGTGCATTGCATTGCATCTGTATTTGTTGAACTACTCTGTGGTAGCTGTATTGTATTGTTGCTGCTAGTTCGTAGGAGATTCGGACTGTAGTGTTAGCTTCATATTGTGGTATGTTGTGGATTTCCTATTTTCAGCTGCTTTTATATATTTATTACTCATTGAGTACTTAGTACTCACCCCTACTCCCTGCACCTTTTGTGTACGGACTCAGGTAATCAGGAGCAGTAGACAGGCATTTCCAGCGGTTTCAGAGTCATACCGAGTTACTAAGGTAGTTGCCGACGTTCGCAGAACCTAGCTTCTCCTCTCATTTCCAGTTGTTATTTTGTATTTTGTATTCGGACTTGAGTACTTCTATATCGTACTCTCTATTTCCTATTGGGTTTTGTTAGAGGCTCTAGACTTGTGACTCCGGATCTTTGGGAGTGTCAGTATTTTGTTTAGTATTATTATTATTGGAGTTCTTAAACTCATATATTCTTCTTGGGTTGTCCATTTGGGGACGGGTATTTTGTGATAATTAAATTGTTGGTCTGGCTGGCCTAGCTTGATTGTTGGGCGCCATCATGACCGGTTTTGGGTCGTGACAAAGACTGAAAGCGAGAAATTACATAAGGCACAAGACAATCTATAATGAAGCAGTAAAACCATTTGAAAATAGTAAACCAGTCAAAAGATAAGTAAAAATCCTTTTTCAATAAGGAAGCAGGAAATGACACGCAATTAAGGAATAATAAACACATAGAAGTTTTCCCCTCGGGCATAGTATCAACAATCCACACCCCGTACAACATCTCAGAACAATACCACCCTCTCGGGCTTAACTACATCATATTGGGTACCCGCACTTATTGGGGGTGTGCAAACTCCTAGAAGGGCCCCTTACGGCCCAAGTGCAATATCGAGCCATCTCGTGGCTTCATCACTAGGCCCTCGGCCTCATATAAATCAAGCCACTTCGTGGCATACATATCTCAGACCCTCGGCCTCAAATCAATATTAGCGTTCCCTCACAACATACTCGACTCCAAAATCTCCAATTTGATAAATTGTCTTGCTAAGGCCTGAACGTCCAATGCCAAGGGTCTCTCTGCTGTTGGAAGATACGCTAAACTGCCCAAACTCTCCACCATGCGACTCAAGGCATCGGCCACCTCATTGGCATTCCCGGGATAGTACAAAATAGTGATATCGTAGTCCTTAAGAAGCTCCAACCACCTCTGCTGACGCAAATTGAGATCCTTCTGCTTGAATAGATGCTGCAAACTGCGATGATCAGTGTAGATCTCATAATAAACCCCGTACAGATACTGCGCCAAATCTTCAAGGCATGAACAATAGCTGCTAACCCAAGATCACGGACATGATAGTTCTTCTCATGGGTCTTCAACTGACGCAAAGCATAAGCAATCATTCTACCATCTTGCATCAAAAAACATCCAATACCTATCCGCGGGGAATCACAATACACTATGTAAGAACCATAAGCTGATGGTAGAACCAGAACTGGTGCGTGATCAAAGTAGTCTTGAGCTTCTGAAAAGCTCTCTTGCACTAATCCAACCACCTGAATAGAGCACCCTTTTGGGTCAACTTGGTTAAGTGTGATGAAGTAGATGAGAAACCCTCCACAAACAATAGTAATATCCCGCCAAACCAGGAAAGCTCCTAATCTCCGTGGCTGAGGATGATTTGGGCCAACTCCTTACCGCCTCTATCTTCGTTGGATCCACCTGAATACCCTCGCAGGACACCACGTGCCCCAAGAATGCCACTGAATTAAGCCAAAACTCACACTTGGAGAACTTTGCATAAAGTTTCTCCTCCCCCAATCTCTATAACACAATCCTCAAATGCTGGGCATGCTCCTCCTAGCTACGAGAGTACACCGGGATGCCATGAATGAATACTATAATGAATGAGTCCAAATATGGCTGAAACACACTGTTCATCATATGCATGAACACTGCTGGGGCATTAGTCAACCCACAAGACATCACGACGAACTCATAATGGCCATATCGAGTCCTGAAAGTTGTCTTAAGAATATCCGAATCCTAAATATTCAGCTAGTGATACCTAACCTCAAATCAATCTTGGAGAACACCCTCGCTCCCTGAAGCTAATCAAATAGATCATCAATATGTGGCAAAGAATATTTGTTCTTAAGTGTGACCTTGTTCAACTGCCTATAATCAATTCACATCTTCATAGAACCATATTTCTTCTTTACAAATAGAATCGGTGCACCCCAAGGTGATATGCTAGGCCGAATAAACCACTTTTCATGGATTTCTTGAAGTTGTTTCTTTAACTCCTTCAAATTCGCCGGTTCCATACAATATAATGGAATAGAAATGGGCTAAGTGCCCGGTACCAAATATTGAAGTCAATATACCTGTCTGGCGGCATGCCCGACAGGTCTGCAGGAAACACATTTGGAAAATCATGCACCACCATAACAAAATCAATGGCAGGAGTCTCTGTACTAACATTCCTCACAAAACATCAAATAGGATAGAACCCTTCTCACCTATCTGTTGAGCCTTCAAGTATGAAATCACTCTACTAGGTACATAGTCTATAAAACCACTCCACTCAACCCTCGACATCCCCGGCATCGTCAACATCACATTCTTAGCATAACAATATAGAACATCATGACATGGACACAACTAATTCATACCCAATATCACAAAAAGTCGACCATACTAAGCAGCAAAAGATCCACTCTGGTCTCCAGACCCCCAATAGTCACCGCACACGATCGATATACGCATTTTATAATAATAGTATCGCCTACAAGAGTAGATACATGAACAAGGAAACTAAATACTCCCTTGGAATATCCAGAAAATGAGCGAAATACAAAGAAACATATGAATAAGTGGAACATGGTCAAATATTACAGAGGCATCTCTGTGGCAAACTGAGACAATATATGTAATCACATTATCTGAAGCAATGGCATCTGGTCTGGCAGGGAGGGCATAGAAAATGGCTTGGACACCCTGTGATCTGCCTCCCCTTCTCGAGAAACCCCTAGCTAAATGGGCTCTACCCCTGGCTGGCTGAGTGGGTGGTAGAGGGGCTGGTGTTAATGACATAGACTGACTCCTCTGTAAAGCGGGACCTCCCATTTTACGAGGACACTCTCCTTATGTGAACAAACTTTCCATATTTATATAAACTCCCCAACGCTTGTGTTAGGGACTAAAGGGAGCCCCGAGCATCAGGATAACACTGGTGTTAGGGAATAAACTCCCCAATGCTGGTATTAAAATTCAATATATTCAGTTTGTAGATATCTTGTAGTTAAAATTTTTACAAATAAACTATAAATCAGTTTAAGTATTGTATAAAGTTATTTTATTTATAAGAGTATCTATAAAATTACTACATTTATACTACAATTACACTACAATCTTATGCCAAAAAAAATGGTGCCAATAAAATTTGTTCTTCATCTATAAAATTTCTACAAGTAAACTATAATTGCACCCACACTGTCAACTTTATTGTCTTCTCAATTGAAGGTTCATTTTAATATAAATCAATTTCTTGTGACAACTCCAACAATTTCCAAATCACTGCAAAAGCCGTGAAATAAGCATATGAAAATGCCAAGAAATCAAACATAAAAGTTAAAGGCTTGATTTTCACAAACCCATCAAATCCTTTAGATGAATACAAAGTTTGAATTTGATGAAAATGGCGGGGGAAGTGAATGAAGGTGATGAGAATTGTGGGTTGCTGCTATACGAATAAAGGGGGAAAGAAAATTGAAGAAAGAAAAAACTTGGGGGAGGAATTAACTGTGGGAAAAATGGGAGGGGAGGGGGGAAATTAACTGTGTGGATGAGAGAGAAGCGGGTAAAAATATTAATTGGAAGATTTTGTCCCTAAATACAAGCCTACATTAAATGATAGTATAATTAAAGTCTTAATTTGAATTATGGTACATAAATTGAAAGTTAGTATGCTTAAACATAATAAATACAAATCTTAAACATGGAAAGTAATAAGGTTTGCTATATGATATACATAGATAAAAATCCCAATTCTAATCCCTTGCAACCTCAAGGAAAAAGAATACGAGTAAGAGGGACAAATAATTTAAAGCTCCTGCAAACAAAAATAAATAGAAGTTAATATCAAGCCAAAGGGAAGAAAGGGGAATTGCAAACAAACCGTGGAAGATTTCTATTGGGCTTAAAGGTAAGAAAAAGAAATTTTTTGACACATTTAGTTGTGATTATCCTTTGATCTATGTTTTTTTTTTTTTTAAGATAACTGGAGAATGCATTGACAAGTGAAGATGTACATAGAGGGGGGCATAAACCAAACCTCTCGTAGGAAAGTTGGGATTGACTAAGTCCATCCATTACAATTTGACTAGTCCAACAAGAATTAGGAGGGTTGCTCCTTAAACAGATTAGCTCACAAAACAAAGGAACTAAGAAAGATCACTCAGTCTGGATAAAAAATAATGGTCCTCTTTCTTACCCTGATTCTGAAATTTGGCATCCCTTTCTCGTCATTCTTCAATAAGGATATAAACTGCCTTGGAAGATTTGTAGCGTCGGTGAAGAACAACAACATTATTGAAGTTCCTTCTAATTCACATGGTTAAAGAAATTAAATAGTACAAGGTTAGACAATACCAACGCCTTTATTAGAAGACAATGGACTAGTGTTATAAGTTAACTGTAGCATGGTAGACAAAAATTTGACGAATTGAGTATTAAACATGTGATCTAAAGGGTTGAGTAATCTGAATTAGTTACGAATTAGTCTAAACAAGGTAATTAACATGAGGTCGATGTGATGTGATTATAGATTGAAAGAAGTCATACGGATTGCTCGAAGCAAGTTTGATATTTCGGCACGAGTACTGTAAGTAGTAATCTTACCACAATTTGTATTTTCATAACCTGCATGGTTTATATATGATTTTGAAAATAAATGTGTTAACGATGCTTTGAAATTGCATGTGGGACAAGTCTTTTACTTGATATGGTACAGAACAGCTTATTTGAGATATTTACCAGTTAATCTAAACGTTTTTACTGTTACTGGATATGTTTTACCGTTACTTGAGATGTTACAGTTATTTGAATTATTCTCACTGTTACTACTTGAGACATGATTACCGTTACCGAAATAAAATTACAAGATTTGATAAGGAATGATATGCCCTTTATTATTTTGAAAATGCTTTTGTACGAGTATTTACTTTTAACAAGAAATAGTATAAATGGGAGGAGACTTTGAAGGATCCCGTAGCTAATGGCGTGTTCGTTAAACCTGGTGCACCTTGTATTTATAGATTATCGATTACCGATTATAGTTATAACCCTCACTAGTAGGAATGTAGAACTAGCATACAGTTACAGTTTTCTCTCGAGTAAGGACCTACCGTTATACTTGACTACTTTTATGAAGGGGTCCACACAGTGATACAGATTACATGATCCTTTTCTGAAATCTCCCAAAATATAAGGATTTGCTATGACATAGTATTTACCGAGTTTGTTACTGAATTGTTAAATTAATTTTGTTACAGGAAACACATGATGAGGCTGATTGTTATTACCGTTTTAAAAAAGGCATTTTATTTGGTGATTATTGTCACACCTCCTTTTTCCGCACCCGCGAGGGCGCTAGGTATAAAAGGGAGTTTTTCCAATTAAAGGACAACCAAAACGAGATTCATTTATTGAGATATTCGGAGTCGCCACTTGGGAGATTTATGGTGTCCCAAGTCACCGGTTGAATCCTGAATTGAAGAAAGGTTTGACTCTATTTAATAGTCTGCGTACCAGAAATCCGGATAAGGAATTCTGTTAACCCGGGAGAAGGTGTTAGGCATTCCTGAGTTCCGTGGTTCTAGCACGGTCGCTCAACTGTTATATTTGGCTTGATTATCTGATTTATTAACAAATATGAACTAATGTGCAAACTACCACTCTAAACCGTTTTAATTGTTAGAAGAAAATTATAATGTCGTGAGAATATATCTCGAATTTCGTCACATAAATGTGTCAGCAATTTTTGACATATTCCGACTTCATTGGGATTTGGATTGGGGTCACATAAATGTGTACCCGAGTTTAGGGAGGTACAATTATTAAATACGTGCTTAAAACTATTAACGCGTTATTATTTTGAGAATGCCGTGAAAATTTACTAAACGGCCAATCTCGGATTTCTAAATATATACACTTATGAGGGCTTCACAGTTTTTGCGATTTATTTGGTGAGGCTCGTCTCATTTATTAACAAAGTAATCCTAAATTGACTACATTTCCTATTTTTTTTAGTTTTTTTATAAATAAAGAAATATCTTAATTAATCTAGAAATTAAAAATGCAACACTTATCTAATTTATGACAAAAACTTAATGAAACAGATTTTAATATATGTTTAAACAGAAAATATTTTTTTTTCGAAATTATTTTATTATTATTTTATTAAATACGAAATTTCATAACTTAATAATAAAAGAAGCTAATTCAGAATAATATTAAAACTTGAATATATAAAAAGAAAAACTAATAAAATCATTTATTCAAAACTATTGAAAATTATAGCCATATTAAAGCTTATATGGTAAAAATTATTTTTTATTCCAAATTGTTCAAAACTAAGCTTATTTTTAGAAAAAAACAACAATTATAAATTGGCTATAATTTTATTTAAATTTGTTTTTTTTATAAGCTAAAAAATATATTATTTGTTATATTTAGATAAATGTTTAATAAAAATAAACATTACTTAAATAAATATAAAAATAAAAATGCAAAATCAACAACTAATATATATATATATATATATATATATATATATATATATATAAAATCAACAACTAATATATATATATATATATATACAAACTAAACCAATTATCTTACAACTAACTTAAACTCATATTTTTTAATTTTTTACTATTTTTGAATTAAACCCTTGATGTTAACTATTTACAACTATTTACCAAAACCAAAATCAATCTTAATTATTTACACCTATATTTTTGAGATGGTTAAACTTGAAAAGAAACAATTCTTGTGTTATTGAAAATTCAAATCGTACCTAAATGCCTAATTTACGCAAAATAATTAAAATTCGCATTTTTATTGAACTTAATTACATATTAACAACTTAGTTTATTAAAGAAGATATTAAAGAAATTCTCATTAATTCAATTAACAAAAGAGTAATTCATTCTTCCTAACCAATTTGAATCATTAATAAACACATTTATAACTATACTATTTAATAGTCATTTTTAGAAGTGATTTATTATTGTTACAACAAGGCTTAATTATTTAAAGCTATCACAAAACTTACAGAATATTAATATGGAATTTATTAAAACATAATCTGTAAAAGAAGATAGAAATAGAAACTATTTAAAATTTCAACAAAATTCTCATCTTTCTCATATATTCATCTTATCATTTAAACATGATTAGATATGTACCTGATATTGGAAATAAAAGAAATCCCGGTGATCAACACAGCAAATAACAACACAGCAATATCATAGCAACAACAATACAATCAAGAATACCAGTATCCGGATTTAAGCAATAAGAATCAACATCCCAGAATTGAGTTTCAAAATAAGACTTTGTAAAATAAAAACTAACACTCTTTTTTTTAGATTTTTTTTTTCGTTTGTTTTGTTTTTCTTTTGTTCACTATTTGGTAACACTCTTAAGATTTTTCAGATTTTTTGCTCTCTAGGATTTTTTCTCCTCTTTCTCCTCAAATTTCTCTTCTATTTATAGCAAAAAATTTCGAAATTTTCAGATTTTATTTTTATTATTTTTTTATTTTTTTATTTTTTTTTATCTTTTTTTAATTAAAAGAAATCCCACTTACTAAATGCTTTTATTATTTTATAAAAAGAAATCCCACCTTGCTTATCTTTTATTTTTTAAAACACAACTTTAATGATTTTTATATTTTTAATTGTCCACTTTCTTTTATTTATTTAAAAGAAAATGCCACTTTCTTTTCTTTTCTTTAAAAAAACAACTTTCTTTTACTTTTGATTTTTTTAATTTTCAGCCACTTTTGACTTTTATTCCAACTTTCATTTTCAATTATTTAAAACCAACCGAAAATTTAAAAAAAATATTAATATTATCAGTTTTTTTTAAATTGAAGTTAAAAATGTGGTCCAATATGCGGTCGCATAATCAAAATGCGGACCGCATAACCATTGCATAAATTCCTCAGGGATTTTGGGTGTCAATTCTGCAGCGCATTATGCGACCGCATTCTTGTCGTAGATTGTGTCAGAACATTTGATAAAAGCTAAAATATATAGAGTGAAAATTTTAAATACGGTCAAACATTTTTGTGGGGGCTTTTGTGTGTGTGTTTTAGGATTTTTTGGTTTAGGGTGTGTTTTGAATAGTGTATAGTAGTGTAATAAATGGGTCATGGGTCATGGGTTTGGGTTATGGTGTTTTGGGTTGGGTAGAATATGTTTGGGCTCAAGTTTAAAATTTAAGAAGAGATCCAATTCCGAATTTGTCTTCTCTATAAAAAAAAATTATTTATTATGAAATGAATTAAAAAAATGTTAAGATTAAATTATCTTAAAAACACCAATTAACTCATAATAATTATTATTACAAAAAAATTAGACGTTAATTAAAATAAAATCGCACAAATTGGATATTATAGGCTAAAAATGCAAAAATACATATTTTTGTGATTTTATAAAATAAACTTATTTATTACTAATTATAAACTTGAATTTTATATAAATACAATATATTTTTATATTTTTTATTTATTTAAACAAATAAATATGCACAGATAAATGCAAACAATTCAAGAAAAATAACACAAAATTCACAAATATTGCAAACAACACAAAACTCTTTTATTTTGAATTTTTGGGAGTAGTTCTCATATAGGGATAAAATCACGTGCTCACAATTATTATGTAAGCATGTTTTCTGACTTGTCCCCAAGTTAAAAACGGTTGTGGTTAAGTATTATTACTCACTGAGCTAGCGACTCATTCCCCGCTAATTTTTTTTTGTACAAAGACATCAGTTGACGCAGGCGAAGATATCATTAATTAGAGCGCACATGTTGATAAATTCTCGGTGAGCATCGCATTTGTTCGTGTGGGCAGAGATTCTAATTATTGTTACGGTCTTTTCATTGAACTCTTAGAGTCGCTCCATAGTCATTAATTTCATATCATGAGTATTCTTTGGTTGTCATAGACTTATGTAAAGTATCGTCCTTTATTACAAAAGTTGGAGGTGGATTAGTATTTCTGGTTGTTAGTGTATTGATTAGTGATGGTGTAGACTTGTTTTGGCTAGTTGGTAAGTTATAAATTGCCAATTGAATTGCTATTAGATTGTTTGGTTGCTGATTTGAGACAAAAAAGTTTTGGGATGGTCCAAAAATAGGGAAAACTCTGCTCGATTTTCTGTAAAAATTACCCACGAGGCTTACTTGGGAGCACTTGCTCTTTAGCGCCGGTCACGATCCTAAATTGGGTTGTGACACTGAGTTACGGTTAAACTGTTATTGAACTTTGTCAATTTTGATGGCGAAGACGCATAGCCTGAGTCTTGGTTCAACCATAGTTGAACTTGTTGGCGAAGGCGCATAGCCTGAGTCTTGGTTCAACCATAGTTGAACTTATTGGCGAAGGCACATAGCCTGAGTTTCTGTTCAACTGTTGTTGAACTTTGTTGGCGAAGGCGCATAGAATGAGCCCCAGTTCAACTGTTGTTGGACTTAGTCAATTTTGATAGCGAGGCGCATAGCCTGACTCTTGGTTCAACCATAGTTGAACTTATTGGCGAAGGCGCATAGCTTGAGTCCCAGTTCAACTGTTGTTAGACTTTGTCAATTTTGGTGACGAGGGCGCATAGCCTGAGTCTTGGTTCAACTATAGTTGAACTTGTTCTTGAAGGTGCATAGCCCGAGTCCCCACGTTGTGGGTATTGAGTGCTGAAGCTCGGTTTTGATTTAAGACCTTGAGCAGTTTATAAGTGGTCTTCCCAATTAAGGGCATGTAGGCTGTCTTGAGTCGACTCTCGGCTCGAGATATTTCCGTGTCGGTTTCCGACCGGAGCCCGTATCGGGGATGCGGGAGATACCTTACAGGGATCCTCCCATAGGGGGGGGGGCTTCTTCTTCTTGTTCGCTCTATCTGAGATAGGAGAGAGAGAGGAATTGGATCCTGATTTGAGATCTTCGAGTTTCCCTTGTCCGATATGTTGCTTTGGCTTGTTCAAGCGAGGTTGTTCTTTTTCTCTTTACCGGCGTTTCTTTCCTTTTGGTCCAGGGAAGAACTACACGATTTTGATAGGAAATTCTCACAGACGACGCCAAATTGTTTGCTCAAATGTTATCAATATACGTTATGAGTGTAAAACAATGTAGATGAATCATGTGAAAATCATATCAAACCGTAATAATCCATTAGACCAAACGAAAGAAACGAAAATAAGTACTCAGAATCAAGAGGAGGAACATTAAAAGCTTTTATTGATAATATTGGTTTTGTTTGCCTCTCCATGAAGAGGTTGGGAGCCTTACAATGGTGTTCCACTTCCCATAATATGAGTATCTTTTTGTCTTCTCTCTCTCCTGAATAGTGGCGAAGAAGAAGCCCCCCTTCTAGGGTTTCCTCTTTTGGTATTTATAGTTGTGAGCTTCGTGAGCTGGCAATATGTGGCCGTGGCCACGCTGGGGTTTCACCTTCATGGGGGCGGATGGGCCGTGCCCTTGTCGATCGAAGCAGATAATAGTTAAATACCGTTATTAATAAGTAGTCATACCACTTATTAATCATGAATTAGCTTAAGACAAAATTATTTTCGTTAATTGTCATGGGGTCGGATTCTGAACCATACAAGAATCATAAGTCATAACATAACTAATTACAAGGTTTTAGGGTTGCCGTCATCATCTTTATCTTATTTTCTGTAATCCGCTTGGAAAAGTTGGTTTATCAAATGTAAGGTTGCAATATACTACTCCAGCCATCTACGACCAATGAAATGAGCTGAACCTGCTCAGTGAACTAATTGAGAGTCTTTTTGGTGGAATAAAGCTTCACTTTTTTGCAACTTTTGTATTTGCATGTGTTGTGTTTCGATAACATTTAGTTTGAGCAGAATAGGAGAACTAATAAGTAAAAATCATGTGACCAACAGAGTAATTATTGGAAAATTATGTCAACAAGAAATAATATTTTTGACTTTTTATCATTCCACAAGAATATAATTATTGGAATATCGTGGCAACAAGAATTGATAAAAAAGTATCACCATTTTCAATTGATCTATTTGCCGTTAAGAGAACAAGGGTATAACAAGGTTATTAAGGATAGTTTATATTATTATTATTATTATTATTATCTAAGATCATGTGGCAAAACATATGATAGCTAACTATGGTTAAGTACTAATAACTGTAGTTAAATAAAGCGACAATTACTATTTATTTATTTGTCGGGTGCAAACACCGAATACGAATAAATTTTTATCTTACATATTTATCGAATCATCAATTGTTATTAGGTGTTAAAATCATAGTCGTTCCCTAAATTGATGCAATAGCGCTAAACCAAGATTCATATCAATAATACAACAAAATGAAATGAAAGTAACGTGGCTATAATTACATAAGATAGATTACAACCATTTTTATTATAGGCTATAGGTGCCATTGAAGTTTTATTCCCATACTAGAAGCTACACAACAAGTAACTAAAATGTTGGTATACATATATAAGACCTAATTAACAACTGGGAATGCTAACTCCACAGGAGCTAGCAACTTTCCTGGCATTAGGAGAGTTGACATACTGCCTAAGGTTAGGATCCCTCATATATCCACAAAGGCAAGGCTGCTGGCCCCTCAGCCTAGCACAACAAGCCTGTGATGGGGGCGTTCCGGATGTGATCGCCCCCAAGCACGGGCTCAGCTGTGACGCGCTGCATGTTACTGCCTCGCTCGCCCCCAATTGGTCACCAATAAGGACCACCACCAACATCACTGCAACCAAAGAACAACCCTTCTTCATTTTTTAGCACTGAATTATATGTAGAAAAGAGAGAAATTATTATATAATAAATTGGAAGTGAAGTGAAGAAGTAGTGAAAGTTTATGCCTCAATTTATAGAGTAGTAATGGGCGATTCAAGACAATATGCTGAGGAAAGAAAAAGACCCCATTCTTGAAAGTGTTGAAGAAATGACAAAAAGATAAAAAGATCACAAATTTGAAGATGATCTGTAATTTGGCACTACTAGAAATGGTGATGCTGGAAAATTTGTACATTGGGTTGGTGGCAGATGTAGCAAACATATGACTACAAACCTCGCCGACTAATGGTCGTAACTTTATTTTAGCCATTTACTTACTTTTAGACTGATTCATACGTTATACTGCTGCTAGTTTTTGAAGGAAGGAGATCTGTTCACGCTTCTTCATCTCTGTACAGCGAGTGTGTACATGGACCGAGTTGGCTCGATTTGTGGTTCGGCTTTTATCAAAAGCAAACCAAACCAACTATATCAGTTTAAATTGGTACCGTTTTGTAAGGTATTTCGAATTTTTTATTATTTAAATAGTATTTCAATCTTACTATGTTATATTTTTGACAAGTAAATATATGTTTAGCAAAAATATAAAAATTGACAAATATATTATTTATTAAAAATATTCTTATGGGAGAATCTTCTTAGTAACACAAAATACTTTTAGTCGCCCGAAAATATTTTTCGTTGGTGTATATACTTTCAAACTTAACTGAATTTAGTAATTAATCATAAAAATCAATTACGATACCCAAATAATAGTAATCATTTCACAATTCGGAAAAGATATAAGAATTTAATTTATCTTAACATATGATATGAATATAGAAGAACAAAGAGATTAACGTATTTCAGTAACACTTGATAAAAAAGTGATCATACAACCCATTAATTAAGGTTAATAAATATGGAGCACTACATACACACTATTAAATATTGTATCTCGCAAGAGAGTCCCAAATATTTCTAGACATTTTTTGAAGAAAATTCTATATAAAATCTAAAAAGTATATATAAAAATTATATATTTATATATCAATTTTGTTCGGGTTTTTTTTACTCAATACCAAATCAAATCAAATCAGACCTAATCGAGTTTTTTAATCGATTTGGTACGGTTTTCAGATTCGATTTGTACACCCTTAACCGTGACCATTTCTCTTGGTCTCTCTAAACATGATTTTTCTTCATATCCGTATTGTTTTTAAGTGAAACTTAGACTTCAATGTATTCAAAGACATGTTACAGATTTCTACCCTAAACTTAACCATTTAAAGTAGCAAAAATATAAGATAGCCCCTTTAATTTTACAGATTTGCACAATATAAATCCGAAATAGTTCTTGTTAGCCCTTTTTGATGTCCCTATATGTATATGCTCTATCACTCTTCTAAGATTCATAATACTATTCTTATGTTCAATAGCCTCATACTTTGTAACAGTTATTTTGAATATCTCTTTGGTTTTGTATATGTTCACAATCGAGATACTCTCTCCACTCATTTAGCTTTCCACTCCTTATAATACATATAACATTGAATAGTTTGGTTAGGCAATCATGAAGTATAGCTTTTTCTTTCTCTAGGATTCCCCCTCGTTAAGAAGATAAACAAGAAAATGATTAAGAAAATTCCTTCAAATATGCTTCATATTCGAATCCCTGTGTTACTAAAATGAACAAAAAATATCCCTAAGCTATTCCAATAATTTCAGATTTCGGGTGTGTTTGGTATGAAGGAAAATGTTTTCATGGAAAATGTTTTCCTAGAAAATGTTTTCATGGAAAATGAGTGATTTTATCACTTATTTTCTCTTGTTTGGTTGGTAAGTGGAAAACATTTTCCGGAAAATATTTTCTATGTTTGGTTAGAGAGTAAAAAATAATTTTTTTAGAAAAATATTTTTTTGTAACTCTCCTACCCCTCCCCTTCCCGAAGCCTCTAAAAATTGACACAATCTAAAGGAACTAATGTGATGCTTTACTTTTTAACGCAAAAAACGCATATTTTCGAATCGGTAAATTTATAATTTCTAAACCCGTAAACTTCCGAACTCATAATTTTGGAACTTGTAAAATATTGAGCCTTTAAATGATAAATAATAAAATTAAAAACTGAAAAATATATTTTAAAATTTTTTCTGGGGGGAGGGGGCTGGGGCTGGGGCGGGGGGAGGGGGCAGTAAATCGAAAAAAAATAAAAATTTAAATTACAAAAGTCGCGCTCCTACCCCCGGGTAGCGGGCGCGCCAAAAGGAGGTGTGACAGGGTGGATGGTAACGGAAAAACTGAAATTTTTCTAAAAAAAAATTATTTTTTGGAGAGGGGGTGGGGTGGGTTGGTGAGGGTGAGAATGGTTGAGAAGGAGCTTTGGAAAATGTTTTCCCTTCTTTTGATAAGGAAAACATTTTCCTCCAATTGGAGGAAAATGAATTGATAAGGAAAATGTTTTCCAAACCATTTAAGCCAACCAAACATGGGAAAATTGGAAAACATTTTCCAGAAAATGTTTTCCTTCATACCAAACACACCCTTCATATAGAAATTAACGTATCGGCTCAACAAGTATGGTCAATTAGTTTAGTAGATTTGTCTTTCCAAAACTCGTTGGTTACGTCCAACTATGCCTTATAAAAAGAATTAAGCGATTGTTGCAAATATAATTCAGTCTAAGAGTACGGAGACGAATCCACATACAACTAAGATTTAGCTACAACTATTTACTATCACTAAAAAGACAAGTTCTAACAATTTTTTGAGTTATAAAGATTAAGATTTTTATTTCTAGTTAATTAACTGACAGATTTAAAGTAGTAAAATTATCCACTCTGAGACCTCATTTATAGGAATATATTGGGTTTGTTGTTGTTATTGTTGTTGTAGATACTAAAGGTTGGAGACATTTTTTGTTGGGCTCGGCGGCCCAATTGCAAGGCTAGATCAAGATCCCCCATTACCTGTTCAGCATAAGGAATGACTGGCGGAGCATCAGGTCCATTCTCAAGATCTCAGGCCCTTACCAACTCGCTCCCGGTGACCTTAGACACTACCTCATTTGGACTAAAAATAATATAACTGTCCATAAAATAAATTATTGTTGTATTTTTGGTCTCGTTGAATAAAATGCAAACAAAATGACTTACTAGCCACATCATATCCCAGACACAACCAACATTCATAAACGATAGTTGTTTGTAAATTGAAAAAATATTGAGACGAGAATATAATGATACGTATTATGTGAACTTTTGGAATCATAGAGAAAAAGGGGAAAAATGACAAAACAAAAACTACAAAGGAAAAATAATAGAATCTCACTCATTTCCACGTAAGATTTACTTAGCTCGCTCCTTGCTCGTTGAGCAAAAAGAAAAGCGTTATCGAATTTTCATCGATGACTTAAGCGTCTTTCTTAAGGGCGCAAGTTGGAAAAGCCTAGAGTTATAATTTTCCTAATTGTCGGAATCCTTCTCGCTACATCTCATATAATTTCACTTAAGTATTCTCTACTGATCATGAGCACTCTACTTTTCGTAATTCTTTCTCGATAAACTACAATAATGTATTTACTTGCCATATTCTCTCGAATTCCACTAGCTCGCACTTTCTCACCGTTCACTGTGATCACATTAAATCTTCGTTATCTCTAATCACTATTTTAAGCCCGGCGTTTGGATCTCTCATCGTGGATGTAACATTACAACAACATTTATGCACTCTTTCTCAAACAATACATATTAAATAGGCACTGTCAATTAAAAGCTCTTCAATTAACTAAAATAAGCACATAAACGAATAAGTAGGGAAATTCAAAGTAACAATTGAATATAATGAAAATTTCATAAGGTTCAATCAAATTCTAGACATTAATATAGCCGCTCAAAGTCATGCTAACAATCACATTAATAACTGATGTATTAATCTGCAAACTAGGAAGAATTAGAAAGAAGAATTCGTGTGATTTGTTGCTTGCAATTGTTCCAGCCGTATTTCGCTCCTCAAAACTTGTCACTCCCTCAAAAACTAAGTTTATGAGGTATTTATAAGGTAGGGTCAGGTACAGGGCCGAAATAATCAAGTCCCAAGCTGATTGGTAATCAACGCCTCATATATAATAGAGCCCTTGGCCCGTCACGCCCTTGTCATCCTTGCACTGGAGCTTCCCTAGTGCGGTCACCACCTACCTTTGGAGCTCGTCTAGCAGGGTTCAGGGCCCGGTGCTTTCGCGGTTTTGCGTCGTTGTTCCTCTCGTGCTCTATTTTGTTGTCTTTGATATTTCTTTATCTTTCTTTCCACTTCAATTCCAAGTGATCATACACACAAAAATAATTCAATTAAGCGCAAATATTACACAAAAAATCTGTGTGAAGGCAAGAGAAGTTGTCCGTGAGCAAGGAGGAGTGGGGGACGAACTCATGCTGGAAAAACTCGTCGACGCCGTCAAGTATCTTGCAGACGTGGACGAGAGAGAGCAAGAGGTCAAGACTCCAGGAGGACAGAGTGGTGCTCCATCTGGGAGCAAGGGCAAGCATGGTCGTGGTCAGTCTAGACCCATCTCACCACACGCGTACTAAAAGCGCGATCTTGAAATTAGAAACTCTGGTTTGGAACAAAGAAGCGGATAGGTTTGATGTGGTATGGTATCGTACATAAGAGAAAGCTTGTTTTTACGAGTGATCTTTCCCCTTTATTGAGGAGATATAAAACAAGAGGAGCTTTTTATATAGTGCTAGCAGGAATGCAAGTGAATCTTTTTAAAGCAAACATGTGGATATAAAGAAGTATGAAATTGATAGAATAGAGGAAGATTAATGTGCAACTCATTCTATACCAGCCGATTCAATTGTTCAGCTACTTCATTAGTGCACATGAAACGAAAACCCTAGTAGAGACTACCCACTCAAAATTATTAACATTACAAGTTAGCATAGGATAAATGACGATACACATATAACATATTAGCCTCGCATCACTTGTATTAATACTAACACTCTTGACAATCTGCTTTGGCGCAAGCCCATTCAATCAAAACTAATACTAATACTCTTGACAATCATAGTTTTACAACAAAAGCACGTTGACGGAATCCATCCATAAAAAGGCGCACAAAAGAATTTTTGTGAATGTGCTTTTATAATAATATAATGATTCATTTGACTCTCATGCATCTGATACCGTCACTCATTTTGCAATGGGACGAATAATTTTTTCATTTCCTTCTTTTAAAATCTCTTGAGTGTTTTTGAAGATTTGAAAACTGTTTTGTCACTAATTCGACGAGTCAAGCTTGAGATGCAACGTATTTAATAATGTAAGTAATAATCAAAATTTAGAAAAAATGAGATCGGAGTAACTCATAGTGCCATACTTGGGTTCATTCTGGTGTAAGCAGAAGCTCTAAAAGCCCAGTACCTCTTGGGCTGTCTACTCTGAGGTTTCTATACTACGATTTTTTTGAAATTTTCTTTGAGATACCTGAAGAATGAATATAACTTATGTAATATACTTTTCCTATAATTTGGATTTAATTTTATGTACTTGTGCAGTTGTGCTATCAAGTATAGATATTCAGACCATTTTTGAACATTTTGGCTCTTGAATTTTATATTTAATTAATGTATTTTCCATAATTTTCATATTCTTATCTATGAAAAATTTATTTTAATTTTGAAAATACTAAAAATGAGAGCTTTCCGCCAACTTGAGTTTAATAATGATCATTATTTCTCCCACTCTAACAAAATACGAAAATTCAACTTCAAATTGAAAGGCTTAGAGTTTTATAGGTTAGACCCATTCAATGGGCCCTCTAAAGCCTATTTAGGCCTCATTTGTTTTTTTTTAAGATTAAGACGTCTGAATCTGAATACACTCTGAATATCAAGATGTGTATTAAGATTAAGACATCTGAATCAGAATACACATCTGAATATATTAAGATGTGTATTAAGATCTGAATAGAAATAATTAAGACCGTTTGATTTTTAACATCTGAATGTATAAAATTTATCTTTATTTAAAAATTAATAAACATAAAATTCAAATGAAATACTAACGAATCTAATATTCTATCAATAAAATATATAATTTTTTATAATATGATAGTTATTCGTGGTGATGGCTAATATGTGAATGCCGACTAGAGGCGGTGGCTGGTGGTAGTTTTGGTTGATGATAGTGGTTCATGCTAGTAGCTAGTAGTGATTGGAAGGTTACGATTATGATTGAGGATGGTGGTGGTAGGTGGTGGTAGTAGTTGTGATTGAGGAAGGTGATGGGTGGGTGGTGGTAAGTTGTAATGATAGGCAGTATCGATTGTGGTTATTGATGGTGATGATGTGGTCAGTTGTGGTAGTTGAGGCAGATGAGTGTTGATTGTGGTGGGAATGATGGTGGTCGAAGTGGTGGGGATTGTCGATAATGGAGGCTATGATTGAGGATGATAGTGGTGTGGTGGTGGTGGTTGGGGGAGGGGATGGCGGTGGTGGTGGTTGAGTATGCTGATGTTGGTGGCATGGTGGTAGTTGATATTGGTAGGCGGTGACGGCAGTTAATAATAAATATGTGATAGCATCTTAATGAAATTAAGTCTCAGTTATAGATCTTAATCATACAGACCTATTCAGACTCATTAAGTGGTTGTGAAGTAAAAAAAACAAACACACTTAATGATTAAGATCTGAATAATTAAGATTCAGAGTTTAAAAACAAACACACTTAATGTCTGAGATCTGAATGATTAAGATTCAGACCTCCATTAAGTGCAAACAAATGAGGCCTTAGACCCTTATTCGACTTGATGCAGAGAACCTGGCAAACCCAATACTTACGAGAATTTTCAGAAATTACTATTGTTTAGCGGCTATTAACTCTATATAGCTACTATATATATAATTACTTCCTAAAATTACTATTTAGTTGTTATGCGACTGTATTCGCGCTACTGATTTATGAATACAGTAGCGGAATTCGCCTAAAAAATAGGGGAGTCTAGCTGTGTAATTACGAAAAGAAAATCAATTAGCTTGTATCACTCCTAATTTAACTCAACAAAATCAAACCTACATAAAATTTGCTACTACGCAACTGTATTCGCGCTACTAATTTGTTTACCGTGAAAATGGTAATAATAATTAAATTTGTTGATGGGATTCAAAAATAAGTGATTTATTTTTATGCTAGTTGTTAAGCAGATGATGCTATGTGTATGATGTTTAGCGACAAAATGAGAGATAAAGATAAGGTGATAATCAAACTGACAGGCTAGACAATCGGGGCTTCGGTCTTGTCAATTCGGAGCCTTGAGGTCGATTTCTAGGGCTCTGTTGCGAGCTATCGAGGGTGATAGGGGAAAGGTAACAGTTATAATGAAATCAATGAAGTCTCTTTATGACCAAAGAAAAGCAATAAATGATGAACAAGTATGAAGATAATAAATGAAGGCTATAATAACGAGAAAGTAAGTTAGAAACAAAGAGAATGTTCTTTGTATATTCGTGAAGAGCAACTGAAGCAATAGTACCTTAAATAATGTCAAGGATCCCCTTTATATAGGAGGGGAATCTCAACGAAGTACTAGAAGCATTAATTACAAAGATAGTGAGACGAGACAGCTACATGATGCCCTCACTAGGATTTAGAGTAGACCAGTAGACTTTGTCAGTCCTAGGCATGTGCCTTGGGAACCTCCCATTTCTATCATTACCGTGATCAATGCTACCATGAGGTCGAGCATTGACGATCCTCGAGGGAGGATGTTTAACATGGCTTCGAGCCTTCTTCCGAAGCACTTTAATGATGATAAATTGGAATCTCCGTTTTTATCATATACAAATAGTCCCCGCATTTCCTAGAACGAAGTGATAGGAAAAGATATTGATATCCAACTCTTCGGTCTTCCTGTGATAACATTATGTTGATGAACCAGGCCTCCGTGAATCCCGAAATGTCTCGTCGTTACACTTCTCAGGGATCATTCAAAGCACTACGATTTGCCATTCTCCACAGCTATAACGTCCCTGCTAGTTCGGCTTTGAAAGACACACTAAATGTGTTTGCAGTTAGCTTTCGAAGGCAATAATGGCGCCATTGGTTATGTTATCGCCTTTCTTATAAATGGGAGCTTCCTGGGGTGAACCTTTTATCGAAGTCTTTCTCCATACGTATCCGTTCTTCTTTTCCTACCATCATCAGCCATTGTGTTCACCATGTTTGAGGCTCATGGCCTCAATATTTTGAGGCGGCATTTCGTCAGTCGCATCGCAGCCCATCTCTTGGGCCTTCTTTAGTTGATCGAGATTGCGCCATTTCGTTGTTAATGTTGTTGTTGTTGTTATCGTCGTTACCCATGGACGATAAGGTAAGGGGCCGATTTTCCTTGGTTCGGGGAGATATTTTGACTTTACACTTCTGCTCAAAGGGGAGGGAGGGTTCGGACTCTACACCGCTGCTCACCTCCCCAAATTGTTCTGGTACGGCTCCTCGCTCCTTTTTCTTTCCATGGAGCGAGGTGGCTGATCGTCGCAAATTCAACCCTTAGGAAGAGTAGGCTCTAATTACTTTTACCCGAAAGTGATTTTTCGGGGTCAATTCCTCGGAGAGCTTGATATTGGAGTTAAGTAGTTGTGAAGATTAATTAAGCGCTATAGCTCATAATTTGGCCTCTAACATTTTTGGGTTTTTCTTCAATTATCAACTAATGATTTTAACTATAATTATAACTAGATTTGCTAAATGATAACTCTACGATGTATGCAATAAAGAAGGAACACTAAGGTTGTAGCACTTACCTAAGTGACTAATTAACGGGTAATGAATCTCAATGCAAGGGTGATAATATGGGATACATGGTTAACCATTGCACTTAATTCTCACTCTCATACCTCTTGGTAGAGAGAGTGATATTTTTGCCCAATTGACTCTCTCGAGACCAATCGAGTAGGCTAATTTGCCCAAACAACTAATGGCTCAGGTAGGGTGATTACTCTCTCGAGGTTTAACCCGTTACTTAATCTCGTCGTCCTTCATGTATTTGCCCTTTACTGCATAGGTGTACGCGGTAACGTGTTCATTGGGTCAGAGGTACCATTGTATTTAGGAAGCTTCAACATTCTGAACTTCTTCGGAATGGGTTTTGGGGCCGCTTCCTGTGGGAACGGCTTCTGTACGAACTTCTTCGAGTCCACACCCTTCAAGATCGATGACACTCTTGGAATTTGGCCGACCTTAGAGTAGTAAGTCTCGACCTTCTTATCGTTAGCCTTTATCATTTTCTCGCCCGATTCGATCCTTCTGGTGAGGTCCTCGAGCATCGAGACGATGGCGAGATCGTTTATCGACCCATTATTGCTTGATTTCTCCGGTACCTGTTCGGTCGGGGGAGCTGCCCCCGGTGCTACTGTGCTAGGACTTTTCTGGTGACTTTGCAGTTGAGCAATAGCCAACTATTATGCTTGTAACATTTCAAAAATAACATGAAGGCTAACTTCCTGTTCTTCCCATGCTGGGGTTTTTTGTTCCTCCCGTGCTGGGTTTTCTCGGGCTTCCTATTGGTCGCCTTGGATACGCTCATGTTAGTATGGGAGCTTATTTCGACATGTCAAGCGTATGAGACTTCGTCCGCCGTAATCGCTCCTGGTGCGTTCTCAAAATTTTGTGGTGGCTCACCAACACCTGGAACAGTCACACCATTCTCTATGTGGTTCTCAATATTTTCGTTTACTAAACCAGACATTACGACCTGAAATCAAAGATCTTTGGAAAAGAAATAATGTGAAGGATAACTTGCGTTGTGTAATGAAAGTCGCAAGAAAATAATCACTTTTATTTTTAGTCCCACGGTGGGCGGCGAACTATTTACCGTGAAAATGGTAATAACAATTAAATTTATTAATGAGACTCTAAAAATACGTGATCTATTTTTATGCTAGTTTTTAAGCATATGATGATATGTGTATGAAGTTTAGAGACGAAATGAGACCAAAAAAAAATAAGGTGATAATCAAACCGACAGGCAAGTCAATCGGGGCCTCGAAGTCGATTCCAGGGCTCGACTGCGAGCTATCGTGGGTGATAGGGGAAGGGCTAATAGGTATAACAAAATCAATGAAGGCTCTTTATAGCCAACGATAAGCAATAAATGATGAACAAGTATGAAGATAATAAATGAAGGCAATAATAACGAGAAAGTATGTTAGAAAGTAGAGAGAATATTTTTTGTATAATCGTGTGGAGCAACTGAAGCAATAGTACCTTACATAATGTCAAGGTTCCCCTTTGTATAGGAGGGGAATTCCAACGATGTACAAGAGGCATTAATTACAAATATAGGGAGATGGGATAGCTAATGTCAAGGTACCCCTTTATTTAGAGTAGACCAGTAGACGTTGTCAGTCCTAGGCGTGTGCCTTGGAAACCTCCCATTTCTACCATTACCGTGATCAATGCTAGCATGAGGTCGAGCGTCAACGATCCTCAAGGGGGATGCTCGAACATGGCCTCGAGCCTTCGGGGTGACTTTCTGAAGCACTTTAATAATGTGAAATTGGACCCTCTGATTTCGCCATATACATTATTATTGAATGCAATTCACCTAAAAATATTCCAGATGCGCGACTGTGTTTGTGGTATTTACGCTACTGTATTTATGAATATAGTAGCGAAATTCGCCTAAAAATAGGGGAATCCAGCTCTTTAGTAACAAAAAGAGGATCAGTTAGCATGTATCACTCCTAATTTAACCCAACAAAATTAATTTTACATAAATTTCGCTCCTATTGTGGTGTATTCCATGTATTTACGCGACTGTATTTATAAACATAATTAGGTAATCAAGAAATAAGGTGTACACCGTTCTATTCAATTCGACTGTATATATTATATTCAATTCACAAATATTCATTATTCTCTATTATACATTGTATTCAATTCATCGTATACAACTAGACTATATTCAAAAAATACAAATCTTCAGGATATATAAATATAGGCAAAAAAAATATATATTTATACAAATATAATGTATTTGAGTGTATTTGTATAGAATATGATACATGTGATTAAAATAGTAAAGAAGAGAAGAAAGTTCGCGGAGATGGCGTTTTTCGGCCGAGCAAAATATTGTATTCATTGTATTAAAAGTGAAAGTGGAGATGAACAAAAATCCAGCCCTCAAATCTTCTCCGGTGTAGCCATGGACAGATCTGTCCGCCTAAGAGGATGATCCAATAATAGATGATGACACTCATGATTCTGCTGATTTGATGTAGAAGAGAGAGTATTGAGAATCTTGCTGATAGAGAGGGCAAGGAGGAAGAGAGAGAGAAAGAACATACTTGACGTATTTCATGCCTCAATGATAAGTATAAATAAATGTTGCTATAAAATAGAAATGGTAGCTATACGTAATAATATTTTGAAATTATTTTGATTTATAATAAAAAGAGTGTAATAGTTTACTGTATCAGTAAAACTTCCTTACAATTACTAGTGTGAGTTAAGCCATGTAAAAGATGGGTACAAATTGCAACTAATAAAGGCTCGATATATCCTTTCTTTAGCATAAAATGCATCATTCTTTTGTGTTGCGAATTTCAGGATGTCTATATACGCATTTCTTTGGGAAATCAAGATTCTGTTACGAAAAATAATGGGATCAGAGTCTAGCATATTGTTTGCAATTTCAATGTTGCCAAAATTCAGGTTACTCACCTCACATGGGGATCAAGAACTCTAATAAGACTAGCATCTGGAGCTTTAATATCAATAACAGTTTTATCATGTGACAAATTCCACAAACAGTTTAGAGAACTGAGACATCATCAGAAATCACAGATGTAAGAAGGATGTTAAATACCCTGAAATGAGGCAAGCTCATGATCTCTTCGCTCCTGAAGAGTCGAATTAGATAACTTTAAGAAATTGATCACATTTTAAAAGTAGAAAGAATTTCATAAAGAGAAAAAGGGGCATACTTCTGCCAATTCACATTCCAGGTCCCTATGTATGGGTCGGAATCCGATCCTATAATAATCGGCGAGCCTAATCGTTTTTCTCGGTTAATGCAAGATTAATAAGTGGCACGATCACTCTTAATTTCATACCCATATAAGATGATCATTAAGATTACGGCCTATGGGTGATGTCTAAAATGACCTCCCTACGTGGACCCGGCCACCAAAGGTCACCTTATACGGTTCACATCTATAAATACCAAGGAAGGAAGCCAAACATGGGGTTCCCCTCCCCTTCCCCATGGGAGCTCTAAAATATACAGAGCAAAACATGGAGAGAGAATCCAAAAATAAAGACAGAAAGACGGTAGATCCAAAGGAACATGAT
This sequence comes from Nicotiana noctiflora, assembly GCA_032618575.1. Lineage (NCBI taxonomy): Eukaryota > Viridiplantae > Streptophyta > Magnoliopsida > Solanales > Solanaceae > Nicotiana > Nicotiana noctiflora. The sequence goes on along the minus strand of JASVEL010004957.1, from coordinate 15,850 downwards.
TGTAAGGTTGTGAACCTCCCCTACGAGGAGGTAGACCACCTTATTATCATCAATAAAGATCACCTATATTTTCTGTCATCAGAAGAACTATCTTTTATTATCTTTTCCCTTATTAGATTCTCGATTTATTACGACTTACTATGATTGGCCCTCAACTTACATATATTATTTTGTATTCAAAAAGTAATCGATAACTTTTGAGTCAAACATCCTATTTGGTCTAGTTTTTCCTTGTAATGAAAATTGTTTTCATGCTCACATTCACAAAGTGAAAAACTCAGAAACATTTCTCTCATTGATGACAAGTTGTTACCAAACTTTATGCAGTCGCTAATCCTCTGCATTTAGATATTCAATCTCTCCATATCATTTAAATGGTTACAGAATCAGAATGAAAGAATATACAGAATACCTCACTCCTTCCTGTCAAAAGCTATTACTAGTAGTCAGGTGCAAACAAATATTTCTGCTTCATTATATTAGTATATTGTTTGCTTCTAGCTCTAACTCATAAGCTTCTTAATATTTAGTGTTTTTGTTTGTACAACAGTTAGCCATCACATTAAGCAATTTATAAGCACCTTCAATCTAGATATTTGATCATGCAATTCCCTCAAGGGCATTCGTGACTTCATAAATTCTATGTATATGTTGTGTCTTATGTAATGTTGTATCTGTTGTAACTAGAGGAGTTAAATGTGCAATTTTCCCAATAAAACAATTTCTTCTTTATGAGAAGGAGAGAACACATTGAGCTCTTGTTTCGTGCAGCTGATCATGGGGAGACTGGAAAATGAGTAGATAATATTGGTTAAGAACAAGAAGGAAAGAAGATAACAACTTATCAAAAATATTGTGTCGTAGCAAGTCACTGTCTCGAAAGCGAATTCGGCCTGATTGGGTGTAAATTGTTAAGACCGATCGCTTCTTAAGGTTCCACAACACCTCTAAACACGTGCACTCGTGGCTGGAAGTTTAGAATTTGCACAAAACAGTTGCCCAGAAAGAAGAGAAGATGAAGGTATTTTATGTGTTGGATAATTCACAAAAAAAACTAGGAAGAAAGTAATGATTAGCTAGATGAATTCTTGGTTAAGAGTTGAGTGAATATGATAAGCTAATGATCATCTTATTTATAGCATGAAAATGAGTTTAGTTTCATGACACAAGATACAACACATGTCATGCAAAATTACACTAGGCCATTTGTCAAACAGTTTTATTAAATCAGTACTGCATGTAAAAACTCTTGACATGTACCAATTATCTAAGAGTATTTGGCCACTTAAAAATAGATAGGATACTAATAAAATAATGGAATTTTTTCATACCTGTACCCTATAGCAAACTATATTACCAAAAATGTGCAAATTTTGGAAATTACCCGATCTGTTTATATTTTGACTACACTTTATATACCAAATCATAAATAACGATATTCTGAAGATATTCTCCCCATTATTTCGCACAATTGTAGTCATAGAATAAGAAGGAAGATTCTTTGCATTTAATTCAAAATTCTGAAAAGGAAAACGAATCGGTAGTTGCGAAAAAAGCTCCTTCTTCAACTAAACGAAAAATATATTCTCACTTCTATTCTCAAAAACGCAGAATTATCAAAAATTCAAATTGTAGAAATACAATTTTCTTCTACAAACTATTCTTCTCAATCTCTGTTCTTCAATTGTAGATATACAACTGAACGACAACTCTGATCTCATACCTATTCAGTTCTTAAAGTTTTTTTCGGTTAACTACACAAAATCATGGCAAAAGTTACAATTATGCTGAAATCGAATGGTAATTGGGATAAATATGGAAGATATATAGATTTTGTAGTTGACGCGATTGTTGACGCCATAATCCACATTCTACGGATCAGCAAAGATGTTATTCTGAAAAAAACAGAAAAAACTGGATTGAGTATAATAAACTACAATTAACTACAATCAAACTACATTTAACTACATAATAACTGAACAACTACAATAAACAATGATATTATAACTACAATTTAACTACAAAAACTACAATTTAACTACAAAAAACTACAAAACCTCTGTTCCAAACTACAAATCTACCACACTATAACTACAACTTAACTACACATATATTAATGATTCATATAAAAAATATAAAATAACGACAATTAAACCTTAAAATTGAGACAAATTAACTACAAAACGACTGTTCCTAACTACAAATCTACCATAATATAACTACAATATAACTACACATATATTAATGATTCATATAAAAACTACATAATAACTACAATTAAATCTCAAAATTGAGACAAATTAACTACAAAACCACTGTTCCTAACTACAAATCTACACAATATAACTACAATTTACACAACACCTAAATCGAAAGATGGAATATCAGTTAAAACCTCTTTTGTAGGTTTTTTTAGGAGTATTTTGATTTTTCATGATTTTGTTGAACGTTGAATCAGATAAAAATGGAGGGGAAGTTAAGGGAGAAGAAGGAAGTTGTGTTCTGCTATACGGAAAAGGTGGAAAAGAACTGAACAAAACGAAAAAGCGTGAGGGAGAAAACAATTGGGGGAAAATCGTGGGAAGGGGGTGGGGGGGTGAGGTACGAAAAATTTAAAAATTGCAAGAGAGATAAGCGGGTAACAAAATATTTTGGGAGATTTTATCCCTAAATACACTCCTATAATAAATGATAACTTAATTAATGTCTTAAATTGAATTATGGTACATAAGTTGAAACTTGGTATGCTTAAATGTAATAAACACAAACCTTAAACATGGTTGGTAATAAGGTTTGCTATATGGTATACACATATAAAAATTCCTAAAATAAAAATACTCATAGCTACGGGTTGTAAATAGATTTGCAAAAAGAAAACTTTAACTTTACATTATAAATAATACCAACATAGACCAATGACAAAAAATGATCTTTTGGCATAAAACAATATATATAAGAGGTCTTCCCCATATTACAATAACAGCGTGTGATGCAAACAGATTTCAATGTTATATCGATTTACAAGTCGAGCAATTTTTTGTTTCATTCCTTCATGATAGAATACCTTAAGACTCTACATTGTCAACTCACCTCTGTTTTTTCCTTTTCTTTTGTGAACTTCATAGATGAAATCATTTATCATTATAGCCTATAAGACTGAAACATCAATGCCATCTAGGGCTGCAATCCTCTCTTATATACATATTTTACTTTTGTTAATATAGCGAATCCAAAATTTGGGTGTTTTCTCCAAAAAATAAAATAAAATTGCCAAGCCTTAATCCTTTTCTGAAAGCATAAAATGCACCATTCTTTTGTGTTGTGACTGAATATTGGAAATATATCTTCACATAATTTCACGATCGATCTTATAATATAAGCATCACGCTGTGTATTATTAGTGTCTCTTTTCTAGATATAACAACAAGAAGTATACGCCAATCACAACTAGTTGAGGGCTTACTTTTGCGTACAACGTCGGTTCTTAGCGGAGATAAAAGAAAGAGGTAAAACTATCACGGTATAGCCAGTTTTCGGACTAGTCAATAAAAAATAGTCAGCTTTTATCAAGTCAATAAAAAATAGCCATCGTTTTGCTGCAATAGAGACCGGTCCAGCATAATATACTGGAGTTTAGTGCACTTGTGTATGAACTCCGACTTATTATGCTGGATCAATATATTTTGCTGGCTCCAGTATAATATACTGGAGACTGGAGCACTGGTGCTCCAAACTTCAGTATATATACTAGACCATTATACTTGCTGGAACTCGAGTTTATTATGTTGGAGTTCTAATGTACTTATGCTGGAACACCATCATATTATGCTGGAGTTCCAGCATACTATCCTAGAACTCCAGTGTAATATGCTGGAGTTCAAGTATACTTATGCTGGAACTCCACCATAATATAATGGAGTATTTTTCGAATTTTGAACAGTATTTTCGCTCAAATCTATCTTTACATAAAAAATAACTAAATTTCGATTACTTTTAAAATTGGGCTATTTTTGAACGACCACTTGTAAATCTAGCTATTTTTAAAATCTCGCAAGAAAGAGTCACGGGTAAAACTTTATTTAGGTAAAAATAGCACGGGCTAGCCAGTTTTCGGACTGATCATCTAGAAACAACCAGCCTTTGCAAAGTCATTGAAAAATAGTCACTTTTTTGCTGTAACACGGAAAGTTTCAGCATAATATACTAGAGATTGGTGCACTTGTATTTGAATTTCCAGCATATTATGCTAGAACTCCAACACGAGGAAAGTTCCAGCATAGTAAACTGGAGATTTGAGCACCTGCGTATGAATGTCTAGCATATTATGATGTACCGGTGTATTATACTGGAACTCCAGTATATTGTGCTGGAATTTCGGTATGTTATGCTAGAGTATTTTCTGAATTTTGAACATGTTTTCGTTCAAATTTATCTTTATATGAAAAGTGGCTAAATTTTAATTACTTTTTGAAACTGTGACTATTTTTTAATGACTATTTATAAATCTGGCTATTTTTTAATTTCTCCCTAATTTACGATGCATCCTCTTTTTAGATCCTTCATTCTCTTTATTATGTATCATCTTTTTTCCTTTTCTCTCGTTAATATATTTTAGTTTGTACCAGAAGTAGTATGTAAATAAAAAGTAAAAAGATTAACAAATCTACCAATTAAGAGAATTTTAACCAAGATTACTGAATACTAATTATCAGAGAGTACATTGTACAGGATGTTTCTAAAGAGTTTGGTTATTCCAGCAAAGAAAATTGAAGATTTTCCTAACATATTATTCTTTCCATTTAAGCCTCCTTTATTTTTCTTTTTTCTTTTCTGTTTTTTTGTTTCTTTTTGTTCCACCCCGCCATGACTCCAGGCCTCGTTTATTTAACTTTCAGAATTCAGATCATGACAAACTTGATTATAAGAATTAAGAAAGATATCATGTCTAGATTTTAGTAATAAATAATTAAGACTGTATTGCTATGTGTATAATGTATCTTTATTAAAGATCTAAAATATATAAAAAGTCAAATAGAAATAAAATATTAAGTATTATACCCACAAAGGTTAAACAAAATCTAAATCTATATGCTGTTGTAAATATTGTTCCTTTAATAATGCATTACTCTACAAAATTAGTAGAGTGAGGGTCGTTGGCAATGTAGATTTTTAACGTATCATTCTCTCTCGCGCGTGTTATCTTTTCCCTCTCTTGTATATTATTAGTTTTGGTGTACGCGTGTTGTACGTGTCTATCGTGTTAATCAATAAAAATATATACAAACGAATTATTCTAGATGTACCTCATACACTTCTATAATATAGGTAAACTAATCTTCGTAGGCTATCAGCCATACACTCCTAATTTAATCCCTTTTTTGAGTCTTATGTTTCTTCTCATCTCGAAAATTTTCATTTAGCTCTAACTTATGCATCACATGAGAAAGTAGGAATACTTTAAAAGAACTTATATCACCGAATCTCTTTCTAAATAATTATATTTATGGATTACATGATTATATATATAGATCAAAGTAAAAATATAACATTTCAAAATCATGCAAATAGAAAAGTTATATAAAAAAAAGGAGAAAAAGGATTGTACGTTTTTGTTTGACAAAGTTGTCGAAAAATTACCCATAACAAAAAGTAGAAGAGTTTCCTTTTGATGTATTGTCCTTTTTTATTTATGTATAGGAAAAATTAAAATTTAAAATAATTTGATTCCTTCTTGAAATATATATATATATATATATTTTTTAATTATCTTAAGATTTTAGGAATTGAAAATATTTTAGTTTCTTCTCTAAAACGTACTTTTCTCATGTATTTATGGTAGAAATTTTAGAAATGTATTTTTTGCTTTTATAAATCAAGGTCCTAAATAGAAAAGTAATTAAATGAGTATTTTTAAATATTACGAAATAAAATTTAATGATTAATACTATATATAGGAAGATAATTAAATGATTATTTTATCCAGTGCGAACTTTATTTTAAAGAAATAAAAAAGACGAATGATATTTCGCTAAGAGGCTTCGTGTTTTTAATATAATATGGATTATTAGGCTCCACATTATTACACGTGTCAAGAGACTAGTATAACCACATTATTTTTCACAAAGCCTTTAAGAATGAGGAAGAAACAAAACATGCACATTCACAATAGAGTATTCAAAACATAAACAATTAATTTATTACAGATACTAACAGGAACATATATTGAACAAAAGTTTAAATTACGAATTAGAAAAGACTGTAAACTCATGGATCATTGATAACTTGAAAACATCATCACTTAATTAAACTTTTTGCATCTTGAATCATTGCTTAAACGTGGCGACCCTTCCGCCAAAAAAAACTTGGAATTTTTGTATGGGCAATTTGGCGGCATGTTTTTATAAACCTCCCAAAATCCATAATCATTCCCGAAATCAAACAATACACATTCGTCAGCATCCGCAACATTAGTGAGCAACAGATTGTTGATATTCTCCTGAACTGGTAATATTCTTGGGAATTCAAGTGGGGGATCTGTTTTGAATGGGAGATGACGTTTTTTGAAGTAAAGCACTGCTCCCGTCCTTCTATGTCTAACAACTCCTAAAGTTGGACTTTGTGTTGCCATGACCAGAAAATCATGTGTTACGTAGCCAATGGGGTATTATATAGCTGTACTTAAAAACGATTTCAGTGTGGATGTGAGATCCAAATTGGATTTAGTCGACCTTACTTTACTTTAATTACAGATATATTCAACAAGTATAGGTTGATTGGGTATATGTCCAATATCAGTGTCGGAGCCGGGAATTATATAAAGCGGTGTCAAAATATAAAAAAAATGCTGCTATCGGGAATAGGATTTGCAATCTTCTGTAAATTTTGACATCCCTTGACCATTGCACTAAGAGTGTTTTGTGTCAAGGGGTGTCAACCTTTTTTATATATTCAATTTTTTAAAAAAATACTTATTTACGCAGTGTTATTTTTCGGCGAAAAGGTGTCGGTGACACCCCTCGGACTAGGGTGGCTCCGCCACTGTCTAATATATATCCACGTAGAGTATTAGAATGTGTCGCGTTATACGAAATAACTTGTAAATTAAATGTTACGTGTATACAAAGTATTTTTGTACTACTTTTAATTTTATAGCTTTAAATATTAATCACAATATATTTGGATGTCGTAATATACATTTATTGATTGTATCTTAATGTATGTATACAAATTTCTATTCATATCCCTGAATTCTAAAATATATATAGCTAATAAGATTTTGATTTTTAGATCCGCAACTTGTGTAGGGTGTCGATACCCGTGTCCCAGCAACAGAGGAATGTTGCTGGTCTCAAGTCTCTGGATAAAGGATAACAAGTTATGGTGGATAAACAAGAAAAATTGTGGGTAAAATTAGTTAATTTATGATTAATTATTAGTTTTCTAAAAATTAAAGAAATATTATATTAAAAATTACTGTATTTAAGTTGTAAATAAAAGTATAAATTTATGAAGATGATGATTACTGATCCAATATAAGTAATTCTCAAATTGAGACGAACAAGAAAAATATTTATAAAAGTAAAATTTTACTCAAAATTAAAATTTTAAATTATTAAGAATTTAGGCATAGTTCAAACAGAAAAATTTAAGACAGCATGTTGGGCGTGTACCTCATCTCAATAATGATAATTTTTTAAAGTTCTATACAAACATTCATGCAATAAACGTGCAAAAGATATGGTCAGGATGAAGTAACACTGATTTGTCATAAATATCTTATAAAATAGCCGTTGCCAAACAACTCCAAATGATCTGAAACTACCCTAAAACACACCCGAGGCCCCCAGAACCTTAACCAATTATACAAACACATCCCAAAACAAATGACAAACTTAGTTGAGCCTTCAAATCGCATCAAACAACGTCGAAATCATGGATTGCACCTCATTCCAAGGTTAATGAACTTTAGAATTTCAAACTTCAACATTCAATGCCGAAACCTATTAAATCGCGTTCGATTAACCTTGCACATAAGTCATATTTGAAATTACAGGCCTACCGCAACTTTCGAAATCAGAATCTGACCCCGATATCAAAAAGTCAACCTCCGGTCAAACTTTTCAAAACCTTTAAATTTCTAATTTTAGCCAAATGACTCTAAAATGACCTAGGGACCTTCAAATCCACTTCCAGACGTGCTCCCAATACCAGAATTGCCATACAAAGCTATTCCCAAACTCAAAATCTCATACGGAAATCGATAACATTGAAATAAATTGATTCAGTATTCTACAATAAATACCTTAACAATTTGAATACTATGTATCCTTAATATAGAAATGTATTATGTACAGTTCATATTGTATAGTTTTAAAATAACATGGAGAGGCCTATACTTATGTTATTTTGTTCATAACTCTTGTGAAGATATGCAATACATGAACAAATTCTTATAATCAAAAATAGATTAATAATTAACATGGTCTCTGTTTAAACTACATAATAATATTGCACCTTTCGTGTGAAAATCCTATATACATCTTGAGGGGTCTTAGGCGAAAAGAATTCTAATAATTGGATATAATGAGGCATATTTTAGTTTAAAAAAATAAGTTATTATGGTAATATTGTAGAATGAAATGTACTATTTACGTGATTTATACTTATTTTAATTCATTTTTATGATTAGAATGGTTAAAAGTTTCTATATTCCTTTTTATTTAGATATTCTGATTTTGATATTTTTCGTTTTTCCTTACTTCTAGTATAGTTATTGTTACATAGTTGGAAAGGATTTTTGTAAATTTTAATTTGACGCCTAAATATTAGAAACTCCTACATTATTTTAATAAGGAAGATTTTAATAATCAAATTTTAGTTGATTTCAAAGTCCAAAAATTTAGGAAAATAGTAAAATGGCTATTTTGTCTAGAGTAAAATCGACTTTTTAAAGGATAAAAAAGGTGAACGGCATTTCGCTAAGGGCCTTCGTGCTTTAATATAGTATACCAGACTTGGGGTATGCGTTATGCGCATGTTATAAAGCGCGTTACTTATATCAATAAATATATTGTCTTAAAAAAATTTAAAAAAAATGTTAAACAAAGTGTTTGAGACACAAAGTAAGTTCATAAAATAAATAGAATGTTAATTGCTTTAGTGTTCAATAAAAACATCATAGAAGTCCTTAGAATTATGTGGAATATCTTATAAAAATTATTATTAGTTTGTATCTAATATCGAAAAAAGGTAATATAAAAATACTTTTTGCAAGTAAGACAAATTTAATAATATAATCTCTTGGTCCTTTTGAGATTTGGGCATGATAGATTTGCCTTTTGGCTCTTAAAAAAAAGGTACACGTGACTAAGGCTAAAAATAATTAATATTTTACAGCAAACAATTAAATACGTTAAAAAATATATAGGGAGTCAATCCGTAGGAATATTTACAAAAGAAAAAAAGAAAAATAACTAACAAATCATATAGAACATAATGTGTCTTCTGCTATTTTATTTTTATTGTTTCAAGTTTGCATTTTACTGATTTGACTCTTAATATACAATACCTGATTTTACGCTATTTCTTATTCTCTCATATATTATAGTAGTTTTTTCTATTTGGAAAATAATTTTACCTTTATGATAATTTTGGGAAAAAATTGAATTGCCTACTTAGCTAATTTAATCATTTATTTTAAATATTAATGAAAATATTTTTAATCAATTAAAATCTTAATATTAACTCATCCCAAGTTTTAATATTGAGCTCTAGTCAAAATTTGGGATAATTTTAAAAACTTTCCTTCGAGATTCTCCTTATAACATAAACTTCTATCGCAGTTTTAGAATTATGCATACCTCTCTTGTTTTTATATTTCTTATAACGAAACAAAATTCACATGATAAAATCTAATAAAATTTATGTAATGTTCAAATTTCCCTCTAATGGAATTAAATATTAAATATTAAATTTAATTGCACAAAATTCTTTGCATGAGTACAAAATAAAAGTACTTGCACTTCCAAAATGATAAAAATAAGATTACAACTCTTTTATCTTATGCACAAATTATAACCTATTTAATGGTTCATGTTGCATATTTATTTACCCAAATTGAATATTGATAGTTAGAAATAAAATAAATCGATCTTCTTTAAGTATTCTTTTTAGTTTATTTATTAATATTAAAAAAATTAATGTATAATAAAAATTTAAACCATTGACTTTAATTAAGAATCAAAATACCCGTAATATGTCATATTACAAAAGACATTAGAAGGAAAATAGCCTCAAAAAATTATAAAAAACTAAATCAAACATTATAAACTCAATTTTAAAATTGACTCCTACTTTTTACGTATAACATGTAAAAACATAATACCTAGACAAACTTGTCGAAAAATAAATTTGTAATATCATTTAAAATTTCAAGAGAAAATTCAATTAAAAAAATGTTTTTACAATTATTGTTCCTTAATATTTTTTTTAATTATTCGACGTTCCTCTTAGTTTTGACTAATATAAGGAGTATTTTACTTTTGTGTTACATATAGCCTCTGTGTGCCTATTTTTAGTAGTGCTAATTGGACCAAAAAAAAGTAGTACAAATACACCTTCTTAATTTCGAATGAAAAAGAATATATTATAGTTTACAACAACCTTAATATTAATGGGCATTAAATAAGGAAATCTATATGGAAAAAAATTGTAATTGCTTGTATAATCCTAAATATGGAAAAAATAAATATTCAGAATTATAGTTGATTTTGATATCCCAGTAATTAGAAAAATAATTAAATGATCATTCCTATATATTAGAAAAATATTAAAAATTACTATATTGTCCGGTGTGAACCCTATTTTTAAAGAATAAAAAAGACGAACGATATTTCGCTAAGAACTTTCATGCTTTTAATATAATATAGAAGATAGATATAAATAAATTATTTGTCTTCCTTTTCTATTGTACGCAATTTAAGTATATACTAATATGTGAATAACAAGTAAAAAAGTAAGAATTGTTCCAGCTAATAGAATTTTAGCTAAGATTACTAACTTACTAGAGAGTAGAGACTACACTACACAAGATGTGTTTCAATGAGTTTGGCTTCATTCCAATTCCAAAAAATATGGAGATTTTCTTCACTCTCGAGAGAGAGAAAACGGGCGATGTGCTGTCTTGGATCACCCTAGGGGTAAGCATCGGTCAGTTCGCTTCAATTGTGAATATTATTAATTTTGCATATATAGGTTTACAAACATGATAAATCAATAATCGAACTGATAAGATATCGATTATCGGTTAATCGATTTTTTATCATTATTGGTTCGATTATCGGTTTACCCGATAAATAACTCAATCTAGATTCTAGAGTTAAGAAAAAAAAAAGATAATTCACTAGAGTTAAGCAAAAAAGAAAAATTCACATATAATATGCTATTTGCGTTCTGGCCACAACTAATATTTGAAGCATGCTTCATTTTGACAAATTCAAGACCTGTGCAATCTAAAAAATTGATACTACAACTCCACAAGCATTCCATCTCCAATTTGCCGGAAATAGAAGTTACCAGGAACATAAATAATAATTTTCTGCCAAACTATAATCAAGATATTAATGTCTTTTTTCAGAGTCTATTTGTAGCAAGAGCAACAAGAATACTAGTAATTCAACAGTTGTTCAAACACAACTGAAATAGTAATAATTCTTATTAGGTAATCAGTTAACCCGTTAAGAAAATCGAGGCCTGAATCAATAACTCAATAGTGAAAAAATGTTAAACCATTACCGAACTGTTAAGCCAATATAACCCGATATCCATACCCCAATAAGCTTTTTTCAATTCAGGTTATCGGTTATATTCGGTATATGCCCAGCCCTAGATCACCATTTCCATCAAATTGTCTTGGACATTGACAAACAATCACTACAACAAAAATGACTTTTAGCGGCAATAAAAATACTTATTAGCGGCAATACAAATGACCACAAAAATCTTTACCGGCAATTGATTATTGGCCGCTGTTGCGGGCGTCGGTAAAGGCTTAAGCGGCCATTAGATCGAATGCTGGTAAAGACCCCTATTATGGCCGGTAAATGTGAACACGCTTTAGCAGCAATTAATTAACAGCAATTACAATTGCCACTGAAGCACCTACAAAATTTTGTATATTACACATTTTGTTGCTTTTATTATTGTCACTAAAGACAAAATCAATTGTTGGCAGAAGAATCATTATCTAGAGACAATTGTGATTGTCACTAAGCTATCCATGCATTCATCTTTTTTTACATATTTAAGGACTTTTGTTATGACCAATGTAAAATTATCTTACTACCATATCGTAAGACAAATTAATAACTTTGCTTATTCTAATTAAAAGTAAATAATAATAATAATAATAATAATAATAATAATAATAATAATAATAATAATCCATTTCAAAATGAATAATGCACTTCATTAAATTTAAATAAAAAAAATACTAGTTCACAAGTTCACAATGTCAACAATATGATAAAGAAGCTAAACAATTTGAATCTAATTACTAAATTAAGCTTTTGATAACTTGTGTTATCAAATGGCTATAAGCCCCACAAAATTCGCGTGCCCTTGATCGCAGTGAAGGTTGCCATATGCCAAATTCCGGAATATCAAAATGTATGACCTGAAATAATATAATAAAATGAATATCAAACATACAATCATATGTGATATTCTTCAAGAGTCAAGAAAATAATTATATGATATTTACATGTCCATAATAGCATATCTGTTCCCTCTTCCTTTGTTCTTTCAATATTCATTATCGACTGGCAAACTCTCAAAACAAAATATATGTTTTGGCATGCTTACATATTCTCGAAAGTTAAGAAGAGGAAGATTTCTCAATAGTTGGTAAAATTATCAATAGACAACTGTTTAAATAGATAGTAAGAAATAAAAAGGGAAGTTAAAATTAGAACTCCAATGCTCAACTATTGACATAAAACTATTTTAACGTATTCTTCTTTGTTGCCCTCTCAGTGATTGAGAACTAAATTTTAGTATACATAATCGGAAAAAAACTGTTCAATTTTTCTAAGCAGGATTACTATCAGTATTAAGTGGTAGATAAATTCAAATAATTAACTGCATCTACATTTGAGAAGATAAAGAAAAGTAAAGGGGGCATATACACAAATTTATTGCTTCTGCCATACAATAAAACTTATAAATTAAAGATGCCAAGAATGTCTACGTAAAGGAGAGATAAGTAGAAGTTAAGATTTAATAGATCAAAGTTTGCAACTAATAAGAATTTTGTACAAATGTAATTTAACTGTCAATTGTTGTCTATATATTTCACACATACCTACTTAGATAACATGCTACGTTAACAAAAACAACTTCCCAAATGCTATAAATGATGAGTATTCTTTCTCTTATGACATTTCTTAATTAGCTTGAATTGTGTATGTATTTCTTATTTCACAATTGTACAAAATATTGAAATGTATTTTATTCTAGTCTTAAATTTTCTATAACTAGGTTGAAAATGCTTTATTAAAAATGGCCCTTCATTCATTGTTACGATCCCAATAATGGTCCAGTAGGTATCATAATGAGAAGAAGAAATACTATGAGCATTCTGTATTATTGGAACTTTGTTACCATATAGGTTTGTTAGATCAAAAGAAACAACTTAAATTCCTTAGCGTGAATTGATCATAATCTACAAGATAATGTATTTTTCAAGGCTTTATCCGTGATATATTCAAAAGCGTCATATCATCAAGATTTCTTTGAATCCTATTTCATATATGATATAGGAACTAAAAGATATTAAATTAGTTAATTGAACTTTGTGACTTCAAGAGCACTTACAGGATAAAAGAGGGATAACCATGACAATCTTCTACAAATCCTCGTCAGCGTGCATGATCTTTTTAATTTGAACCTGCAAATAAGTAGGAAATGAGATATAAGTATGGTTGTATTCAAATCAACGAAAAATTTTAAATTTTAGAAACAAGATCTTATGTGACCTGAAAGCAATTTGGTCCGGTTAAACATATTAAATTGAAAAAGGAGAATAGTTAACATTCAAAAGCAGCAACAGTAGTAGTCGTCAAAATCTTTCTCAAGAAAATAAATTCTAGTACACTAAATTTGAATTTTGAGAAATTAGACAAACAAAAAATTCACATAGAAACGTCAAACACTTTACCATTTTATTGAACGTTCATTGCCCACATAAACATGGCTTGAACAAGTAATATACCTCAAATACTCTACCCTCTCCTATAGACTCATGATATATTTGATCTTTACATAATCTCGAGTTTTCTTTGAAGTACTAAATAATAAAGTGCTCAGTGACTATAAAATTCAAATGATAATAAAATATTGAATTACTTATTAAAAATAGATTGCTTATTGCTAAGGGTAATCTTTTGGTTTCAAGAGTCTCATATAAACTCAGTGATATATCAATCCTTCCAAAGTACACTAGAGACTCTATAGTTTATTCCTTTTGAAGCACTAAAAGAAAGTGCATAGTGGTAGTAAAACTCGACTGACGGTAAATAGTTAACACGACCTACCTTAAGTGTCTCAATAAACTATTTTACATTTTGCTTCAAGTATCTTAGTAGTCTTCCTTAAACGATGATATCAAAGAATTGCTCGAACTTAATAAGGGATTAACTTGATGAGTATCATGGCATCAAACTAAAATACAATTGACAAATCTTCAGTTGCTCTAATTCTATTTCATTGTAGAAAATATCAAATTGTAACATCTTTTGTTAGTTCTTCCATATGTGAAATGGGGTCTCAAATACATAGTATTCCACATAAGAAAGATTTAAAAAATGAAAATAAAGATAGTTACTTAGATAAATATGAGCAAATTGATCTGGTGAGGAAAAAGGTCGAGCACCTTGAAGGCAATTAATAACCAAATGGTGCTACTTAAAATACTCTGAAGTGGTCTATGTTTACTGATTTCATCTAGCTACTTGAGCACACAACAACATAAAAGAAACAACAATTTAACATGCATGTGGAAATCGGACTTCACTTGTCACAGACATTCATACACAAATTTGATACTCCTAAAAAGGAAATCAAAAGAAAACAAATTCAACAAACAATATAGTGTTCCTGGAAAGTAAATCAAAGGAAAAAAAATCAATACACGCATTATATTAGAAGAAATTTTCAATTTGGGATTCAAAACTTATAGGATACGCACAAATAGAAATACCTAACAAAAATTTTTGAAAGACTTGTAGCCGCACTCGGATCTATCAACAAAAACATTATCCAAATCGCTCTCCAATCCAATATACACACACTTACACACATACACACACACACACATACACACACACACAATATATATATATATATATATATATATATATGTATATATGTATATATATATATATATATATATGTATACATATATATATATAAGTGAAAGAAATATATCATTTATGTTCTGAGATTAGTCGCCACCAGCGGTGAGAAGCATCAGTGAAAGGGGTAGTGGTGATGAGAAGTGTTTGCCATTTCAAAAATAATTTCTAAAATTTAGGAACCTAGATCTACAGAATGGAGGGAATAAGCTTTTTAGTGAAAAGTTATTTGGAGGGAAACAATAAAAAAATAAGCAGTAAAACTTTCTTTACATTAGTAAGTTTCAGTGGCTATTTTCGTTTACTGTCAGTAAAAGGGTACTTAATATCGGCCAATGCTCATCTGCCGCTAACATTTGACTTTATGAAATCATTTAGTGGCCTTTGTTTTATTGTCGCTAATAGATTGCCGCGAAATACGTTTTTGTTGTAGTGAATCA
>JASVEL010004956.1:0-25393 GCA_032618575.1 Nicotiana noctiflora | reverse complement strand
ATGCTATGTGTATGATGTCTAGCGACAAAATGAGAGCTAAAGATAAGGTGATAATCAAACTGACGGGCTAGACAATCGGGGCCTCGGTCTTGTCAATTCAGAGCCTCGAGGTCGATTTCGAGGGCTCTGTTGCGAGCTATCGAGGGTGATAGGGGAAGGGTAACAATTATAATGAAATCAATGAAGGTTCTTTATGACCAAAGAAGTATGAAGATAATAAATGAAGGCAATAATAACGAGAAAGTAAGTTAGAAAGTAGAGAGAATGTTCTTTGTATATTCGTGTAGAGCAACTGAAGCAATAGTACCTTATATAATGTCAAGGATCCCTTTTATATAGGAGGGGAATTTCAACGAAGTACTAGAGGCATTAATTACAAAGATAGTGAGACGAGACAACTACATGATGCCCTGGCTAGGATTTAGAGTAGAACAGTAGACTTTGTCAGTCCTAGGTATGTGCCTTGGGAACCTCCCATTTCTACCATTACCGTGATCAATGCTACCATGAGGTCGAGCATTGACGATCCTCGAGGGAGGATGTTCAACCATTGCCTCGAGCCTTCTGGGTGACCTTCCGAAGCACTTTAATGATGAGAAATTGGACTCTCCGATTTTATCATATGCAGATAGTCCCCGTATTTCCTGGAACGAAGTGATAGGAAAAGATATTGATATCCAACTCTTCAGTCTTCCTGTGATGACAATATGTTGATGAAGCAGGCCTCCGTGAATTCCGAAATGTCTCGTCGTTACACTTCTCCAGAATCATTCAAAGCACTACGATTTGCCATTCTCTAGAGCTATAACGTCGCTGCTAGTTCGGCTTTGAAAGACACACTAAATGTGTTTGCCGTTAGCTTTCGAAGGCAATAATGGCGCCATTGGTTACGTTATAACCTTTCCTATAAATGGGAGTTTCCTGGGGTGAACCTTTTATCGAAGTCTTTCTCCATACGTATCCGTTCTTCTTTTCCTACCATCCTCAGCCATTGTGTTCACCATGTTTGAGGCTCATGGCCTCAAGATTTTGAGGCGGCATTTCGTCAGTCGCATCGCAGCCAATCTCTCGAGCCTTTTTTAGTTGATCGAGATTGCGCCATTTTGTCGTTATTGTCGTTGTTGTTGTTGTTATCGTCGTTACCCCCGGACGGCAAGGTAAGGGGCCAATTTTCCTTGGTTTAGTGGGATATTCTGCTCAAAGGGGAGGGGGGTTCAGACTCTACACCACTGCTCACCTCCCCAAATTGTTCTGGTGCGGCTCCTCGCTCCTTTTGTTTTCCATAGAGCGAGGTGGCTGATCGTCGCAAACTCAACCCTTAGGAAGTGTGGGTTCTAATTACTTTTACTCGATAGTGATTTTTCGGGGTTAATTCCTCAGAGAGCTTGATATTGGAGTCAAGTATTTGTGGAGACTAATTAAGCGTTGTAGCTCCTAATTTGGCTTCTAACATTTTTGGGTTTTTCATCAATTATCAACTAATAATTTTAACTACAATTATAACTAGATTTACTAAATGATAACTCTACGATGTATGCAATAAATAAGGAACAAGGGTTGTAGAACTTTCCTAGGTGACTAATTAACGGGTAATGAATCTCAATGCAAGGATAATAATATGGGATACATGGTTAACCGTTGCACTTAACTCTCACTCTCATACCGACAGTGATTTTTTTGCCCAATTGACTCTCTCGAGACTAATCGAGTAGGCTAATTTGCCCAAGCAACTAATGGCTCAGGTAGGGTGATTACTCTCTCGAGGTTTAACCCGTTACTTGGGACTGCCATTCTCATGGTCTATCCCAAATCCATGTTGGGTTGATTGAGAGGTCATAGACTCTCTATGTCAAGCAAAGTCAAAACCCACTAAGCTAGACTTAGTGTTTGCAACCACCAAATCTAAGTGAAAATATACAATCAACCCAAATATCAAACACCCAATACCATCCAAGCATTAATCAACAACACCGATTAATTACCCACACTAGGGTTGAGCCACAACCCTAGCTAATGGGTTTAGCTACTCATAGAATCAATAGAAAAAGAAGAAATAATGGTAGAGATTGATATAATATTGAATTATAAATCTACTACAACTAATTCCACGTTCAAAACCAAGTAAAATAGCCCAAAATAGGCACAAATATATTGCCGTATGCTTAGCCACTCGTACCGTGTATCCAAACTTAACCTAAAAAAGTAAAATATTCTATTTATACTACCCAGGAAAATCTAGACAAAAATACCACTGAGGGTCTGTCACGGACCTTGGATGCGAACCGCCTGAAAATGTCACGCGGCCGCGTTGTTGAATCACGCGGACCGCATGGAAATATTGCACGGCCGCACTGCTGTTTGCCCTTCTATGTTGGTTCTCTGATCTTGCTTCTATGCGGACCGCACTGTTTTGGAGTGCGGCCGCATGGGATTTTTGCCTTAGAATATTTTCAGTGCCTTCAGCATTGCGGACCGCGTAGATATGGATGCGGTCCGCGAGAGATTGTATCCCATTATCAACTTCTCTGATCCTCACCTGTGCATCCGCATAGCAAATCAGTGCGGACCGCACAAGGTTCTTGACTTAGGTAATTTTTAGAATCCTCTTGTGCGGCCGCATGACAAACGGTTGCGGTCCGGAATGGTCTTTCAGCTCACACTTCAGTTCCTCTCTTGATGCTTGGCAGATTTCACTCCTTTCTAAGCCGATTTTTGATCTTTGACATCTAATTGCTCAAACCAGCAATCAAACGCAACTTGTAAGCAATTGAGGACTAATTTACATTAATTTATGCACAAAGCTTAGGCAAATAAGAGTATAAATCATGTAAAAATCACAGTTATTAGTGGCACTATCTATTGATTGTTGCACCCTGCACCAGTGTGACGTCTCAAGAAGTGGCTTCACATAGTAGTACTGGTGAGGTCCATCCTAGCCGGATTTTTCACCTAGCTACTTATCAATTCTTTTACGCTTCTTTTGCGTCACTTTTCTCTTCTCCATCACCTTCGTCCTCTTTATCTCACCTCTTGAAGATGCCATCTCGGAGGATAAGGATGAAACCCTGAATGAGGTGATGGTTGAAGATATTGCCACTGAGGATGCATGCCCGAGGAGATGGTGCTCGAAGATGCTTCTGCCGAGGAAGAACCTTTAAGAGTAGGCTAGGCTCGCAAGCTCTTACTATACATGTACCCTTTAACTTCTTTGCTTCTGTGTAAGGACCCTTTGTGGGCTTTTGTAATCATATGTAAGGACCCTCGTGGGCTGTTTAATTGAATGTTCATGAATACAAAGGTGTTATCTTCAATTCTGTCTTTGAAATGTTTTTCCTTTTATTTGTGCTTACGGAAACCTTGAATGCATGATCCTAGCGGTTGTTGTTGATATCGCCCTAGTAGGAGTGTATTTCTCTATCCTTTAATCGTTCAATATGCCCCCCTTCTCCCCTCCCCCCCACGAAACCATTTTCCTTTCTTTGGACCAATCCCGGATTGGAACGATAAACTCATAGTCGGAACCCTTACTCCGGGTTAAATAATGATAACACCTCGACCCTTCAGACTTTTAAGAATAGTTTTTAAGCCTTGCAATATTCTTCAAGGGAAGTCTCCAAGCGGGGTTCGTTCAAACCTGAGCCACCTGGAAACCTGCTTTGAACATGGCACAAATAGACCTAAGGCATTGTAGGTAGATCACAAATGAGGGTTTTACCCGAACTTAGATGGTATCCCATGATCGAGCCCATATGGGTGGAGTTTAAATTTCGTTTCTTTGGAGCTTAACTCTTTTTTGGCAAAGTTCTTTAAGGTCGGGTACCACCTCGGGACTTGTAACGGTGTAGTTGGCTTACCGGAGCCTAACTTCTTCTTGATGGGGGTTCTCGAGATTTGGTACCACCTTACAACTTGTGATGATATCGTTGGCTTCCTGGAGCCTAACTTCTTTTTGATAGGGGTTCTCGAGGTCGGATACCACCTCGAAACTGCAATGATACCGTCGGCTTCATGGAGCCTAACTTTTTTTTATGGAGGTCCTCGAGGTCGGGTACCACCGCGAGACTAGCGATGATATGTCAGCTTCCTAGAGCCCAACTTTCTTTTGATGGAGGTCCTTAAGGTCGGTACCACCTTCGGACTAGCAATGATATCGCCGGCTTCCTGTAGCCTAACTTCCTCATCGGAGTTCCTTGAGGTCGGGTACCACCTCGGGATTGATGATGCCGTTGACTTTTTAGGCAGGTGGGCCGTCAAAGCCGTTTCCATATATTGGGTATTTTGAGCCCCTTTGGAGGTCCCATTGTTTCTAGTGGTTACTTTGCCTTTTCTATAATTAACCTTATGTTACTTAAGTGCTAACATACTTGTGCAAATTTTTGCTCTAGCTCTCTGATTTTTCCACCTCCATCGAAACCACATCGGGGTCTGACTAGCATAGGGGAGAGTTCCGCCTCCGATGCTAAGGACCAACGATAGTGTACCTCGAAGACTGATTCTTTGATAAGAGAAGAACACCTTAGGTTAGTGAGAAAAGACGGTGGCTGGGGGGAGAGAGTAGTGTTGTAGACACTTTCACCGGATTAGGGCATCACTGATTGTGTCGATGAGTTCCTTAATATGTACACGTATCCCTTCACACTAGTCCCCCTTGATAGGGTTGTGCTAGATTTCTGTTTGAAGTACCGGGTTACCTTGGCGCAGTCCATCTATCATCTTGGCGGATAGTGTTGATGATGAGATTTTTTACGGAAAAGGCAAGGCTTGACTTCACGCTCAGTCATCTCATCAAGTTGTACCATCCCTTTCAACATCGGGGCCTGTTAACTTTGTGATGTCGGTCTACCATACCATTTATTATTGATAATTAGGAGGATGGAGATCGAGAATGGATGAGTCAATTCATCTGAGTCCTAGCAGCTGACATTATCCCTATGTAGCTTATGCCATTCCCTGAGGAATAAAATTATACACGTAAGTGGCACATTCCATACCTTCTCAGTTTTTCTTGTGGCGAAGGATGATATCGTGATCGTGCCATCTTTTATTCTTCTATAGCGGTTGCATATGAGTCGATTGACTTTCCCAATCTATCGGATTGGGTTTGGAAGTTGACAATCTACTCGACTTGTGACGAGCGTAGATGGCAAGCTGTGTCCCAGGATAGATGGGGATCAAAACATCATGACATGTGTTGTGCTATTTTTTCATTTCCATTCTTTCATTCAACAAGGAAATTTTCGTTTTTGCACTTTAATCTTGTTGTCGTAGGAACCATATGGCTTTTGAGGTGAGGACATGCTCCTTTGAAGAGGAGGAAGGGTCACTAGTCTCCAAGCTAAAGAATGACAACAATAAGCGAGAAATGCCTCTGCAGGGTGATGTCGCTCAAACAGGGCGAGGCTGGACCTGGTTTCTAGAGCAAAAGCATCATTAAAGCCTGGCGTACCCATGGTTCCCGGCTCTGGAAAGGTGGTTTCTTTGTTGCCACTAGGTTCTCATTTCGTTGACAGTGCTTCGGGGGATACTAGAAACTCGAGGTTGCCTACTCCGACCGACTGTGTCTCGGCCATAGTCAATTCATTTAAAGCTGAGGGAGCTAGGCTAATGGATGCGTGTTTAGCATTCGAGGAAGCCCAGCGGCTTCATTTCGTGGTGAGTTTCGACATAGGCTCTTTGAATCTCGCGCCTTGCCTTTCTTATTGGATTTTATTTTTTAGGCCTTCGGCAGGCTTAAGTCTGGGCTTCTTCATCGTGAAGGTCGACTGTGGAAAGCTCTGGATGTAGAGAGATTCCTTAAGATCCTTTGCGATGAAAAGGAAGCCAAGCTGGAACACTTGCGGTATGAGGCGAGCTGGAGCTTGAATTATGAGAGCTTTTTAAAGGAGCAGGTAGGTATCCGTTCTAGGTGAGTGTGTATCCCGCCTCTATCTTTTGAGGTTAACACTTTGTTTATTTTAGTTGAAGAATAGGATGGAGGCCCTAGATCATCTTCAGGATGAAACCGGCCGAGCCAAGAGTAAACATAATTAGCTAAGAGGTATGGCAGAGGTTCAGTTTTTAGAAGAGAGGGATGCCTTGGCTAAAGTTCCCAACCTCGAGGCCCAACTCTGCTATGACTGTGACAATGCTTCGGCTCAAGCAGACACGATTGCGAAGCTCGGATCCGAGCTTTTGAAGGTAAGGGTCAAGGTCGTTGATGCACGAGCTGAAGTTGTAATGAGCCAAACTAAGGCTAACCAGGAGATGGCGATCTATTTAAAGGATGCTACCGATGCTCAAGCTAAGAAGGATCCTCGACCGTGAAGAGAGGATCAAAGAGTATGATCGTTGCAAGTCTTGAAGGAAGACTCTCGAGGAGATTTGTGCTAGGGGTTTTGTACTCTCTGAAGAGTTAGCGCGAGTAAGGGCGGATGAACGTGATGCTCGGTTGCTTCTGTTTGACGTTGGAGAAAGCAAAAATAGGGTCAGCATGCTGTAACTCCCAGGGAGGGTGGATTTTTGCCATCTGTATGTATTATTTTCAAAGCATGTTTATAGATGGAGACTGTGTTTTTCGTATATGTGTAAAAGGAAACCCTTGCGGCTTTATTTCTTACGTATCTCTTTCTGTCTCGAATTTGGCCAGGTGAATTGGTCTTTGATTCGGTAGGAATCCTTAAATTCGTGATATGGACCTAGGGCTCATTAGGCTGGCGATAATGGCTTTTATGCCTCGAGTTAAAGTGACTTTTCACTGTAAGCTGGCATTTGAGCTCTTATGTTTTTTGGCCTAGGGCATTTTCGAGTAACTTTTTGGGTTCAATCTCCAAATCGGGTTGCGACTCGAGCTCATTCGACCCTCAAGTTTTCAAATTTATATGGGCTGAAGACAATGGCTCTTACACCTTGGGTAGCGTTTGAGCTTTTATGCTTTTTGCCCTGAGGTATTTTCAGGTAACTATTTTGGGTTCAGTCTCCGAATCGGGTTACGACTCGAGCTCATCGACCCTCAAGTTTTCATATCTGTGTGTGCTTGCGACAATGGCCTTACTCCTTGGGTTGAAGTGATCTTTTATATGGGCTTTATTTTCCCTTGCTAAGGATGTTTTGCGATAATTTTTCCTGACTCTTCAAAGGTTCGAGAAGAACCTCGATTACGAATCATTTTGTGGTGATGATCCAGCACCTCGGGAGGTTTGGATCGGAGGCTGAGTAGCTCGAAGCTAGTGATTTAGAGTTGGCATGGTTGAAGCTTCCTATGCTTAGGGTAGCCTGTTTAACTGGTTCTTTCCGAAGTATATTCGAAGTAATCGAAGGCATGTGATTTTGTCGACGGTCGGGCGTGTCCGAGTCACGTTAGTTTGGCTGGTACAACCTTATGACCGTAGTCATTTGTTCTTGGTCGGAGCTGTTTTTTATCCCATGTGAAGTAGTTTGGGTGTGTATTTCGAAGGTATGTTTTACTAAGGGTCCTACAAGTTTGACATATAGCCTAAACTTTGATATCGGGGTTATGCCTTTAACAAGGTCTTACAAAATATTCATGCCATTGAGGTCTTAAAGTTTTTAGAAACTTGGTACAAGTATGGTTCATGCCTTGCTTGAGGTCTTACAGATGTTGCTACTTGGTACAAGTGTGGTTCATGCCTTGCTCGAGGTCTTAGAGTCTTCCCGCTCGGGGTCTTATGGCCTCGGGTTTTTCAACAAATTGAGATTTGGTGATAGTCCCCGAGTTATCGGGAGTGTCTTGGCTCGGGAGGTGTCACTTATAGACTTGTTATTGCCTCGTTGAGGGATTCTGATTTTGGTGATTCCAACCCTAAGGTCGTACAATTTTTGAGATTTGGACGTCAATCCCCAAGTATTCAGGACACTTTCAGCCTTGGAGTCATTTTATGATGTTCATGTTGCCTCGTTGAGGGCTTATGAGCTTGGAGTCCCGACTCGAAGTTCACTCGGAGATTGATTTGTCGACGCTAGTCCCCGAGTGTTCGGGACGCTTTGACGGAGGAATCACTTTTTTGCAAAAATACTGAGTTTCTTTTAGAGTATGAAATTCTTAGACAAAAGGTATTTTTCGATTACTTGATAAAAGTATACATGTTCTCGTCGTTGGGGTCCTGGCTATTGGGACACGGCTCGGTCGATCGCTTGGTCCGGTACATCACATTCCTATTAGGACCCCATTTGACGCTCCTTATTTTTCCGATGAATGGCCTTCGGGGGGGGGGGCTTGCAGTATTCTAGGCTGATTTCAAAAGAAGCCTTGAATATTTGTTGAGTCTTTCTTAGGTACCATGTGGATGTTGCTTCGTTAAAAACCTTGCTAGTAAAAACCCCTTCTCGGGATAAAAACTTGGCCGAAGGAAAGTGCGCAACAGATGCTTTAAAACCTTAAGGTCTTCGAGCGTGTTTAGCGTCTTGACTGCTTTAATCGGGAACTTGTACAAGGGTTAGTGCAAAATATAAAATTCAAAGGGAGATGGTGATACCTTAGCGTAGGATGTGCCGGCGGTGTTACGAGGTCCGATATGTCTCATCCGTTTGCGATGAGGATGCAATACGATCCTCTGATTTGTCCAATTGGGATTAGCCCAAGATGTAGTTTGATTATTCTTTAGTTCTTTCACGGGTGGAGGTATCGGTGTTGGTGTCACATCATACACGACGAATATTTCCCTCGATGCATATTGTTCCCCGTAGATAGTTTTAATCTCATCCTTTGTCGAGAATTTTAGCGTTTGGTGGAGGGTGGATAGTACTTCTCTCATGCACTGTATCCATGGTCTCCCGAGCAAGGCTTTGTACCTCATGTCTCCTTCAATGACATGGAATTTAACATTGTGGGTCGTGCCGACCACTTTGACTGGGAGGGTGATTTCTCCTTTTGTAGTTTGGTCAAGCAGTCTAAGCTGCTATATTACCCTCGAGTTGATAATGTTGGCCGAGCTACTTGGATCCACGAGTACCCGTTTAACTTGAAATGTATTTATGAGGAAAGAGATTACACGTGCATCATTGAGAGGTTGAGACAAGGTCTCAGTATCCTCTTTGCTGAACGTAAGGGCATCCTCGGGTATGTACCATCGGGTTCGCTTTTCTCTAGTGATGGATATTTTTGTCCTTCTTATTATGAGTTCTTACAGGGTATCAGCGCCTCCCAAGATCATGTGGGTTACATATTGTAGCTCATTCACATCATTCTTCTTGGCCGCCCCTCTTTCTCTAAATTGGTTTTTGGCCCGATCACTTAGGAATTCCCAGAGATGACCCTGGTTAAGTAGTCTGGCTACTTCTTCCCGGAGCTGGTGGCAATCATCGGTCCTGTGGCCATGTGTATTATGAAATTCACACATTAAATTATGGTTCCTTTGTGAAGGATCCTATTGCATAGGCCTGGGCCACTTGGCGGCTTTGATTTTATTAATGGTGAAGACAATATCTGATACATAGATGTTGAAGTTATATTCTGATAGGCGAGGTGCCTCTATTGGTCCTACGTTTCTGTCAAATCCGGCTGTGTTGATGAGTCCTCGAGGATTCAGTCCTCTTTCTATCTTATGGTCATTTCGAGGTAGGTTATGCCTCGGGGCGCTCCTTCGATCTTCGATGTATAGCTGATATCTTTCTTTGTTTGTCTTTCGCTCTTTAGGCGGGAATCTGCTCGGGTATACAGAGCCCGAGGGGGATCCCAGCTAGTCATCCTCGACCTT
The DNA here is from genome assembly GCA_032618575.1 of Nicotiana noctiflora. Lineage (NCBI taxonomy): Eukaryota > Viridiplantae > Streptophyta > Magnoliopsida > Solanales > Solanaceae > Nicotiana > Nicotiana noctiflora. The sequence goes on along the minus strand of JASVEL010004956.1, from coordinate 15,701 downwards.
AATTTTTGACTGGTACTGGTTATGAATATCCGACCAAGTCACGGCGGGGTATTCGACCAGATTCTCTTTCAGCTCCTTTGACACACCGAGCTTCGTTCATTTAAGCCTTGAGTTAAGGCATGTACCGCCCAGTCATCGGAGACCTGTGGTAGTTCCATTATTTCAATTTGAAAATGAGATACAAATTCTCGCAGCATCACGTTCTCCCTTTGCTTGATTATAAAGACGTCGGATTTCTTGGTAGCCACCTTGATGGCATCAGCATGTGCCTTTATGAAGGAATCTCCCAACATGGCAAATAAGTCTATAGTGTTTTGGGCCAAGTTATGATACTACGTCATCTCCCTTTTAGAAAGTGTTCCTCCAATTTTTTTCAGCAGGACGAACTTAATCTCGTCGTCCTTCATGTATTTGCCCTTTACTGCATAGGTGTACGCGGTAACGTGTTCATTGGGTCAGAGGTACCATTGTATTTAGGAAGCTTCAACATTCTGAACTTCTTCGGAATGGGTTTTGGGGCCGCTTCCTGTGGGAACGGCTTCTGTACGAACTTCTTCGAGTCCACACCCTTCAAGATCGATGACACTCTTGGAATTTGGCCGACCTTAGAGTAGTAAGTCTCGACCTTCTTATCGTTAGCCTTTATCATTTTCTCGCCCGATTCGATCCTTCTGGTGAGGTCCTCGAGCATCGAGACGATGGCGAGATCGTTTATCGACCCATTATTGCTTGATTTCTCCGGTACCTGTTCGGTCGGGGGAGCTGCCCCCGGTGCTACTGTGCTAGGACTTTTCTGGTGACTTTGCAGTTGAGCAATAGCCAACTATTATGCTTGTAACATTTCAAAAATAACATGAAGGCTAACTTCCTGTTCTTCCCATGCTGGGGTTTTTTGGGCTTCCTGTTGGTCGCCTTGGCGTATGCTCATGTTAGTGTGGGAGCTTATTTCGACATGTGTTTTTTGGGCTTCCTGTTGGTCGCCTTGGCGTATGCTCATGTTAGTGTGGGAGCTTATTTCGACATGTCAAGCGTATGAGACTTCGTCCGCCGTAATCGCTCCTGGTGCGTTCTCAAAATTTTGTGGTGGCTCACCAACACCTGGAACAGTCACACCATTCTCTATGTGGTTCTCAATATTTTCGTTTACTAAACCAGACATTACGACCTGAAATCAAAGATCTTTGGAAAAGAAATAATGTGAAGGATAACTTGCGTTGTGTAATGAAAGTCGCAAGAAAATAATCACTTTTATTTTTAGTCCCACGGTGGGCGACAAACTATTTACCGTAAAAATGGTAATAACAATTAAATTTATTAATGGGACTCTAAAAATACGTGATCTATTTTTATGCTACTTGTTAAGCATATGATGGTATGTGTATGAAGTTTACTGACAAAATGAGACCAAAAAAAATAAGGTGATAATCAAACCGACAGGCAAGTCAATCGGGGCCTCGAAGTCGATTCCAGGGCTCGACTGCGAGCTATCGTGGGTGATAGGGGAAGGGCTAATAGGTATAACAAAATCAATGAAGGCTCTTTATAGCCAACGATAAGCAATAAATGATGAACAAGTATAAAGATAATAAATGAAGGCAATAATAACGAGAAAGTATGTTAGAAAGTAGAGAGAATATTTTTTCTATAATCGTGTGGAGCAACTGAGGGGAATCCCAACTATGTACAAGGGGCATTAATTACAAAGATAGGGAGACGGGACAACTACATGACGCCCTGGCTCGGGTTTAGAGTAGACCAGCAGACGTTGTCAGTCCTAGGCGTGTGCCTTGGAAACCTCCCATTTCTGCCATTACTGTGATCAATGCTAGCATGAGGTCGAGCGTCAACGATCCTCAAGGGAGGATGCTCGACCATGGCCTCAAGCCTTCGGGGTGACTTTCTGAAGCACTTTAATGATGAGATTGGACCCTCTGATTTCGCCATATACATTATTCATGAATGCAATTCACCTAAAAATAGTCCAGTTGTGCGACTGTGTTTGTGGTATTCACGCTACTGTATTTATGAATATAATAGCGAAATTCGCTTAAAAAATAGGGGAATCCGGCTCTTTAGTAACAAAAAGAGGATCAATTAGCATGTATCACTCCTAATTTAACCCAACAAAATTAATTTTATATAAATTTCGCTGCTATTATGTTGTATTCCATGTATTCACGCGACTATATTTATAAATACAATTAGGTAACCAAGAAATAAGGTGTACACCATTCTATTCAATTCGACTGTATATATTGTATTCAATTCACAAATATTCATTATTCTCTATTATACATTGTATTCAATTCATCGTATACAACTAGACTATATTCAAAAAATACAAATCTTCAGGATATATAAATATAGGCAAAAACATAATATATTTATACAAAAATATAATGTATTTGAGTGTATTTGTATAGAATACGATATATTTGCATCATTATACATGTGATTAAAATAGTAAAGAAGAGAAGAAAGTTCGCGGAGATGGCGTTTTTCGGCCGAGCAAAATATTGTATTCATTGAATTAAAAGTGAAAGTGGAGATGAACAAAAACCCAGCCCTCAAATCTTCTCCGGTGTAGCCATGGACAGATCTGTCCGCCTAAGAGGATGATCCAATAATAGATGATGACACTGACGATTCTGCTGATTTAATGTAGAAGAGAGAGGATTGAGAATCTTGCTGATAGAGAGGGCAAGGAGGAAGAGAGAGCGAAAGAACATACTTGACGTATTCCATGCCTCAATGATATGTATAAATAAATGTTGCTATAAAATAGAAATAGTAGATATACGTAATAATATTTTAAAATTGTTTTGATTTATAATAAAAAGAGTGTAATAGTTTACTATATGAGGTAAAACTTCCTTACAATTACTAGTGTGAATTAAGCCATGTAAAAGATGGGTACAAATTGCAACTAATAAATGCTCGATATATCCTTTCTTTAGCATAAAATGCATCATTCTTTTGTGTTGCGAATTTCAGGATGTCTATATACGCATTTCTTTGGGAAATCAAGATTCTGTTACGAAAAATAATGGGATCAGAGTCTAGCATAGTGTTTGCAATTTCAATGTTGCCAAAGATCAGGTTACTCACCTCACATGGGGATCAAGAACTCTAATAAGACTAGCATCAGGAGCTTTAATAGCAATAACAGTTTTATCATGTGACAAATTCCACAAACACTTTAGAGAACTGAGACATCATCAGAAATCGCAGATGTAAGAAGGATGTTACATACCCTGAAATGAGGCAAGCTCATGATCTCTTCGCTCCTGAAGAGTCGAATTAGATAACTTTAAGAAATTGATCACATTTTAAAAGTAGAAAGAATTTCATAAAGAGAAAAAGGGGCATACTTCTGCCAATTCACATCAGACAGATTACAGGTTCCTATGTACGAGTCGGAATCCGATCCTATTATAATCGGCGATGTTAATTGTCTTTCTCGGCTAATGCAAGATTAATAAGTGGCACGACCACTCTTAATTTCGTACCCATATAAGATGATCACTAAGATTATTGCCCGTGGGTGATGTCTAAAATGACCTCCCTACGTGGACCCAGCCACCAAAGGTCACCTTATACAGTCCACATCTATAAATACCAAGGAAGGAAGCCAAACATGGGGTTCCCCTCTCCTTCCCCATGGGGGCTCTAAAATATACAGAGCAAAACAAGGAGAGAGAATCCAAAAATAAAGACAGAAAGACGGTAGATCCAAAGGAACATGATTGTAAGGTTGTGAACCTCCCCTACGAGGAGGTAGACCACCCTATTATCATCAATAAAGATCACACATATTTTCTGTCATCAGAAGAACTATCTTTTATTATCTTTTCCCTTATTAGATTCTCGATTTATTACGACTTACTATGATTGGCCCTCAACTTACATATATTATTTTGTATTCAAAAAGTAATCGATAACTTTTGAGTCAAACATCCTATTTGGTCTAGTTTTTCCTTGTAATGAAAATTGTTTTCATGCTCACATTCACAAAGTAAAAAACTCAGAAACATTTCTCTCATTGATGACAAGTTGTTACCAAACTTTATGCAGTCGCTAATCCTCTGCATTTAGATATTCAATCTCTCCATATCATTTAAATGGTTACAGAATCAGAATGGAAGAATATACAGAATACCTCACTCCTTCCTGTCAAAAGCTATTACTAGTAGTCAGGTGCAAACAAATATTTCTGCTTCATTATATTAGTATATTGTTTGCTTCTAGCTCTAACTCATAAGCTTCTTAATATTTAGTGTTTTTGTTTGTACAACAGTTAGCCATCACATTAAGCAATTTATAAGCACCTTCAATCTAGATATTTGATCATGCAATTCCCTCAAGGGCATTCGTGACTTCATAAATTCTATGTATATGTTGTGTCTTATGTGGATTGTAACTCATCAATAAACTAAAATTGTATTTCTGTTGTAACTAGAGGAGTTAAATGTGCAATTTTCCCAATAAAACAATTTCGTCTTTATGAGAAGGAGAGAACACATTGAGCTCTTGTTTCGTGCAGCTGATCATGGGGAGACTGTGGAAAATGAGTAGATAATATTGGTTAAGAACAAGAAGGAAAGAAGATAACAACTTATCAAAAATATTGTGTCGTAGCAAGTCACTGTCTCGAAAGCGAATTCGGCCTGATTGGGTGTAAATTGTTAAGACCGATCGCTTCTTAAGGTTCCACAACACCTCTAAACACGTGCACTCGTGGCTGGAAGTTTAGAATTTGCACAAAACAGTTGCCCAGAAAGAAGAGAAGATGAAGGTATTTTATGTGTTGGATAATTCACAAAAAAAACTAGGAAGAAAGTAATTATTAGCTAGATGAATTCTTGGTTAAGAGTTGAGTGAATATGATAAGCTAATGATCATCTTATTTATAGCATGAAAATGAGTTTAGTTTCATGACAAGTGTCTTACTTACTTGTCAATTTTCTTTCATGCAAGATACAACACATGTCATGCAAAATTACACTCTGCCATTTGTCAAACAGTTTTATTAAATCGTACTGCATGTAAAAACTCTTGACATGTACCAATTATCTAAGAGTATTTGGCCACTTAAAAATAGATAGGATACTAATAAAATAATGGAATTTTTTCATACCTGTACCCTATAGCAAACTATATTACCAAAAATGTGCAAATTTTGGAAATTACCCGATCTGTTTATATTTTGACTACACTTTATATACCAAATCATAAATAACGATATTCTGAAGATATTCTCCCCATTATTTCGCGCAATTGTAGGCATAGAATAAGAAGGAAGATTCTTTGCATTTAATTCAAAATTCTGAAAAGGAAAACGAATCTGTAGTTGCGAAAAAAGCTCCTTCTTCAACTGAACGAAAAATATATTCTCACTTCTATTCTCAAAAACGCAGAATTATCAAAAATTCAAATTGTAGAAATACAATTTTCTTCTACAAACTATTCTTCTCAATCTCTGTTCTTCAATTGTAGATATACAACTGAACGACAGCTATGATCTCATACCTATTCAGTTCTTAAAGTTTTTTTTCCGGTTAACTACACAAAATCATGGCAAAAGTTACAATTATGCTGAAATCGAATGGTAATTGGGATAAATATGGAAGATATATAGATTTTGTAGTTGACGCGATTGTTGACGCCATAATCCACATTCTACGGATCAGCAAAGATGCTATTCTGAAAAAAACAGAAAAAAACTGGATTGAGTATAATAAACTACAATTAACTACAATCAAACTACATTTAACTACATAATAACTGAACAACTACAATAAACAATGATATTATAACTACAATTTAACTACAAAAACTACAATTTAACTACAAAAACCATGTTCCAAACTACAAATCTACCACACTATAACTACAACTTAACTACACATATATTAATGATTCATATAAAAAATACAAAATAACGACAATTAAACCTTAAAATTGAGACAAATTAACTACAAAACGACTGTTCCAAACTACAAATCTACCATAATATAACTAAAATATAACTACACATATATTAATGATTCATATAAAAACTACATAATAACTACAATTAAATCTCAAAATTGAGACAAATTAACTACAGAACCACTGTTCCTAACTACAAATCTACACAATATAACTACAATTTACACAACACCTAAATCGAAAGATGGAATATCAGTTAAAACCTCTTTTGTAGGTTTTTTTAGGTGTATTTTGATTTTTTATGATTTTGTTGAACGTTGAATCAGATAAAATGGAGGGGAAGTTAAGGGAGAAGAAGGAAGTTGTGTTCTGCTATACGGAAAAGGTGGAAAAGAACTGAACAAAACAAAAAAGCGTGAGGAAGAAAACAATTGGGGGAAAATCGTGGGGAGGGGGTGGGGGGTGAGGTACGAAAAATTTAAAAATTGCAAGAGAGATAAGCGGGTAACAAAATATTTTGGGAGATTTTATCCCTAAATACACTCCTATAATAAATGATAACTTAATTAATGCCTTAAATTGAATTATGGTACATAAATTGAAACTTGGTATGCTTAAATGTAATAAACACAAACCTTAAACATGGTTGATAATAAGGTTTGCTATATGGTATATACATGTAAAAATTCCTTAAATAAAAAGACTCATAGCTACTGGTTGTAAATAGATTTGCAAAAAGAAAACTTTAACTTTACATTATAAATAATACCAACATAGACCAATGACAAAAAATGATCTTTTGGCTTAAAACAATATATATAAGAGGTCTTCCCCATATTACAATAACAGCGTGTGATGCAAACAGATTTCAATGTTATATCGATTTACAAGTCGAGCAATTTTTTGTTTCATTCCTTCATGATAGAATACCTTAAGACTCTACATTGTCAACTCACCTCTGTTTTTTCCTTTTCTTTTGTGAACTTCATAGATGAAATCATTTATCATTATAGCCTATAAGACTGAAACATCAATGCCATCTAGGGCTGCAATCCTCTCTTATATACATATTTTACTTTTGTTAATATAGCGAATCCAAAATTTGGGTGTTTTCTCCAAAAAATAAAATAAAATTGCCAAGCCTTAATCCTTTTCTGAAAGCATAAAATGCACCATTCTTTTGTGTTGTGACTGAATATTGGAAATATATCTTCACATAATTTCACGATCGATCTTATAATATAAGCATCACGCTGTGTATTATTAGTGTCTCTTTTCTAGATATAACAACAAGAAGTATACGCCAATCACAACTAGTTGAGGGCTTACTTTTGCGTACAACGTCGGTTCTTAGCGGAGATAAAAGAAAGAGGTAAAACTATCACGGTATAGCCAGTTTTCGGACTAGTCAATAAAAAATAGTCAGCTTTTATCAAGTCAATAAAAAATAGCCATCGTTTTGCTGCAATAGAGACCGATCCAGCATAATATACTCGAGTTCAGTGCACTTGTGCATGAACTCCGGCTTATTATGCTGGATCAATATATTTTGCTGGCTCCAGTATAATATACTGGAGACTGGAGCACTGGTGCTCCAAACTTCAGTATATATACTAGACCATTATACTTGCTGGAACTCGAGTTTATTATGTTGGAGTTCTAATGTACTTATGCTGGAACACCATCATATTATGCTGGAGTTCCAGCATACTATCCTAGAACTCCAGTGTAATATGCTGGAGTTCAAGTATACTTATGCTGGAACTCCAGCATAATATAATGGAGTATTTTTCGAATTTTGAACAGTATTTTCGCTCAAATCTATCTTTACATAAAAAGTGACTAAATTTCGATTACTTTTAAAATTGGGCTATTTTTGAACGACCACTTGTAAATCTAGCTATTTTTAAAATCTCGCAAGAAAGAGTCACGGGTAAAACTTTATTTAGTGGGCTAGCCAGTTTTCGGACTGCTCATCTAGAAACAACCAGCCTTTGCAAAGTCATTGAAAAATAGTCACTTTTTGCTGTAACACGAAAAGTTTCAGCATAATATACTAGAGATTGGTGCACTTGTATATGAATTTCCAGCATATTATGCTAGAACTCCAACACGAGGAAAGTTCCAGCATAGTAAACTGGAGATTTGAGCACCTGCGTATGAATGTCTAGCATATTATGATGTACCGGTGTATTATACTGGAACTCCAGTATATTGTGCTGGAATTTCGGTATGTTATGCTAGAGTATTTTCTGAATTTTGAACATGTTTTCGTTCAAATTTATCTTTATATGAAAAGTGGCTAAATTTTAATTACTTTTTGAAACTGTGACTATTTTTTAATGACTACTTATAAATCTGGCTATTTTTTAATTTCTCCCTAATTTACGATGCATCCTCTTTTTAGATCCTTCATTCTCTTTATTATGTATCATTTTTTTTCCTTTTCTCTCGTTAATATATTTTAGTTTGTACCAGAAGTAGTATGTAAATAAAAAGTAAAAAGATTAACAAATCTACCAATTAAGAGAATTTTAACCAAGATTACTGAATACTAATTATCAGAGAGTACATTGTACAGGATGTTTCTAAAGAGTTTGGTTATTCCAGCAAAGAAAATTGAAGATTTTCCTAACATAATATTCTTTCCATTTAAGCCTCCTTTATTTTTCTTTTTCTTTTCTGTTTTTTGTTTCTTTTTGTTCCACCCCGCCACGACTCCAGGCCTCGTTTATTTAACTTTCAGAATTCAGATCATGACAAACTTGATTATTATAAGAATTCAGAAAGATATCATGTCTAGATTTTAGTAATAAATAATTAAGACTGTATAGCATATGTGTTATATAATGTATCTTTATTAAAGATCTAAAATATATAAAAAGGCAAATAGAAATAAAATATTAAATATTATACCCACAAAGGTTAAACAAAATCTAAATCTATATGCTGTTGTAAATATTGTTCCTTTAATAATGCATACTCTAAAAATTAGTAGAGTGAGGGTCGTCGGCAATGTAGATTTTTAACGTATCATTCTCTCTGGCGCGCGTTATCTTTTTCCTCTCTTATATAATTAGTTTTAGTGTACATGCGTTGCACATATCTATCGTGTTAATCAATAAAAATATATACAAAAGGATTATTCTAGATGTACCTCATATACTTCTATAATCTAGGTAAACTAATCTTTGTAGGCCGTCAGCCAAACACTCCTAATTTAATCCCTTTTTTGAGTCTTATGTTTCTTCTCATCGAAAATTTTCATTTAGCTCTAACTTATACATCACATGAGAAAGTAGGAACACTCTAAAAGAACTTAGTTCACCAAATCTCTTTATAAATAATTATATTTATGGATTACATGATTATATATATAGATCAAAGTAAAAATATAACATTTCAAAATCATGTAAATAGAAAAGTTATATAAAAAAAGGAGAAAAGGATTGTACGTTTTTGTTTGACAAAGTTGTCGAAAAATTACCCATAACAAAAAGTAGAAGAGTTTCCTTTTGATGTATTGTCCTTTTTAATTTATGTATAGGAAAAATTAAAAATTAAAATAATTTGATTCCTTCTTGAAATATATATATATATATATATTTTTTAATTATCTTAAGATTTTAGGAATTGAAAATATTTTAGTTCCTTCTCTAAAACGTACTTTTCTCATGTATTTATGGTAGAAATTTTAGAAATGTATTTTTCATTTTTATAAATCAAGGTCCTAAATAGAAAAGTAATTAAATGAGTATTTTTAAATATTACGAAATAAAATTTAATGATTAATACTATATATAGGAAGATAATTAAATGACTATTTTATCCAGTGCGAATTTTATTTTAAAGAGATAAAAAAGACGAACGACATTTCGCTAAAGGATTGCGTGCTTTTAGTATAATATAGATTATTAGGCTCCACATTATTGCACGTGTCAAGAGACTAGTATAACCACATTATTTTTCACAAAGCCTTTAAGAATGAGGAAGAAACAAAACATGCACATTCACAATAGAGTATTCAAAACATAAACAATTAATTTATTACAGATACTAACAGGAACATATATTGAACAAAAGTTTAAATTACGAATTAGAAAAGACTGTAAACTCATGGATCATTGATAACTTGAAAACATCATCACTTAATTAAACTTTTTGCATCTTGAATCATTGCTTAAACGTGGCGACCCTTCCCCCCAAAAAAAACTCGGAATTTTTGTATGGACAATTTGGCGGCATGTTTTTATAAACCTCCCAAAATCCATAATCATTTCCGAAATCAAACAACACACATTCGTCAGCATCTGCAACATGTTGTATAATTTCTGTAAAATTAGTGAGCAACAGATTGTTGATATTCTCCTGAACTGGTAATATTCTTGGGAATTCAAGTGGGGGATCTGTTTTGAATGGGAGATGACGTTTTTTGAAGTAAAGCACTGCTCCCGTCCTTCTATGTCTAACAACTCCTAAAGTTGGACTTTGTATTGCCATGACCAGAAAATCATGTGTTACGTAGCCAATGGGCTATTATATAGCTGTACTTAAAAACGATTTCAGTGTGGATGTGAGATCCAAATTGGATTTAGTCGACCTTACTTTACTTTAATTACAGATATATTCAACAAGTATAGGTTGATTGGGTATATGTCCAATATCAGTGGCGGAAACAGGAATTATACAAAGCGGTGTCAAAATAAAAAAAATTACTGCTATCAAGAATGTGACTTGCAACCTTCTGTAAATTCACACTTCTTGACCATTACACTAAGAGTGTTTTGTGTCAAGGGGTGTCAACCTTTTTTATATATTCAATTTTTTAAAAAAATACTTATTTACGCAATGTTATTTTTCGGCGAAAAGGTGTCGGTGACGCCCCTCGGACTAGGGTGGCTCCGCCACTGTCTAATATATATCCACGTAGAGTATTAGAATGTGTCGCGTTATACGAAATAGCTTGTAAATTAAATGTTACGTGTATACAAAGTATTTTTGTACTACTTTTAATTTTATAGCTTTAAATATTAATCACAATATATTTGGATGTCGTAATATACATTTATTGATTGTATCTTAATGTATGTATACAAATTTCTATTCATATCCCTGAATTCTAAAATATATATAGCTAATAAGAATTTGATTTTTAGATCCGCAACTTGTGTAGGGTGTCGATACCCGTGTCCCAGCAACAGAGGAATGTTGCTGGTCTCAAGTCTCTGGATAAAGGATAACAAGTTATGGTGGATAAACAAGAAAAATTGTGGGTAAAATTAGTTAATTTATGATTAATTATTAGTTTTCTAAAAATTAAAGAAATATTATATTAAAAATTACTGTATTTAAGTTGTAAATAAAAGTATAAATTTATGAAGATGATGATTACTGATCCAATATAAGTAATTCTCAAATTGAGACGAACAAGAAAAATATTTATAAAAGTAAAATTTTACTCAAAATTAAAATTTTAAATTATTAAGAATTTAGGCATAGTTCAAACAGAAAAATTTAAGACAGCATGTTGGGCGTGTACCTCATCTCAATAATGATAATTTTTTAAAGTTCTATACAAACATTCATGCAATAAACGTGCAAAAGATATGATCAGGATGAAGTAACACTGATTTGTCATAAATATCTTATAAAATAGCCGTTGCCAAACAGCTCCAAATGATCTGAAACACCCTAAAACACACCCGAGGCCCCCGGAACCTTAACCAATTATACAAACACATCCCAAAACAAATGACAAACTTAGTTGAGCCTTCAAATCACATCAAACAACATCGAAATCATGGATTGCACCTCATTCCAAGGTTAATGAACTTTAGAATTTCAAACTTCAACATTCAATGCCGAAACCTATTAAATCGCGTTCGATTGACCTTGCACATAAGTCATATTTGAAATTACAGGCCTACCGCAACTTTCGAAATCAGAATCTGACCCCGATATCAAAAAGTCAACCTCCGGTCAAACTTTTCAAAACCTTTAAATTTCTAATTTTAGCCAAATGACTCTAAAATGACCTAGGGACCTTCAAATCCACTTCCAGACGTGCTCCCAATACCAGAATTGCCATACAAAGCTATTCCCAAACTCAAAATCTCATACGGAAATCGATAACATTGAAATAAATTGATTCAATATTCTACAATAAATACCTTAACACTTTGAATACTATGTATCCTTAATATAGAAATGTATTATGTACAGTTCATATTGTATAGTTTTAAAATAACATGGAGAGGCCTATACTTATGTTATTTTGTTCATAACTCTTGTGAAGATATGCAATACATGAACAAATTCTTATAATCAAAAATAGATTAATAATTAACATGGTCTCTGTTTAAACTACATAATAATATTGCACCTTTCGTGTGAAAATCCTATATACATCTTGAGGGGTCTTAGGCGAAAAGAATTCTAATAATTGGATATAATGAGGCATATTTTAGTTTAAAAAAATAAAGTTATTATGGTAATATTGTAGAATGAAATGTACTGTGTACGTGATTTATACTTATTTTAATTCATTTTTATGATTAGAATGGTTAAAAGTTTCTATATTCCTTTTTATTTAGATATTCTGATTTTGATATTTTTCGTTTTTCCTTACTTCTAGTATAGTTATTGTTACATAGTTGGAAAGGATTTTTGTAAATTTTAATTTGACGCCTAAATATTAGAAACTCCTACATTATTTTAATAAGGAAGATTTTAATAATCAAATTTTAGTTGATTTCAAAGTCCAAAAATTTAGGAAAATAGTAAAATGGCTATTTTGTCTAGAGTAAAATCGACTTTTTAAAGGATAAAAAAGGTGAACGGCATTTCGCTAAGGGCCTTCGTGCTTTAATATAGTATACCAGACTTGGGGTATGCGCTATGCGCATATTATAAAGCGCGTTTCTTATATCAATAAATATATTGTCTTAAAAAAATTTAAAAAAAAATGTTAAACAAAGTATTTGAGACACAAAATAAGTTCATAAAATAGATAGAATGTTAATTGCTTTAGTGTTCAATAAAAACATCATAGAAGTCCTTAGAATTATGTGGAATATCTTATAAAAATTATTATTAGTTTGTATCTAATATCGAAAAAAGGTAATATAAAAATACTTTTTGCAAGTAAGACAAATTTAATAATATAATCTCTTGGTCCTTTTGAGATTTGGGCATGATAGATTTGTCTTTTGGCTCTTAAAAAAAAAGGTACACGTGACTAAGTCTAAAAATAATTAATATTTTACAGCAAATAATTAAATACGTTAAAAAATATATAGGGAGTCAATCCGTAGGAATATTTACAAAAGAAAAAAAGAAAAATAACTAACAAATCATATAGAACATAATGTGTCTTCTGCTATTTTATTTTTATTGTTTCAAGTTTGCATTTTACTGATTTGACTCTTAATATACAATACCTGATTTTACGCTATTTCTTATTCTCTCATATATTATAGTAGTTTTTTCTATTTGGAAAATAATTTTACCTTTATGATAATTTTGGGAAAAAATTGAATTGCCTACTTAGCTAATTTAATCATTTATTTTAAATATTAATGAAAATATTTTTAATCAATTAAAATTTTAATATTAACTCATCCCAAGTTTTAATATTGAGCTCTAGTCAAAATTTGGGATAATTTTAAAAACTTTCCTTCGAGATTTTCCTTATAACATAAACTTCTATCGCAGTTTTAGAATTATGCATACCTCTCTTGTTTTTATATTTTTTATAACGAAACAAAATTCACATGATAAAATCTAATAAAATTTATGTAATGTTCAAATTTCCCTCTAATGGAATTAAATATTAAATATTAAATTTAATTGCACAAAATTCTTTACATGAGTACAAAATAAAAGTACTTGCACTTTCAAAATGATAAAAATAAGATTACAACTATTTTATCTTATGCACAAATTATAACCTATTCAATGGTTCATGTTGCATATTTATTTACCCAAATTGAATATTGATAGTTAGAAATAAAATAAATCGATCTTCTTTAAGTATTCTTTTTAGTTTATTTATTAATATTAAAAAAATTAATGTATAATAAAAATTTAAACCATTGACTTTAATTAAGAATCAAAATACCCGTAATATGTCATATTACAAAAGACATTAGAAGGAAAATAGCCTCAAAAAATTATAAAAAACTAAATCAAACATTATAAACTCAATTTTAAAATTGACTCCTACTTTTTACGTATAACATGTAAAAACATAATACCTAGACAAACTTGTCGAAAAATAAATTTGTAATATCATTTAAAATTTCAAGAGAAAATTCAATTAAAAAATGTTTTTACAATTATTGTTCCTTAATATTTTTTTTAATTATTCGATGTTCCTCTTAGTTTTGACTAATATAAGGAGTATTTTACTTTTGTGTTACATATAGCCTATGTGTGCCTATTTTTAGTAGTGCTAATTGGACCAAAAAAAAGGTAGTACAAATACAACTTCTTAATTTCGAATGAAAAAGAATATATTATAGTTTACAACAACCTTAATATTAATGGGCATTAAATAAGGAAATCTATATGGAAAAAAATTGTAATTGCTTGTATAATCCTAAATATGGAAAAAATAAATATTCAGAATTATAGTTGATTTTGATATCCCAGTAATTAGAAAAATAATTAAATGATCATTCCTATATATTAGAAAAAGATTAAAAATTACTATATTGTCCGGTGTGAACCCTATTTTTAAAGAATAAAAAAGACGAACGATATTTCGCTAAGAACTTTCATGCTTTTAATATAATATAGAAGATAGATATAAATAAATTATTTGTCTTCCTTTTCTATTGTACGCAATTTAAGTATATACTAATATGTGAATAACAAGTAAAAAAGTAAGAATTGTTCCAGCTAATAGAATTTTAGCTAAGATTACTAACTTACTAGAGAGTAGAGACTACACTACACAAGATGTGTTTCAATGAGTTTGGCTTCATTCCAATTCCAAAAAATATGGAGATTTTCTTCACTCTCTCGAGAGAGAAAACGGGCGATGTGCTGTCTTGGATCACCCTAGGGGTAAGCATCGGTTTGCATATAGGTTTACAAACATGATAAATCAATAATCGAACTGATAAGATATCGATTATCGGTTAATCGATTTTTTATCATTATTGGTTCGATTATCGGTTTACCCGATAAATAACTCAATCTAGATTCTAGAGTTAAGGAAAAAAAAAAGATAATTCACTAGAGTTAAGCAAAAAAGAAAAATTCACATATAATATGCTATTTGCGTTCTGGCCACAACTAATATTTGAAACATGCTTCATTTTGACAAATTCAAGGCCTGTGCAATCTAAAAAATTGATGCTACAACTCCACAAGCATTCCATCTCCAATTTGCCGGAAATAGAAGTTACCAGGAACATAAATAATAATTTTCTGCCAAACTATAATCAAGATATTAATGTCTTTTTTCAGAGTCTATTTGTAGCAAGAGCAACAAGAATACTAGTAATTCAACAGTTGTTCAAACACAACTGAAATAGTAATAATTCTTATTAGGTAATCAGTTAACCCGTTAAGAAAATCGAGGCCTGAATCAATAACTCAATAGTGAAAAAATGTTAAACCATTACCGAACTGTTAAGCCAATATAACCCGATATCCATACCCCAATAAGCTTTTTTCAATTCAGGCTATCGGTTATATTCGGTATATGCCCAGCCCTAGATCACCATTTCCATCAAATTGTCTTGGACATTGACAAACAATCA
>JASVEL010004955.1:0-173899 GCA_032618575.1 Nicotiana noctiflora | reverse complement strand
GGCGGGCTCCTGACTTCAACAACATCTTTTGAAAATAAATCGCCATTCCTCTCTTCAGGCGGGCTCCTGACTTCAATCATCAACTCTGAAAATTAAACGCCATTCCTCTCTTCTTGTACCATTTTATTCTTGCTGCATCGACTCTTGAGCCATCATTTCTCCTAAATCACCTTGTTTCGGAACTGCTTTCCTCCTGGGTCGTGTTGCTTTCCCTCTTGACTGATGGGGATATCTTTAGAACTGCTTACTTGCCTGCTGAGGACAATGACGCTGGGAAAATTTTCCTTCATTCCCTCATTTCCTTTGATTCATGCACTTGAATTTGCGCTGGGATTTCTTGTTGTAACCTTCTGCTTTACGGTGGGTTACTGGTTTCGAGGTCTGCAATGCAAAGACTGAAGACTTGCCTTTTGTTATACAGGTAGGCGCCTGCTTTTAGTAGCAACTTTTGAATTTAAAATGCATGTTGGCAATAATTTACAAAATATGCATAGGACAATGTAAAAATAAAAATGTAAAATATCCTATTCGAGGGCGGATACTCCCATCGCATTCTATTCGAGGGCGAATACTCCCATCGTATTCTATTCGAGGCGAATACTCCCATCGTATTCTATTCGAGGGCGAATACTCCCATCGTATTCTATTCGAGGGCGAATACTCCCATTGTATCCTATTCGAGGGCGAATACTCCCATTGTATCCTATTCGAGGGCGGATACTCCCATTGTATTCTATTCGAGGGCGAATACTCCCATTGTATCCTATTCGAGGGCGAATACTCCCGTTGTATCCTATTCGAGGGCGAATACTCCCATTGTATCCTATTCGGGGGCGAATACTCCCATTGTATCCTATTCGAGGGCGAATACTCCCATTGTATCCTATTCGAGGGCGAATACTCCCATCGTATCCTATTCGAGGGCGAATACTCCCATTGTATCCTATTCGAGGGCGAATACTCCCATTATATCCTATGTATGAAAGTGAACAAACTTGAGACGTTCTGTTCGAAGGTGGACAAACCTGAAACATCCTATTTGAAGGTGGACAAACCTGACACGTCATCTTGAATTGCCTTCCTCGTTTCTCCGAGAAAATTTTCAACAACGGCAGAAAATTTTCTGCCCCAGTATTGGTGTTCTTCCTTGTGGCATGATTTTCTGCTATCAATAGCACTTTCTTTCACTGTTTCAAATCAAAGAAAATTTGTTAGTTCAAAACATTGTGAGCGGTTGTGCCGCTCTTGTGGGGTAGTTTTTCCTTTTCTCCTTTCCCTCGCTCGGGGTTCCCAAAACTTGTAGGGGAATGATTTCATATGCTGGAGATGATATTCCTGCTGGGGATGGGTTTTTCCATTTATCCCTTCCCCTTTCTGTGTTTCTCAACTTGCCGGGGGTTATTTTGTTGAAGATGAGATTTCCTTTCTTCCTTTACCACTCTGTGTTGTCCGACCACCTCGGAACTTGCTGTAGATAACATTGTTGGGGGATTTTCATTTCCTCAAAATTGGTGTTTCACTCTTCTTGAAGGCTGTTGAGGATGACACTGGTTCGAAGACCATTTCCCTTAAGACTTTCCTTCTTCCCCAAGTGGGTATTGACTTCCAGAAAATTTTCAAACTGAAAAGAAAATTTTCTGCCCCAGTTTAATAATCTTCTTTGCACCCTACTTCTCTACCGTCAATGGCATTTCCTTGCTTTGCATAATAATTGGAAAGTTGGTAGCAAGTTTTGAAGTAATTTCTCACTTGTTCTGACTAGACGGACTTTGATGGGGAATTCTTGATAAAAATGAGAAAGATAAAAAGAAACAAAATAGAAGACAAAGGAAAAAGAAAATGACTCTCTAGCAAGAAATATCTATAAAAACTTATCAAACGCGGATACCAACTCTACTGGTCATGACATGCACATATGGCCTATCCTTCGTCGTTAATTGCCTTTCACGATTTCTGTCTCGTGATTTTCATCTGATTATCACCTTTATTCGACTTGTAGTGCCCGAAGGGTTTTCACTTTCAAGCTTCTCTCATTTTGATTTTCTCTCGCCTTTCGTCGCCTTATGGTGCCTGTGAAGGTTTTCACCGGTAAGACTCTCTCATTTGTATTACTTTTAGCTGGGGATTGGGGTGTCACTGCCAAGACTCTCTCGTATTTCCTTTCTGCTGAGAATCAGAATCTTTTCTGCTGGGAATCAGAGTGTTATGTCCCGATGAAACTTCTCTCATTTGCCTAACTCAGCCTCTTTTGAAAATTGGTCAGAAGGTCTTTCTTTGGACCGTAATGTGGGTTTGGACAGGGCTAGAAAGAAAAGGGTATTAAAAGCTCAAAAATAAAACAAACTGGGTTCAAAATTACAACCTTCGGAATCTTATAAACACGTATTTTTTCTTTTTTTCTTTACTGCCCCTGTTTCTTGCTTGGGGATTTTTATTTCTTTATTTACACTATGACCGAGCTGTGAAGCGCCTACGTATCCTCTTTAAGGAATCAGGTCAAACGTAGTTCCCAATTCCTCTTTTCCAAATTTCTTTTTTTTTTCATTTTCTTTTCTTTATCTCTTTTTGTTGTTTTCTTTTTCTTTACTTTTTCTTTATCCCTTTCTTCTTTTGCCTTTCAAACTTGTGTTTCTAGTCTTTGCAACTAATTCCGAAGGAGGGGTATGAAAGACTTTAAATTCAGGCTCAAAGGGTTGTCGATGGATAAAGTGTGTGGATAGCAGAACAAAATGCCTTCGTCATTCCAATCTTCAAAACATGCCAAGCGTAAACAACACAATTAATATTCATCATATCTTTAAAGCACCGTTGGACAACACTCTCATTATGAACGACCCCATGTCAATTTTGGCCAGCTTGCCTTTGACTGTTTCTTTTTACTTGCCCCGGTTTCGGATGACTCGGGATCCAAATAGTCTCAAGTTGTTTTTGTTTCCTTTAGATGACCCGATCATCTTCCAATTGCTTTTAGAATTAAGCCATAATTATGTGTGCGCATGTCGTGTCACTAGATTCGGCGTTTGAGCACAAGACAAATCTAAAGGGTAAAAAGAACTAAACAAAATAAAATGACCGGAAGTAACAAAAGACCGAAAGCTTCATTAAACTAATAACGAAATGGTTCAATGACAAAACAAACTAAACAAACTAGAGTACAACCCTGAAACAAAACTGGGCAAGACCAAAGCAAACTGCTAGGACAAAAGGGTTTGACCACAAGAAAACCCGAAAATAACTCGGACAACAAAATGACGACAAAACGAACCACCAAAGCTCCATCTAGCTGACCAAAGGATGGAGTATCTTCCCAATTACCAAGCAACATTTTAGCCACTAAGTTCTGCATCAATATTGCCAAGGCTGCCATCTGCTTCAACATTTTTAGCTCCAGTCAATACACCCCCAGAGGATTTGTGTGGCCCATGTCATCATCATTGACCACAATCAACCACCCTTTTTGAATCATTCTTTCTATTTCCTTTTTCAAGGTACGGCAACTCTCGATATCGTGCCCTCTGACATTGGAATGGTATGCACATCGTGCAGTAGGATCGAAGCTTCTTGCACGTGGATCGGGAGTGTATCCGGGGAGCGGCGTAATCAGGCCGACATGTTTTAACTTTTCAAACAGACTTGCATAGGATTCTCCGATAGGGGTGAGCGCCTTTTCTCGCTTCAGCAACCTCTCCTCCCTAAACGCCTTATTTGGCCTGAAACCTGACCCGGGGGTTTCCGGTATGTTCGTGGGGGTTGGTAGGCCTTTTGTGGAGCTGAGTACCTGGCAGGTGAAATACGATTTTGGTTGTCCCGGGGAGAGTAGTGGCGTTGGGGACGGGAGTAGCATTGTGAAAACATAGCTGGGGGGCGAGTAATGGAGCTACTCGAGTGGCCGGAAAAATTGTGATAGGCGGGTATATATGGAGGGTGTGGGGGATCCTCCGGCATCGGGTTCATTGTACGGGTAAGGACAGAGTCCAGGAAGCTAGGTGGTGGCGGAGGTGGTGCTTTTCCATCCATCCACGCCCGATACATATCAGCCACGTGTTGTCTCAATATCTTGACTTCTTCTACTAACCCGTGGTTCCGTTCAACCAGCTGTTGTCGGGTATCGGTATCAACCCACTCAGTCTTGAGATTATCTGCCATTGTCCTCCGACTTTGTCTTATAGGGAAGAGTTATTTTAGAACCACAACCAACCACCTTTCTGAAAATGGACACAACAAAACGAAGCCAGCATGTCAGCGTTAAGGTATCCCGCTTATTGATCATTCTTCTTTTTTTTTCTATCTTTCTTTTCTTTTTCCCTTTTTGTGGTTTTTTTCATTTTTCCTCTTTTTTTTTTCTTTTTTTTTTTTTTTTTTTTTTTTTTTTTTTTTTTTTTTTATGGAAATGGTCGAATCCTATGTGGATTGCCTACGTATCATGACCCCGCATGAATCAGACCGAGCGTAGTTCTTGCAAATTAATGCAAGAAATAAAGAGATGTTTATTTGATTATTATTTTTTTTTGAATAAAAATTGTACAAGCCGACTCCAACTACAAACTTGTGTAGGAGATTTCTACAAGAATAAGAATATTTTTGGTGTCACTTATGACTATTTCTACAAAATTGGCCACATAATGGCTTTTTTGACAAAATGACTATTTTTGCAAAATTTATTTAAGAAAGATAAACTTGAAAATTTTTCCATCCTGTGGCTCATGGGGCATCGTTCGGCATCGCCATAACCAACACAAGACTGAGAAGTTTCTAATGTCAATTGACTATTTTTACAAAATTGGCCATGTAATGGCTTATTTGACAAAGCGGCTATTTTTGCAAAATTTTATTTAAGAGGCTACAAATTCGAAACTTTTCATCTTAAGGCTCATGGGGCATCGTTCAACACCGACACAGGCCAACACAAGACTGAGAAAGTTTAAATGCCAAATGTGGCCATTTCAGCAAAACCATATGTCGTTTTTTTTTTTAGTCCTGTGGCTCACGGGGCATCGTTCGGCATCGCCATAAACCAACACAAAACTATTTTTTCATAAATTGGCCATATAATGGCTTATTTAGACAAAGTGGCTCTTTTTGCAAAATTTTATTTAAGAAGATGCAAATTCAAAATTTTATCCTGGGGCCTATGGGGCATCGTTCAGCACCGACACAGGCCAACACAAGACTGAGGAAGTTAAAAATGCAAAAATATGGCTATTTCAGCAAAATTCCGGCCATGTAATGGCTTATTTGATAAAATGGATATTTTTTGAAAAGTTGAGCGATGACTCAAACTTAATTTTTGCGGATACAGCCTTTCAACATTTCCGCGAGGGAATATTTCAAGGCTGTGTCCAAAATTATTTACGATGACCCAAAGTGGCTATTCTTGCAAAAGCGGCCTTCCGGTGTCCTTTGAGGGACATTCGGCATATTTTGAGCAAGAATAACATCACCCGACTTATTTATAACAAAATCAAAAATTTGATACTTTTTGGTTGTTTTTGCAAAAGGGGTGTGAACCTGGACTTGATTTTGCGGCTATGGCCTTGCAACATTTCCACAAGGAATATTTCAAGGCTATGTTCGAAAATTATTAAAAATGATTCAAAGTGGCTATTTTTGCAAAAACAGCCTTCCAGCGTCCTTTCGGAACATTCGGCTATTTTCAAAAACGGCATCACTTTGATTTTATTGAAAACTAAAATTTCGACATTTTTTTTTTTTTTGATTTTTTAAAAGGGGTGGTAACCCAAACTTGATTTTGCGGCTACGACCTTTCAACATTTCCGCGAGGGAATATTTCAAGGTTGTGCCCAAAAATTATTTATAAAAATTCAAAGTGGCTATTTTTGCAAAAACAGCCTTCCGGCGTCCTTTCGGAACATTTGGCTATTTGCAAAAATGGCATCACTTTGATTTTATTGACAAAATTAAACACATATTTTTTTTTATTTTTTAAAGGGGTGGTTGAACCCGATGAGGGTTGCCTACGTATCTCACCTAGTGGTGAGAATCAAACCTGCGTAGTTCGGTCAGGATTATTTTATGACCAATTATTTCAACAAAATTGCTCTTCCCATTTTTTCAAATTTTTCTTTTCAAATTTTCGACTGCGTTTTGTCAATATTTTAATACTTTTTTGTTCCAAATTTCTTTCTTTTTGTTTTCAGGAATTTAACCAATCAGCATAATAATACAAGACAAATAAATGTAACATATAATATGCTCGGTCTTTGATTAACGGGTCACCTGTCCTAGACGGACCCAACCCCTGTGTTGAGTCCCCTAAGTCATGATGCAAATAAGCGTTCCTACTAGGGATCCGGCATGAAGTCACGTTATTCTAAGTTCAAAACCTGGGTATGTGTTCTAGATTGTGTACCCAAGCGGACAACTCGGGCTGAGGAAGGAGCTCCTTTCCGGGAACCAAAAGGCCAGCCGGCTTAGAAACTTTCCGAGCCTCTTTATTATTTCGGGTTATGACACTAACAGAATAAGGAGTCTCAACCAGTGAGCACATCCCCGGGGGTGAGAAGTGAAGGGTTTGCGGCACAGTTTCATATACAGTTCACGTAATATCAAAGCGGTAAACATATAACAGTTTGTATATACAGAGTGCAACTAGTATCAAAGCGGTAGACATGTAGCACGTTAATTAAACATATAGTAAAATCTAACAATTTAACTGAGCTCGAATTCTTAGACCCTGAACCGAAGTTCAGAGGTCATATTCCCCAGCAGAGTCGCCAGAGCTGTCACACCTCCTTTTGGCGCACCCGCGAGGGCGCGAGGGAGTTTTTCCAATTAAGGGACAATCGAGACGGGATCAATTTATTAAATTTCAGAGTCGCCACTTGGGAAAATAATGGTGTTCCAAGTCACCGGTTTAATCCCGAACCGAGGAAATTTATGACTCTGTAATACAGTCTACAAAACTAGAAACCTGGATAAGGAATTCTGTTAACCCGGGAGAAGGTGTTAGGCACTTCCGGATTCCGTGGTTTTAGCACGGTCGCTCAATTGCCATTTTTTTGTTTCTATCTGATTCTTTTATATATTTTTAACTATGTGCTTTTAATGCTCCGCTCTTATTTTTTAGAAGAATTGCGACGTTACGAAAACACATTTCGAGCCGCACCGTAACCAGTACGCCTGCGATTCTAATGCATTTCAGTTTCGCCGAGAGTAAGATTTGGGTCGCATAAATGCACAACCGTATTCAGGAAAGTAATTTTATTTCAAATCGGGCCTAAAGAGTCTATCGTCTATTTAACTTTGGGAAAAGACCGTGAAATTCACTAGACGGTCCTTCCAAGTCTATACTTCTTATAACAACTGATTAGAGGGCCCCGCGATTGTGTATTTGCGTTTGGCGAGGCTCATCTCATTATTATTAAGGCCAATCCTAAGATGAACTATATTCTCTACTTGTTTTGTCTTTAACAACAAAGAAAAATGTTAATTGTTTATCATTACCTGCTAGTTTTATATTTTTGTTTTTATCATTTGGGCCATTCAATAGAGCCTTGACTCAAAATTAAACGCCAGAAGGCAGTTTCCTTTTTACTTTGCTCTTAAAATATTCCAATTTGTATTCAAACTAGTTAAGCTAATTAGTTACCCAAAAATTTTGTTTTATTTAAGAAAAGAATATTGAACATGCTTCAGATTTTAACCCAATCTAACTGATAATCAGTTTTGTGTGAATGATCTAGATCATAGTAGATATACATGAACTAAAGTGTATTGATAATCTAATAGCAACGAAGTGATATATCAATTGTCCAGATTCCCCTTTTTAAGCGACTATTGATAGAACGGGATTTACATACTTAATTAACTAATTGAACATTGAACACGATACTACTAATTCATCACCCTCGATCAAGTTACCATCATCATGACTCTATTTACTTTCATACTAATTGTTGGTTATCATGCACTCTTAACTTGATCAAATTAACACCACTAACATAATGGAAAATTTTTCTTTTTAACATGTATTCACTGATCCGTATACCCCTTACATAGTACCTTTCCAGTAGACCACTTCTACTATGATAGCCTATGGAAATATAAAGCTCACATAATTGCAATCCATATAGTCTATTACATGCTCAAGTTCTCTTTAATGAATATACATGTATTTAACTAATCAATAAGCTAAACTTTGTTTCTTCAATTCACGTTTACAGCTTCAGGCAATAGTGAAATACCTGGAATTCAACACAGCAAAAGAATGGAGATCAGTTAAGTCGATGAAGCCAAATGACAACAGACCAACAGCAATAACCAACAGCAACAAACAACCAAACACTCAGCAACCCAGGCAGTGGCAGTCCCCAGCTCAGCCAACAAAGCAAACACAAAAAAAAACAGACCCCAAACCAGTAATCTAAACCAACACTCAGCAGATACGCCACAGTCAAACTCAGTAGCACAGCAACAACAACAACCCGAGAACAACAGCAACCAACCGACCACTATGCAACAGTATACACAGTGTGTATGTGTGTGTGTATTTTTGTTTATTCCTATGTCTATCTTCCCTACTCTCACTGTATTTTTAGTTCAAAATTCTTTTTCCAGATCTCTGTGTGTGTAGGAATATCTCTGTCTATATTTTCGAATCCCCTACCGTGTCCTCTTTTACTGTTCCAGATTAATGCTATATTTATAGCTAAAAACAGACCCCTCCCCCTAAATGACTTCTTGATTCAAGTTAAATGGTTCCCCATGCTTACTTGTTTGGTTCCCCACTAACACTTGTCTTTTCCTTAATTAATTCAAAAGTTATGGGCAACATATTTAATTACTTCTTTTAACATCTTCCAAAGCCACTATGTCTTGTTCTATTTTTAATTCGTTTGTCCCCCACTACCCTTTCTCTAATTGATTTTTAATTCAAAGCATGGGTAGGTGTACTTTAATCACTACTTTTAATACCATTATGTCTTGTTCCCCACTTTTATTAAACAAATTCTTACTTTAACATTATTGGTGCTTAGTAGACAGAACACTCAATTTAAATAATTTTGCAAGTTTTCCAATTCCAAAAATACCTCTTGATGCCTTGTGATTACTACCCATTAGCTATAACCAATTCCCTTAATCAAACTCAATCAATTGATCACGTTAAACCAGCTTTTAATTAATAATAAGAACACCAAAACTGAAACTAAACCATGGTCAAGCTCATCATGGACTCCAAACTTAAAAGAACAACAATTAGATTCAAATAACTGAACTCAAACATTTGAACTTAGATTAGATCAAACAGGATCACAAGCAAGATGAAAGACTCGATGATTCAGAAACAAAACGGAGGATTCAGTGATTAAACCAACACACTTCTTGATTAAACCTACACAGGAACACATGAACACTATAAACATACTAAACGAAAACAAACTGAAAACAATTTGATCGTCTAAAGTTCACAAGAATATTCTAATATGGATAACTTCGGATTACTTTAAAGAGGAAACTTATACAAACCACATTGACACCACATGTACGAAATCAAGGCATCGACAAAAAAAAAAAAACGATCAGTCAGGGTTCTATGGTAACTATTTGTTCTCACCAATAATCTTTAACATTTTACAAATTATTCTCCATTAATAGTATCAATTAAAAAACAATTTGATCGTCTAAAGTTCACAAGAATATTCTAATATGGACAACTTCGGATTACTTTAAAGAGGAAACGAACACATGAAGAATGTCTAATAAGAATCTAACAACTTAAAGCTGACACGAACATGCCGAAACACTTATGAAAATTGCGAGAAAATCGTTACTGATTTTCGGACTATCATATAAACAATACGACTCCTTAATTCTGTAATAACGAGCAAAACAGGAGAAAACCAAACAAACAAATCAAGCATATGTACTGATTTCGGATCCAAGAATATCAAACAACTAAGGACATAAGTAAAACTTAAACCAACTAACCGGATTGGAACAATGACGAACTCGTACGGAAACAAAATTTGTCTGGTAAGCGATCGTTTTTAAACAAATGACGAGCAGCGAACAACGGAAGGTGATGACTGACGACGACGACGAACACAGTGGCGAAGCTGGCTGGTTCGATGAAGCTGAAACTGGTTGTTTGGAGTTTGTTCGCGGAGGTGATGTTGGAGGTCATTTGGTCGTTGGTGGTGGTGGTTGCCGAGTGGTCTGGCGGCGACTAAGGGATGCAGCAGAGTCGGCGACTCCTGGTGATGGGAGCGGCGGCTGGTTGGTGTTCGTTTGCTAGGTTTTTTCTTAGTATTTTATGTTGTTATGTCTCGTTCATTGTTGGTTGAAGAAGGAGAACGGCGGCCGTTCTTCAGCGGAGGCGGAGCAGAAGCGGCCGTAGCTTCTCGTTGATGAAGAAGGAGAAGTGGCTGTTGGTGTTTTGGGATGAGGGGTCGGCGGCTGGGGTATTCTCTAGGGTTTTTGTGTGCTTGTTGATTGAAGAAGAACAGTGGGGGCGGCTATGGAGGAGAAGAGGAGGAGGGGGTCTTTGATTTAGGGTTTGGGAATGAAGAATGAAAATGAGAGGGTGGGTCGTTTGGGTTATGAGTCGGCCGGGTCGGGTTGGGCGTGGGTATGGGTTAGGGGTGTGTTTTTGGGCTGGGTTTGGGGTAAAATTGTTTTGGGCTTGGTATCTTTTCTTTTAATTCAAATAGCTCATAAGACCAAGACTTCTCTTTTCATTTATTTCAAAAAAATATTAAAACCAAAACTCCTAAATTAAATTACAAAACCAAATTAACTTTAAAAATGCTAATTAACTTCAAATAACAATTATCACACCAAATTAAAATAACATCACACAATTGGGACATTAAATGCTAAAAATGCAAAAATACATATTTTTTGTGATTTTCCATTTTTGTCGAATAAACTTGATTACTTTTAATTGTAAATTAAATCCTAAGAATGCAAACGCAATATATTTTTGTATTTTTCCTAATTTAAACAAACAAACATGCTTAGACAAATACAAACAATTATCCAAAAATGCCACGAAAAATCTAAAACTTGCACACAACGAAAAGATTATTTTTATCTTGAATTTTTGGGAGTATTTCTCTTATAGGGCAAAAATCACGTGCTCACAGTACTACTCGGGGTGGCGGCCAAGTTGGGGTTCATCAAACTAGAAGACAGACTACTCCTCAACCTCAAGTTGGGAACGTGAGTCAAACCCAAGTGTATACGCCAGATCAAGTGCAAGAGCAGGAAGTTCAAAATGCTCCACCACTAGTGCGAATTATTGTGCCTATTGTTGCCTTACCTGCAAATGCACTGGCAAGGTTATTGAATGTGTTAAAGGCATTGGTGCCTACTCAGGGAGGAAGTTCAGCTCCTTAGGCTACTTTACAGACACAAGCACATGCACAGACTCAGACTTTCGGGAATAAGGAAGTATCCCTACACGAGTTCCTAAAATTGAAATCACCAAAATTCACAAGTTCTGATAATTCAGCAGATCCTCAAAGTTTCTTGGATGGGACACTTAAGGCATTACGTGCTCTTGAATGTTCTAGTGAGAGAGTTGTGGAGCTCGCAACATACAAACTAGAGGATATGGACAACACATGGTATGAAACTGTATTGCTAGGAAGTCCACCAGGAGCACCACCACTGACATGGGACGAGTTCACTAAGTTGTTCAAGAATCATTTTCTTCTAGACAGTCTGATGCAACAACATGCTAGAGACTTTGAGAGATTGGTTCAGACTCCGGATATCGATGTGTCAACATATAACACTACGTTTTGTAAGTTGGCTATATATGCTCCTCAGTGGTGGTGCTCTTACCACCACTGACTTAGCCAAACTCAGGATCGCTTCTGCGGTCGCCAATCCGCTTCTGCGGAATAAAGTCCGCTTATGCGGAAAAATGCCTAGGCCTCAAGGGCCACTTCTGCGATCATCCAACCGTTCTGCGGGACCGCTTAAGCGTCTCTTTAACCGCAGATGAGGAAACAACAGAAGGCTCAAAGCCTGCTGCAATTCCAAGCATCCAAACTTCCGAATAATAATTCGAAACCATCCCGAGGCCCCCGAGATCTCAACCAAAAATACCAACCCACTCCAAAATATTATACGAGCTTGTTTCAATCATAAAAATACATCTTTTAACACAAAAATCATCAAATTACACAGGATTCAAGCCTAATTTTTCTAAAAACTTTCGAAACTCACATCCGATCAAAAACCCGACCAAACGACGTCCGAATGACCTAAAAATTTGCAGACAAATCCAAAATCACCCAATGAATCTACTGCCACTCTCAGAATTCCATTCTGATTCCCGGATCAAAATCTCACCTATCAACCGGATTTCGCCAAAATTCCAAATTCGCCAATTCAAGCTTATTTCTACACTGGATCTCCAAATTTAATTCTGATCGCTTTCCTAAATCACAAATCACCTCCCGAAGCTAACCGAACCACCAGAATTTACATCCGAGTCCTCTAACCACATAGTCAACTTTCGATTGACTTTTCTGAAACAAACTCCTTTTTAAGAGGCTATGTGCCTTATTTTCAACCAGAGCCAATTCAATTACACTCGGTCGATAGTAACACTGATATAAAAATATGAAGCAACACAATAAGGGGAAAATGGGGCGGTAACTCTCGTGACGACAGCCCGGGTCGTCACAACATCTCGTGAATGCCTCTACAAAAATAAAGTCACCTATACAGGAGTAACTCCATGGTGATCGATATGCCTATGTAACTGGTTAGTTAGCCATTTAATAATGCAATTCATATGCTGGCACAGGTAAATTTACTGATTTATATTTAAATCAAGAACCTTATGGTAAGGCGTTGAATTAGTTTAGCATGCTAAATTATAAGTTTGTCACTTAAGATGTTTGAAAAAGAATTATTATATTTTACTTATAAGTAATACATTTTTATCATAGATATACAATACTCCCTCTAGTCCAAAATAAGTGATTTTTTGGATGTTTTCACACATATTAAGAAAGTCACCTTTTAGCATTAACTAGCAATTGAATTGACCATTTTAACATTACTATCTCACATAAACACTCCTAACACATATTCCAACACTATTTACTCCAAGGACAATGTAGGAAAAACATCATTAAGTCATTCTTAAAATTCGAAAAAATCACTTATTTTGAACCACAAAAAAAGGGCCAAAAAGTCACTTATTTTGGACCGGAGGGAGTAGTTTTTAACTATATGTAAATATGCATGAACGTGTTTGTGTTAGATACTTAGTACTAGTCTACTAGATAGTATAAGTGTTCTTTGTGAAAAAAAAAACAACCAAAAGATCTCTTTATCAGTATAAGTGTAAGCTTTTTAGTAATTAAAAAAAAAACTCATAAGTAGTGTTCAGTACCTCGTGATAAACAAAGAGCTACCATATCCCAAGAAGGAACTATGATGGTCAAATCTCAAAGGAAAAAAAGAAAAGAAAATTTAAATTTAAAAAAGGGTGAAACCAATGGGCAAGAACACCTGAAGTTTTGGCAGAAGCAAAAGCTTTTCTTTAATGGTCCTTTTAAGTCTTAACATATATTTATTAAAATATTCAATAATTTTACTCCTATATATATATATATATATATATATATATATATATATATATATATATATATATATATATATATATATATCATTATCTTCATATACTGTGTGTCTATATGCTATGAATATTATAATCTTAGCAATAATAAATAATAGTGTGAAAGAAAGAAAAAGGGAGAAAGTCCAATCAAACTCCCCTTGTCAGATAAAGAGTAAAAAGTTACTACATACCTCCTTGTGGCAACAGGAATGATGAGTCCGAAACTTTTTTGATGTTTTTTAGATAAAAAATATATTTTTAATATTAAAAAAAAGTTAGGTAATTTGCAATATACTGTGAATTACTTTTGTCACACCTCCTTTTGGCGCGCCCCGCTACCCGGGGGTAGGAGCGCAAGGGAGTTTTTCCAATTTAAGTGACAATATTCGAAACGGGATTATTTTATTTATTTCAGAGTCGCCACTTGGAATAAATTAAGGTGTCCCAAGTCACCGATTTATTTAAATCCCGAATCGAGGAAATTTCGACTTTCCAAATGAAGTCTGCGAACCAGAAATTCTAAATAAGGAATTCTGTTGACCCGAGGGAAGGTGTTAGGCACCCCCGGATCCCGTGGTTCTAGCACGGTCGCTTCAATTATTATAAATGGCTAAAAATTCCTGATTTTATACATGCTTATAAATTATATGCTCTGATTAAACTTTAAATCGCTCCATTAATTTGAAACCATACCAAAAGAAAGACTAATTACAATATGGACTCGGACTTTGACAAATAAGTAAATAATAATAATAAAAATATCCAGATTACTTTGAAACTATATCGATTAAAAAAAAATTTTCTAGACTAAACAAAAATTCAATTTATCTAAAGATGCATAGTTTTGTCGTTTCTAATTTAAACATGTACAAAATGATATCTTATTCCATGACTTGTTGACTTAGGGTCAAATAAAAGCTCTTAACGGGATTGAATTTGGTTCAAATAAAAAGCTCTTAACGAGACATGAGTATATACATCCTGATTTTAATACATCTTGAACTCTATTACCGAACTAGATCGAGAATTCGTTTGCGCGTGACTTGTAAAATTAGGACAATTGATACTAACTAACGAATTGCAAAGCTAACTCTAAGGTTTTATTTTTTGAAGCCAACCACTGTTACTACAAACTTGTTCGGAAAGGGAATAAAATTTTGTCCTAACACTAAAGTTTTAACTACAAACCACTGTTACTACAAACTTGTAAAGCATACTTATTATGAAGCTAACTCAAACTCTATTTAAAATTTTTAGTTACTACAAACTCGTGACAGTGATTCAAACAAGATATCAAGATTAAAAAAAATATTTACATTCTAACTAAGAGGTTGGCTCGATTTCACAACTCATGATTCAAATTGAAACATGCAGCGATTCTAGTTATACAAATATGCTTTACAAAGCTAATGAACACACATGTAGAAGATCTAATTTAATTTGAAGTTGACAGGTAGTGATCCAAAGCGTAAAACCAACAGGCATTCTCATTTCCAACTTAATTTCAAGTCTACACCAACAATGAAATCGAAATTGTATACCTGGAATTTCAAGCAGGAAAATGGAAGAGAAATATCAGTAGGCAGCTCCAACAGAACAAACCGCAACAGAAACCAACAGCAATTAAGAATAATTTAAATCCGCCAAGTGTATAGCCCAGTAACAAAATGAGATTTCCAGAATTTTACACCAACAGAGAAAACCAATAGTTTGCAACCAAAGAAATCCTAGCCAAACAGGATATCAAACAAGATTGAAGCCAGCAGCCTTAAAAGAAACCTTCAAACAATTTGAAATCTTTCAATCTAATCCTTTCAAACAAAACTCCCAGATAATGGCTAGAATGAACCTTAAAACTGATCGTATAGACTCTAAAACTCACTGTTTTCTCAAACTTTCAGAACTGAGATTTTAAGACCCAAACCAATGCTTTTCTTCCTTACTTTTCTGTTTTTCAGAATGTGTATTTCTCTCTGTCTCTTTCTGTTTTTCCAGTGATTGTATCTATGTGATGTGAGTGTATGTATCTCTGTTTGCCAGTGTATGAAAACAGTGTGTGTGTGAAAACAGTGTGTGTATCATAAGAGTATATCACTGTATGTGTGTGTGTTTTTCTGCTCTCAAACGTGTGCTCTCTGCTGTGTACTCTCTGTTTTTTTTGTCTTCTGTTTTCCAGTGCCTCCTTCTTTTATAGGCAAAGAAAACAATCCTCAAAACCTGTCAAATATTCCTTGCACATGCCTCTCTTTGAACCTCTAAATCATCCTCCCATGTGCCTTTGGTTTTCCAGCTCTAAAGAGCATTCACAAGGGTTTAATACACTAAGAACTATCATGACAACTCTCTGTCCAGTCCTATTTAAATGAAAAGGTGTATTGGCAAGCCATGTTCTTTCTGTTCAAAACATGTGACATAGTTCCCATGTGCACTACACCTCTTAGACAAACTATCTGTTGGCTTTCAGATTTTAAGTTAAAAATCCAACACAGCTATATCTAATTCAATAAACTAACAGAATCAATCAACAGAATCAAGCAAACAAAAGAATAGTTCAATTCAAACCAACATGAATCAATATGCCCGGGATTCTCAAACAATAATTCCGTGAATTTAAACAACAACATTCGTTGAGTCGAATCACAATATGTGCGATTGACATTCAAACAAATGCAAACACAGGTGAATTAGGGAATCTCGGCCAATGCCGGGGAATATCAAACCAATTGTTCGACGACGCTAATCGACGCGAACCCGTATTCAACAACATTGGTAATCAAATAGACAAAACAAAACTTTAGAATTGACAATTCACTAAACAGTGTTCTCGGCCAAAGAGGAGAAAAGAAAAAAAACAAAAATGAAGCTAACTAATCGACGACGCTAATCGACGCGAACACGTATTTGACAACATTCGATTACACAATTACGATATGTGCAATCGATAACCGATAATCGACAAACAGTGACAATACACATTCTCGGACAGCATGTTATAATTTCAATATCAAACAACTTAACGATATTAACAACGAATCGAATTCGACTCACAATTACCCGTTAAACAGCGAAGAATAACAACTAACAAATCAACCAAATAAAAGGTCCCAAGAGATGAAGAAAAATAGAGAATTGATGAAATCACAACAAAATCAATAACAAACGAAAAACCACTAAAGCGAATGAGTATAATTAAACAAAAATAGAGAAGAAACTCAAAGAAATACCTTGAAACAAAAGAAACGGAGACTCGGCCGACTTGGGTTTCGTTCATTCGAGGTCGAAAGGACCTTAATTGAAATGTTTTCAAATGAAAACAATCCAATAAAGGTCTATTAGACCTCAATTCTCCTTTGAATTTAAACGAAAAATCCCTAATTCAAATCTAGGGTTCTTGAACCTTGGTTTTGGGGCTTGACGAGTTACGGCCGGATTCGAACGGAGCCAATGTTCGTTTGGCTATGAGGGCGGTCAAGGGGTGACAGAGGGTGAATTTGGACTTGATTGGAGTAGGTTCACACAACGCTCGAATCTTCAAATGGATATTCGAGGCGGCCTAGGGTGATTCGAGGTTAACGGAGTGTGGATTCGGACTCGTGACAGTTGAGTGGCCCTAGGGTGTTAAAATGGTGGCCGGCGGCGTTGTTGCCGCCGGGTTTTGGGCGTGGGAGGTGGTCCGGCGGCGCTAGGGTTTTTTGGGGTGTTTGAGTCGTCTCTTAGAGACGATGGGGGGGGAAATGAGGGAGTTTACAGGGGGTTTGGGTGTTTTGGGGTTAAAATGAATGAATTAATCCGAACCGTTGGATCAAATGAATCCAACGGTTGAGATCACACGGGTAAAATGAACCGGGCCGTTTTTGGGGATAGGGTAACGGGTAAGGGGGTGTTGGATTGGGCTAAAAACAAAATTGTTTTGGGCTTGATTCTTGATTTTAAATTGTGGCCCAATCGGAATTGTTTTCATTTTTCATCTCTTTTGTTTTTAGTTTTCTTAAATTATTTCAAACTAAATTCCAAAATCCTAATCACATTATAAAAATTAACTTATTAAAAGTATTAATTACACTCCAATAACAATTAAACATACATAATTAATACAAAAAATAAAGTAAAATCACACAATTGGACAATAAATGGTAAAAATGCAAAATACCTAATTTTTTTGTTATTTTTTCATTTTCGTAAAACCAACCCAATTACTTTAAATTGCAAACATGGATTTATATGCAAATATATATATATATATATATATTTTATTTCATATTAATTTAAATAAATAGAAATATATATATATATATTTTATTTCATATTAATTTAAATAAATAGAAATGCGCACGCAAAAAATGCGAATAATAAGAGAAAGACAACACACAAAATCACAAAGATCACGCTTAACGCGAAACTATTTTATTTTGAATATTTTGGGAGTAATTCTCACGTAGGGCAAAAATCACGTGCTCACAGCTGCCCCTCTTTGCGCAGAAACATGAAGAGTTTTCGTGCAAAGATAATGAGCAAATACGAGCGATTTTTGCCCGCTTGAATACTCCGTGGGAAGCATTTTGAAAGAGTTTGACCGAGCCTTTGCTTCGGAGGCCTCCTACATATCCTGGGCTAAACGGGAATCAGGTCAATGTAGTTCGGGAAGTTTTGGTAGCTGGGACTACCGTGGACTGACACTTTGCTGTTACTGTGTTGTTATCGTTGCTGCATGTTGCTGCTTACTGCTTACTGATCTCCTTATTACACCAAAAGAAATTAAAGTTGAACTAGCTATGCTATCAAACTATGAGTTACAAGATTCCTATCTATGATTCTCTTGAAAACTTGATCTTGAATCTTAGCTGATTTCCTGTAGACCTCGATCTGAATCTTGATGCTCAAAAACCTGTATGTGCTTGTTTATTTCTGTAACATTGAGTGAAACGGAGTCGGCGGAGCTTGTTACTTCAATCATTTTCTGAGCAATCCGCGCCTTTGTTTACTCCAACGTTTGAAATCTTTTCTCTCGGTTCTTTTCTTCTTTTCTTCACTCTGGATTGATGTTCCATTTGTAGGTTATCTCGATCCTTGCATCCCGAGGTCAAACCTATTTAGACAACAAAACAAACAAACGAACGAAATTTTTCTGCCCCAGTTTTGCTAGGAAAATTTCGTGAGTTAGTTGTGACACAGAAAGTGATTAAAAGACTCTTTGGTATTGGGTAAGAAATCATGGTTTCACAAACGTTCAACGGCTTTCTAGCCGGGATTTTGTAGAAAGGTTTCACGGCTTTCTGGCCGGAATTCAAACAATATCTAACGATTTTGGCCGTCAGATCCTCGGTTTTTTGGCCGGGGTAAAAGTAAATGGCTCCGCAGTTTTCTGACTGGGGAGATCCTCGGTTTTCTGACCGGGATAAAAGTTTCACGGCTTTCTGGCCGGAATTCAAACAATATCTAACGGTTTTTTGGTCGTCAGATCCTCGGTTTTTGGCCGGGGTAAAAGTAAATGGCTCCACAGTTTTCTGACTGGGAGATCCTCGGTTTTCTGACCGGGATAAAAGTTTCACGGCTTTCTGGCCGGAATTCAAACAATATCTAACGGTTTTTGGCCGTCGGATCCTCGGTTTTTTGGCCGGGGTAAAAGTAAATGGCTCCGCAGTTTTCTGACTGGGAGATCCTCGGTTTTCTGACCGGGATAAAAGTTTCACGGCTTTCTGGCCGGAATTCAAACAATATCTAACGGTTTTTGGCCGTCGGATCCTCGGTTTTTTGGCCGGGGTAAAAGTAAATGGCTCCGCAGTTTTCTGACTGGGAGATCCTCGGTTTTCTGACCGGGAATAAAAGTTTCACAGCTTTCTGGCCGGAATTCAAACAATATCTAACGGTTTTTGGCCGTCGGATCCTCGGTTTTTTGGTCGGGGTAAAAGTAAATGGCTCCGCAGTTTTTTGACTGGGAGATCCTCGGTTTTCTAACCGGGAATGAAAGTTTCACGGCTTTCTGGCCGGAATTCAAACAATGTCTAACGGTTTTTTGGCCATCAGACCCTCGGTTTTTTGGCCGGGGTTAAAGTAAATAGCTCCGCAGTTTTCTGATTGGGAGATCCTCAGTTTTTTGACCGGGGATAAAAGTTTCACGGCTTTCTGGCCGGAATTCAAACAATATCTAACGGTTTTTTGGCCGTCGGATCCTCGGTTTTTTGGCCGGGGTAAAAATAAATGGCTCCGCAGTTTTCTGACTGGGAGATCCTCGGTTTTCTGACCGGGGATAAAAGTTTCACGGCTTTCTGGCCGGAAAGACCCTCGGTTTTTCTGACCGGGGTCCAAACAGATATTGGGCTGATATGATTTGATTCTCTTTTTCGGAGTTTTCATTTTCTTTTCTTTCATTCTTTTTTGGCCTTCTTTTAGGCTTTCTTTTTAACCATCAACAAATGCATAGGATAAATCTCTAAAAGAAACTTACCTTTTTATGTGTTTCCTTGTTCCAAAGCCATTTCAAAGCTTGCGTATTTCACTTATTTGAGTGGTACCTTCTTCTTGCACAATTAAACAGACCTGCTTTCAACAAAGAACATTTTATCAGTTGAAAAAGTGGTTGGCTTTGCGGCCTTGGTTATCTTCATTGCTTGATTGTTTCCCCATTTTCATTGAGAAGTTTGCTACCAATTGTCTTTGGGGTGACTTCCTTTCAAACTGACCGGGTTCATTCCCAGAATTCCATGGGGATTTTTCGTGTAGGTTCCATCCTTCTGCCTTATTCCGTCTCTTCTAAGACCTTAGCCTTTGGTTTCCATTTCCTTTCTAAAACTCTTTTCCTTTGGAAACAATCGATCATTACGATCCAATCGTGGATTGTAACAATACACCACTGAGGCTGTTTTTCTTTTCTTCTTTACCAGGCGGAGTCTTGTAAAACCGGTCTTGTCACCTTCCTTTGTAATATTTTCAGAATTAAAATTAAACCGAAAGGGATTCAAAGAAGAAGAATGAATCAAAGAATGGAAAAACGTATCAAAGATAGAGGAGTCCCTTTCGAGGGAGAAAAGAAGGACTTATCTGAGGTATACGCTGACTTTAACCAACATGACATGCTCCTCGGACTAGATGCTTGATCGTCACAAAACTCCCATTTTCTTATGAACCAAAACGGGTCTATATTTCCGAGCTAAGGGGCCGTGCCAGGACCTCTCGTGGTGAAACAAACTTTTCGGTTGATAGCGCCCTTTGCGGGTTTTCGCCAATCGACCTCTCTCATTTCTCTTCTTACCATCGCCGGATAGCACTCTTTGCGAGTTTTTACCAACAGGGACTCTCTCATTTTATTTCTCTACTTCCATCGTCTTATGGTGCCCGAAGGTTTTCACCAATAAGACTCTCTCATTTTATTTCTCTACTTCCATCGTCTTATGGTGCCCGAAGGTTTTCACCAATAAGACTCTCTCATTTTATTTCTTTTCATTCCAGGAACCCCGGATCGCAACAATGATGTTTTCACAACTTCCAATCGATCTTGAAGGAATTGTACTCGGTTCGGGTAACAAGAATTGTAAACAAAATTACAACTTTGGAATCATCTTGACGGATCTTAAACCGAATCAAAAATATCATCTGCCCCAGTTTCATTTTTGGGGAAACCGGGATTTTTGATTTGGTGTGACTGAACCTCAGGGAGAGGTTGCCTACGTATCCTTTCGGAATCAAGTCAGAACGTAGTTCAAGAAAATTTGTTGTTGTTGTTGTTTTTTTTTTTTTTTTTTAGTTTGGATTCCAAAGAGGGTAACCAAAGAAAAGTAACCGGCTCAAAGGGTTTACAAAAAGGGTTGGTAGTGTTTGGGTAGCGGGAATAAAAGCCTTCAATCATTTCGACTTGTGAGGACCTCATTGAAGCAAGTTCAGACATAATACCTTTTCACGGCATCTGCATTCACAGCCGTTTCGGGATCTTTTCCTTCCATGTCTCCCAAGTATAATGCTCCTCTTGGCAGTATCTTCCTGATGATGTATGGTCCTTTCCAATTAGGAGCGAATTTTCCTTTCGCTTCCTCGTGATGTGGAAGAATGCGTCTTAAAACCAACTGACCTACTTCGAAATTTCTCGGTCGTACTTTCTTGTTGTAAGCACGAGCCATTCTTTGTTGGTACAGTTGTCCATGACAGACCGCAACCATTCGCTTTTCATCGATCAAAGTTAATTGTTCCAAACGAGTCTTAACCCACTCGCTATCTTCAATCTCTGCTTCAACAATTGTACGAAGTGAAGGAATTTCTACCTCTGCCGGTATCACAGCCTTCAGTTCCATAGACTAGCAGGTATGGAGTTGCTCCCACCGATGTGCGTACGGTAGTACGGTATCCCAATAAAGCGAACGGTAATTGTTCATGCCATTGTCTAGAACTTTGGATTGTCTTTCTCAAAATCTTCTTAATGTTTTTGTTTGCTGCTTCCACGGCACCATTGGCTTTGGGCCGATAAGGGGTGGAGTTCCTATGCGTTATTTTGAATTGCTCGCATATTTCTTCCATCAAATGATTGTTCAAATTCGCAGCATTGTCTGTGATGATAGTTGCGGGTATACCAAAATGACAGATAAGATTTGAGTGTACAAAATCCACCACCGCTTTCTTGGTGACTGATTTGAGAGTGACGGCTTCGACCCATTTTGTGAAGTAATCGATAGCCTCTAGTATGAATCGGTGTCCATTTGAAGCTTTCGGCTCAATCGGGCCGATGACATCCATTCCCCAAGCGATAAATGGCCACAGCGCTGACATAGGATGCAACTCAGTTGGAGGTGCATGAATCAGATCTCCATGTACCTGACATTGATGGCATTTTCGGACAAAACCGAAACAATCTTTCTCCATGGTCATCCAATAATATCCTGCTCGAAGGATTTTCTTGGCTAAGACATACCCATTCATATGAGGCCCGCATACTCCTGCATGTACTTCGTGCATGATTCTTCCCGCTTCTTCGGCATCAACACACCTTAAAAGGTTAAGATCCGGGGTTCTTTTATACATGACCTCGCCGCTCAAAAAGAAACCACCTGCATGTCTCCTAATGGTCCTCTTTTGATCTCCAGTAGCATGTTCTGGGTATTCTTGCGTTTTCAGAAATCTCCCGATATCGTAATACCATGGCTTGACGCTCGGTCCTTCTTCGATTGCATTGCAATAACCGTGGCTTTCCCTGATTTGAATTTCCAAGGGATTGACATGGGCGTTGCCCGGATAAGGTAGCATTGAAGCTAAAGTGGCAAGTGCATCAGCTAGTTCATTGTAACATCGTGGGATATACCTGAATTCTATCGATGCAAATCGCTTGCCAAGAATATTCACGTGCTGTCGGTAAGGGAGGAGTTTAACGTCCCTAGTTTCCCATTCACCTTGAGATTGTTTGATAATTAGATCCGAATCTCCCATGATCAATAAATCTTCGACGCCTTGATAAATTGCCATGTTCATACCCATGATACAAGCTTCATACTCATCCGTATTGTTCGTGCAAAAGAAACGGAGCCTAGCCTTGGCTGGGTAATGCTGGCCAGTAGGAGAGATTAAGATTGCCCCAATCCCTACACCTTTAGCGTTTACCGCCCCATCGAAAAACATTTTCCAAGCATGATTGTCTTCCGAAACAACTTCTGTCGTATTTACCTCTTCATCAGGAAAGTAGGTATTCAATGGTTGATACTCTTCGTCGATCGGGTTCTCGGCCAAATGGTCTGCCAATGCTTGGGCCTTCATTGCCGTGCGAGTGACATAGACTATGTCAAACTCGGTGAGCAGGATTTGCCACTTCGCCAATCTTCCGGTGGGCATCGGTTTCTGGAATATATACTTCAAAGGATCCAACCGAGTAATGAGGTGAGTCGTATGGGCTTGGAGGTAGTGTCTCAATTTCTGAGCGACCCAAGTTAAAGCACAACACGTTCTTTCCAAGCAAAGTGTACTTGACTTCATAACTTGTGAATTTCTTGCTCAGGTAGTAAATCGCCTGCTCTTTCTTCTCTGTCACATCACGTTGTCCGAGAACACAACCAAAAGAGTTTTCCAAGACTGTTAAATACAAGAAAAGAGGTCTCCCTGGCTCTGGCGGGACTAAGACTGGAGGGTTTGACAAGTATTCTTTGATCTTGTCAAAAGCTTCTTGGCATTCGGTTTTCCATTTGATTGCAGCGTCTTTCTTCAACAACTTGAATATGGGTTCACATGTGGAGGTCAACTGAGCGATGAACCTACTGATGTAGTTCAGTCGGCCTAGAAGACTCATTACATCTTTCTTTGTTCTGGGGGGAGGTAAATCCCGGATGGATTTTTGTGGGGTCTAATTCGATACCTCTCCTACTGACTATGAAACCCAAGAGTTTACCTGACGGGACTCTAAAAGCGCATTTGGCTGGATTCAACTTCAAATCGTACTTCCGCAACCTCTCGAAGAATTTCCTCAAGTCTCGTACATGATCGCCTTGAGTTCTGGATTTGATGATCACATCGTCTACGTACACCTCTATTTCCTGATGCATCATGTCGTGGAAAATGGCAGTCATAGCTCTCATGTATGTTGCTCCTGCGTTTTTCAAGCCGAATGGCATGACTCTGTAACAGAAAGTCCCCCAAGGTGTGGTAAAAGCAGTCTTCTCGGCGTCCTCTTCATTCATCAACACTTGATGATATCCCGCATAACAATCCACAAATGACTGTATCTCATGTTTGGCACAGTTATCAACAAGGATGTGGATGTTCGGTAAAGGAAAGTTATCTTTAGGACTTGCCTTATTCAAATCTCGGTAGTCAACACATACTCGAGTTTTTCCGTCTTTCTTTGGCACGGGCACAACATTAGCCAACCACGTGG
Organism: Nicotiana noctiflora; assembly: GCA_032618575.1. Lineage (NCBI taxonomy): Eukaryota > Viridiplantae > Streptophyta > Magnoliopsida > Solanales > Solanaceae > Nicotiana > Nicotiana noctiflora. Next base: position 149,453 of record JASVEL010004955.1, on the reverse strand, counting down.
TGTATTGTACCACTCGAATTACCCCCGTTTTCAACTGCTTAGTGATTTTTTCTTTGATTTTATCACTGATGTCAGTCTTGAACTTTCTTTGCTTCTGTTGCACTGGGCGACAGTCAGGGTAGATTGGTAATTTGTGCACCACTAGATCAGCTCCTAACCCTGGCATATCATCGTAAGACCAAGAAAACACGTCTTTAAATTCAAACAAGAGTTGGATTATTGCATCTCGTGTTTTCTCATCTGTGTGGATGCTTATCTTGGTCTCTCGGACCTCTTCATCAGTTCCCAAATTAACCGGTTCGGTGTCATTCAAGTTTGGCTTAGGTTTATTCTCGAAATATTCCAATTCTCGATTTATTTCCCTAAAAGCCTCGTCTTCATCGTATTCCGGTTCTTGGTTCATTATTTCCGGATTAGGTGGCGTGTTCGGATTTGAGCATGAGTTCCGCAAGCATGTCATGTTATTTAAAGCCGCATTATTAGGACTGAAAAGGAAGAATAAATAACAAAATTAGAAAGAGTGCAAAAGTAAGGAAATATTTATTTTATTTTCTTGGAATTTTCTGAAAATAAACAAAATTACATTGGGGAAACCAAAAATACAAGAAAACAAAGAAAAACATCCAAGCTACATCCTGAAGTAACTTGTGATGAAGGAAAAACGACAGGACAAATCTACCAGAACTCCCGCCTGATTGGGAAGGGTGTGGCTTTCCAATTTTGCAATTTAGCTTCAGGGCCCACATACAGCACCTCAGCGGTGCTTGTTCCTTCTCCCGATTGGACCATATTAACATCATAGAGCATTTGCCTCATGGCCCCACATATGTCTTCAATTTCCTCCGCTGTAAAGACCTCGTCTTCTTCTTCTTCAATGTACCTTGGTCGGACAAAAGTTTGGTACAGATGCGGCAATGGTTGCGGCAGAACCCATCCTTTCTCCTTTCTCTTGTTGGCCCATCTTTCATCTTCAGGGGTTGGGCGAAAGCCCACTCCGAAAAACTTTTCAGCTACAGGTAAAGTTATCAGCTTCGGCACTCCTTGTAAGGACTTTCCCAAACCTTTTCCTGGCTGGAAGCCATGTTTAATCATTTCTTTCGCCACCGTGATGGAGGCATTAGACAAAAAAGGTTGGGGGAGAGGGTTCCCTTCTTCGTGTTGATCTTCCAACACAATCTCGAAAGCTTGATAGACAATGTTTTCGCTTCCCGCTTCCGCTTCCAAGCAAGGGATGGATGGATCTCGATAAATTGATTGCTCATCTTCCCCGTGGACCACGATCTCTTGTCCCTTGTGCTCAAATTTCAACATCTGATGGAGGGTAGAGGGCACAGCTCCGGCCGCATGAATCCGTGGTCTCCCTAGAAGAAAATTGTAAGAAGTGTCCATATCCAAGACTTGGAATGTCACTTCGAAGTCCACCGGACCGATGGTCATAATTACATCAATCTCTCCGACAGTATCTCTTTTCACACCGTCAAAAGCTCGCACACATATGTTGTTAGGCCGAATCCTTTCAGCTCCGATTCCTATGCGGCCTAAAGTGGAAAGCGGGCATATGTCTACCCCCGAATCCCCATCAACCATGACCCTCTTCATATAGTAGCCTTCGTTTTTGACAGTCAAATGCAAAGCTTTATTGTGGGCGGCACCCTCCAAAGGCAAATCAGCTTTACTAAAGGAAATCTGATTGATCGCGAAGAATCTTTCTGTCATTCTTTCAAGTTGTTCGGATGAAGTCTCAATAGGCACGTATGCCTCATTCAAAGCTTTTAGCAAAACCTTTTGATGTTCGGTAGACTTCATTAGAAGGGACAACATCGACACCTGCTCTGGGCATTTACGCAGTTGGTCTATCATCTCGTAATCAGGCATTTGCATCTTTTGAAAAAAGACCTCTGCCTCTTCAGCACTTCCAGGTTTCTTCGACGGGAAACGCCTTTGTGTGGCGTTATTTACCTCCTGTGTGTTTAAGTACTTCTGTCCTAAGACACTCTCAGATGAATTTCCCACGATCTCTTTCCCTTTGCGCGTAACAAGTGTTCGTTGGTAGCTCCAGGGTACTGCGGATGGATCTGTCATTGGTTTTTGTTGCACGCGTGCAATAACCACGAGTTCATCTGGTTTTCGGGCCACATAAGTTCCCTTTGGTACATACATTGATGTTTCTCTCTTTAAATGGAACTTCTTGGGGGCACCTATGGACAATGGTTTTTCCACTCTACTTCGTGGGAGGTAAAGGACTCCGCCCTTCTGAGACGATGCTTTCAATTCAATCGTCTTTTCGGATTTGGTTTCAAGAGCTTCAACCTTTTTCCCCATTTTCTCTTGTTTCGGGGTAGCCTCAGGACGCTTCTCTATGTTGGCGATGGCGATTATCGCTTTCAAAGCTGGGTCAAATTCTTTGTCGTGACAAATCATCCCAATCACCGGTCCGTTGTTGTGGGCTGGTAATGGGTTGTTTGTCACATTTGGGATGTCTTCATCTGCGAAGACGATCCTCCCTTGATTGATCAATTCTTGCACTTCCTTCTTTAACGTCCAACAATTGTCAGTACTGTGTCCTTCAACACCTGAATGATATGCACAGTATATCCCCCTCTGGTAGGCAGGAGAGTCTGGATTCTGCCTGTTCTGCGGAACATGCTGCAATAGGTTTTCTTGCCCGAGTTTTGGGAAAAGAGTGGAATACGGCTCCCCAATCGGTGTAAAGCTCGTTTTGGGTTGCTCACGGTGGCGAGCGTTATTTGGCCGTGGATTATACTTGTTTGGGTAAGGAGGTTGGTTTCTCTGGAATGGAGGTGGATTTCTGTTGGCTGGTGGCTGTGGCCGTGCCTGAGGTTGAATGTTCATGACTGCTGTGAGCACATGATTTTTGCACTAAGCCTGTAAATTCCAAAATTAAAATAAATATGTTTTTGAGTGCAATTACTTGCTTTGTTTGAAATTGGTTATATTTTGGTATGTTTGAATAAGTAAGAAATTAGAAAAAATCAAAAAAAAATAGTAGTAATTAGTTTGTTAGTTTAGTTAATTAGAAAAATTAGCAAAATAGCTTAAATAAGAGAAAATAAAGAAAAATAGCAGAAAAATTGCAAAAAATATTAGAAAATTAGAGTAATTAGTAGATTAGGATTTATAATTTTTCATAAAAAGAAAAGAAAAAAAAAAGTATAAAAGAAAATACATAAAAATAATTAAAACCAGAAAATACAAAAAAAAAAATAGATGTATATATGCAGGTATAATGAATTGGGCTGACTGAGAAGCCCAATATGCCAAGCCCAGTCACCTGGCCGGCCTGGCTTCTAATTACGTTGATCATGGCCGTTCATTTTGGTGTATCTAACGGCCGAGAATATTAAGGGAATTATTTGGTTTAATTAATTGCTGAGATTTAATCTCAGCCGTTCATGTGATTTGATCCAAAGGTGTGAGACCTTAGTCTCATTAGAAGCAAAACGTCGGCGTTTTAGTAACGCCCGTCCTCAGCCGTTGATCTCCTTCAATGAACGGTCGAGATTATCTCGTATATGTGGCCTATATAAAGGCCTTGTCTGAGACGGCCGCTCATATTACACGATTCAAAACCCTAATGTTAGCCGCCTCCCCTTTTCTCTCTTCATCTCCTTCTTCAACCTCACAGAAGCCCTAGGCGGCCATGGCGGCCACCACCTTATACGGTGGTCGCCGGCCTTTCTAATCTCTCCCATCCTCTTCTCCTTCTTCTTCATATCATAGCACACCCAAAGAAACCCAGAAAACACCCTGCTTTTCAAAACCCCGGTCACCGAAGTTACACCGGTGACCACCAAAGTATGAGAACCCGTCTCAAACCAATGCCGTTCTATTCTTCTCCATGAGATCTACCCAGCCATACTAGCCTCCACCCTCGAATCAAGCCCAGTCGCTTCGAATATCCCAAAAAGGGTCGTCGGAACCCTAACTCCGGCGACCCCAAATCCAACACCCAATCAAGACCTCACCTTTACCACCTCCAAAACACCCCTCTGCAATCAAAAATCAAAAAAGGCTCCCCCTTTCGAGCCTAAAAGGAAAACCAGAAGAAAAAGGAAAAAAGAAGAGATATCTGGAAAACAATAAAAGAAAAGGAAACAAGAAGAAAGGTCTGGAGAGTCTGAAGGATTAGAAAAAAACAGAGGAAAAGAAAGAGATTAGGAAGCTCGGGGGACAGGCCCCGCGAGCTAAGTCCCTGATCCCTTGTCTGCTTTCTTTTTGTTTGATTTTGTGTATTTAGTTTGATAGACATGTTTGTAAATGCTTGTTTGTTTCTGTTCTTCATTATTTGCTTTGCACGCTTCTCCAATAGACGTAGATTATTACCTTAGTTTCTTCTTTGTTTCATGCCTTATTTGCTTAATTTCGCATGCTTTGACTTGTTCTTTCAAGATCATGATTAGTACTAGGGTTCTATTTCCACTTCATCCTCATATGTGTGTTCTGTTTCTGCTGAGTACACTGGTTCTTGATTGTTGGCTTGCAAATATCATGACTATCTGTCTTCTCTGTTTCTTTTGGCATAATTAGTTCAATTGTTCTCTTTTAGTATTCTGTGGCTGGTAGTTTTATGTTGATGTCCCAATGTTTCTTTGTCTACTATAGTATTGAGGTCCCTCACCTTGTAGTTTTCAGTAGTCCTTCTGTCATCTTGCATGTTTTGATTCTGATACTATGTTTAATTGTCACTTAGTTTTGCATTAGATCACTTTTGTTGGCTTACAGTATCTCTACTGTTTCTCTTTCTGTATCTTCTTATGTTTGGTCTTGATAAAAGCTTGGCTATCTCTGTTCATCTCTTATATCAAGTCATCTGGGGCTCACTTCTTTGCTCACATTCTGATTCATGCAAGTCTAGTATTCTTGTCATATCATCTCTATTATGTTTTACTTGATGAATGGGTATGCCAATTTGGGGTCTGATTCTCTTCATGTTACCCTCATATGATAGACTTAGGTTTCTCTTTTCACTGTTTCTCCATGCTCTTCTTGTCATCATCTTCATCTCATTTGTCATACACTTGTGCTAGATTTAGGAATGTTATTCTTTGCTTCTTCATGGCTTTCCTATGCTTTATCCCCACTCTTAACATGCATATATCAAGCTAGGGTAGCACTTAGAAATGAATCCTAATTACCCTGCTTAGGTTAGTTGAACCATGTTGATTGGTTTCTGGGAATTCAGTGTCTATATCCATAAATGCTAAGTGTTGTAGGGTTTTTCAGTATATCATCTAGCATGAGAGGACTGTTACTTAGCCTAATTGATGTTAATTGCCATGTTGCTGCATGATTTCAAGTTATGTAAGTTGATTAGTTGAGATTCAACATTATCAAACCTTACTTCTGAATTTTGATTGATTAATGAACAATATTTGACTTCATGTGTTTATATGTGCAATTATATGCTGAAATGGTTAAGTTTGCAATAGTTTTATGTTAAGTATGAACACTGTTGATGTCTATTATGCTTAGGAAGATTGGTTATAGCTGTTAGTGTTAGGTTCCTTGGAAGTAGTTAGTTCTTAAATAGGATAAAGCTGAAAATGATCATAATTAGGCTATAGGTTTAATAATTGGCCTAAGAATGGTCAACCTTGCAAAGGGTTGACCAATTCTGTGAGCCCTAACACACAGCTCACTGTTTAACAGTGGCTGGTTGTGCAAAGGGCTATGTCTGCAAATGCAGACTAGCCCAGGCTCTATATTGAGCCCTGAACAACAAAGTGGCCAAACCTGTAAAGGTTTTGGGCCTAGCTGTTCAGTATATGGCTTTAATAGCCCAAGCTAAGTCTCAACTTGAGACTGGCTAACTTTAAAATAGGTTAAGCATAACAAAACAGGCTATGCCTGCAAGTAGCTTTAATTAGGAATAAATGGGTCTTAATTGACTAAATTAACTTAAAAGTGGCTAAAATTGAAATAGTTCTTAGAAATAAATCTGGCCAGCCCTTAAATACTAATACCAGGGCTGGCTATTAGTTAAATAGGTTCAAAATTAGATAGAATCTGCCCTAGGCATAGCTGGTAAATCAGCAGTGCTCTTAGGGACACAATTGGGTATTGAAAAGGTAAAATAGTAACTAGTAAGAACTTAGGAGGGTAATAGGGACATTCATGCTCCTAATTTCTGCAATTTTGCAGAGATTTAGGGGTATAATGGTCTCTTTAAAATGGGAAATCTGTAAAAATCTCAAACCCCTAAGGTTATACTAGTAAAAGGCCCTAAAAAGAATCTTTTGGAACCTTCCAGCACATGCTGGAAGGGTTTTTGGTAACTGAAAATGGGACTTAAGTGGATATTTAATAAATTTAGGAGGGGGAAGTGGGATTAATCCCATACTTCCTCCCCAAGTAATCAGCCTTAAAGGTTAGCTATAAATACACCTTAAAAGAGCTGAAAAAGGGGGATTCCACTGATATAACAATCTGAGAAAATATTTTTGGGGTTCCATTGGAGAGTAATCTGAAAACTTAAGCTGAAATTCATACAAAAGCATTGAGAGATAAAAGAGCAATAGAACAGTAGGATTTTTTTTCTGGAACTTCTCAGTAGAATTCACTGGTTTTCGTTGGTTTTCTGCCGTGTTCTTCTGTTCAAAATTGGATTGGGTTCTTCTGTTACGTTGTTGATTCACACCTGTTGTTGCTGTGTTGTTGGGCTCGTTGATATTCAAATCCTCTATTGTTGCATTGTCTTGTTTGATCCTTGCTGTACTTACTCGCTTCTGTCTCCCTTAGACTCATTGGTTCTTTCTATTTGATCCAGGTACACTTCTCTATTTCTGATGAAGATGTAGATGCTGAAATGCTGTAATGAATGAAGTGCCTGTTTAATCCATTTGTCATTTTGTATTCTTTAATTAATAGTTTAATTATAGTATTATGTAGTAGTTGAATAACAGAAAAACGATACTAATGCTGTAATAATGTAGTACTAGCAGTAGTATAAGTAGTAATATAGTGTAGGCAGCTTGTCACTTAGTTTAATTAGGAAAACTTAAAACATAAGTTAATCCATAATACTTGCAAAAACTGATAAGCACTAAGTTCACAAACACCCGACCGTATAGTTAATTACATTATCACTGATTTGCATTTAGGTAATAATAAGTGAAAAGCGTCAGGTCAAGCAGTGATTCGTTCATGTTTTGGGTAATAATCTGATAATAAAACGAGTTATAAGGGAATCGGCAGTATAATTATGCACAAGCCTTAGAGTCATTCATCTGTAGATGTTTAAAGTCGAATCATGGAATAATCAGACTGTATAATCGTTGTTAATATAGTTAGTCTAAATTCGAAAATCAGGAATAAAATCTGTAGCAGGCTAAGAAAAGGGGTAACTGGATATTGAAGCTGTTTAATTCAAATCAAGTTTATAGTGTTAAAATGTTTAGCTAGAAATGCAACGATGAGTATAATTAGTCCAGATTCACAGTTAATTGGGTTAGTTTTCCTGTAAATCACCTTCTCAGATTCAGTATTGACTTCAAACATTAATATAATAAGAAGTAGCCTATTAGTCCAGATATATGAAAACCAGTAATTGATTTGTAATTGATATGTGATGAATTGGTGTATTGATCTTTTACTGAATAAATAAAATGCTTTGTTTCAAATGAGTGTCTGTTCTTTTACTTCACTGTAATTGTTATTTATATTAAGCTTAATGTATATTATGGGCCCAAATCGTTATATCAAGTTAATAAGGCCAGCAAGCTTAAGCCCAAAACAACCTGGAGACTGCCTGGGCCTTAAAGGCCTGGACCCATGCTGATCCATGCTAAGCGAAACGAAAAGAAGACCAGGCCCAATAAGTAATAAGAATTCGACGGGCCTGGATTACTATAGAATTAGTATTACGATTAAGGCAAAAACAAATATAGAAAACTTAGCCAAATATTAGTACCCTTTAATAAATAATTTGGGACGAGCCTCGCCCGAATAACACCGGGGCCCCCATTTAGTAATAATATATAATACAAATAGACCCGGGAAAGCTAATAGCTAATTCCATAGCTTATCCCAAAAGATTTAAAAGCCGATAGACGTTACTTTAGGGCACGATTTTAATTTACCTTCCTATGAACGAGTGTGCACTTGGTGCGACTCAAATCCAAATCTCGGCAAAGCCGAAATACTCCAAAAGTCATAGGCGTACTGGTTGCGGTATGACTCGAGGCGTGTTTCCGCGATGTCGCAAAATTCCTAAAAAATAATATTTAACGTGAAAAGCACATTATGTTGTTAAAATCTATAACTGAGTCAAATAAAAGTCAAAACGACAGTGGAGCGACCGTGCTAAAACCACGGAATTCGGGAGTGCCTAACACCTTCTCCCGGGTTAACAGAGTTCCTTATCCGGACCTCTGTTTCGCAGACATTTTAAAAGAGTCAAAATTCCTCGGATTCGGGATCAACCGGTGACTTGGGACACCATTATCATTCCCAAGTGGCGACTCTGATTAATCTCTAATGAAATCCCGAACCGATTGTCCTTAAATTGGAAAAACTCCTTCCCTTGCGTTACTTTATCCGTCTCGGGTAATTGAGCGTCGGGGTATACCCTACAAGTGTATTTATACACCTTGCGCATGTTTGGGGTAGTAAAAAGGGAGGTGTGACAGCTCTGGCGACTCTGCTGGGGATCCAACCCTGAATTTCGATTTCAGGGTTTAAGAACTCGAGCTCCTTAGAACTGCCGTTCGCATTTTTATTTGACTTCATTATATGATTTGAACAACATGCTATGTGCTTTATCGCTTTGATATTATGTGGATTGTATATAAAATTGTGCCGAAAACCCTTCTCTCTTCTCCCCCGGGGATGTGCTTACTGGTTGAGACTCCCCTTTCTGTTAAAGTCACCTTAAATTAAGAAAACAGAGGCCGGATAAGTTACAAAGCCGATTGACTCCGCGGGTCACCGGTACGTAGCCCCCTCCTCGATTCGAGTTGTCCGCTCGGGTACACGGTCTAGCAATCTATGGAACCGTAAGATTTTGAACATAGGTCTAGGACGATTATTTGCATCATATTTGACTTAGGGGACTCAACACAGGGGTTGGGTCCGTCTAGGACAGGTGAACCGGTATTGAAAAGACCGAGCATGCTATGTGTTGCATTTTATTGTCCTTGATCGTTATGCGGACCAGCGAAGATCCCGAGATTGGAAAAATTGTTGAAAAAAAAGAGAGAGGAAAATAATTATTTGTAGAAAATAGGTATCCGGAAAATTTGAAAATTTGCAAAAAATAGGTGGAACATTTTTTTTGAAATAATTGGTCAAATAATCTGACCGAACTACGCAGGTTTGATTCTCGCCATTAGGTGGGATACGTAGGCAACCCTTAAACGGGTCCAACCACACTTTTAGAAAAAGACCAAAAAGATTTTCTTTTCAAATAATCGAGGTGATTGCTATTTTTGGAAATGGCCGAATGTTCCGAAAGGACGACGGAAGGCTGTTTTTGCAAAAATGGCCACTTCAAAAATTATTTTCCTTTTCTTTCAGTCAAAATTAAAAATAAAATTAAAAAAAAAAATTTTTTTCTTTTCTAAATAAAATCACCTTAATAAATGTGCAGGACGAGCACGATGATGAATGAACAATTTTCCCTAAATAAAATCCCTTTGGAGCTGAGGTTATGGTGGCAGGACATGGGATCCGATGGTCAAGGCTGGGTCAAAAAGTACTTGAAGGGCCTTACGGGGTTACTCGAAATAGTTCCTCGGGGTGATGTGATTAGAGCGTTGGTCTCGTTTTGGGATTCGGCACACAACGTATTTCATTTCCCAGATTTTGAGCTTACCCCTAGTTTGGAGGAGATTGCCTTTTACATTGGGAAGACCGAGGTTCCGCTGAAAGGAAAATACCCGGTATCTCCGAGGATGGTGACGGTACATCGTTTCCTCGACTCTTTGAAAATCACCCGGAATGTTCATAATGAAGATCTGGCCGACGGATTTTGTTCTTTAAGCTTCATCTACAACAGGTTTGGACACGTTGGGGGTTTCAACGACCCAACCAACAAATTATGCTGTAAGTCCAACAGGGCGAAATGGGAAGAACACCGGAGGTTCGCATTTTTGGTGGCATTTCTTGGAGTTGTTGTATTCCCGAGGAAAGATGGACATATCAATATAAAAGTCGCCGGGGTAGCTACCACACTGATAGTACAAGAAAACTGTACTCTGGCCCCGATGATTGTTGCGGATATCTATCGTGCTCTGATTGCGTGCAAAGCGGGGGCTACTTTCTTCGAAGGGTGTAACTTGATCTTGCAAATCTGGCTAATTGAGCATCTGTGCCACCACCCTTCATTCTCGAGCTATGGTTCGGCCGATCGGACATGTTTGGAAGAGTTCAATGCGAGGACAAAGGAAGTACAGTTGCCAGAGGGAGTCCAAAGATGGATTGTGTATCTTCGATCACTAACTGACGGTCAAATTGATTGGACGTATGACTGGTTACCCCTTGACGAGGTAATATACATGCCAACAGAGGGATCGCCATTTTTGATCATGGGTTTGAAGAGTATACAACCTTATGCACCCTACAGAGCCCTACGACAGTTGGGTCGGTGTCAGATTATTCCGAGGGATGGGGACCTCAGTGTGCAGGCCGTGGAGATTGGTCCAGACGGGCAATTCCCGGAAGCAAGAATCCGGCAAATATGGAATGAATGCCAAAATCCGAAGATTGATACTTGTGTGCCGAATAGAGCAAGAGGGGAGATATCACCTGGATACTCCACCTGGTACCGACGAGGGGTTGAACACGAACGTCTTTCAAAGAGACCTCACTTGCAAGACCTGATAGAGCAATCCGAGGAAAATCTGAGATGGGCGACCAAGGAAAAGGAATATAAAGCCAAAATCAGTCTGTTGGAAGATAAACTGAGAAATCTTCATTTCGAAAGCGGCTTACAAGCAGCATCCGATGAAGGGGAAAAGAAACAGGTGAAAAAAGAAAATGATATGTTGAAGGCTCAAATAGTTCAAATGAAAATTGCATCCGAGACTCCAGTCCGTTCAGCCCGGGATGAAAAGTTAATTGAGATTCTCCGACGGAAAGTGAATGACTACAGCTTTGATTTGGACGTAGCTGAAAAAGAGTTAGCCAAGGCTCGGAAGCAAATGGACAAAGACGCCGAAGAAAGAGCCAAGTTAGTCCACCAGCTACAAAGCAAGCACGATGTTGAAATAGCTTAGCTTAGAAAGAAAATGATCTCAGACCACGGCCAAGAGCAACAAGATTATCAAAGATCTTGAGGAAGAAAGAGAATATTGCTACACGACCGTGGCTAGATTAAAATTGGAGCTACAACAGGTGCAAAAGGACAACCAACATGTCTTAGACGCTCGCAACCAGCAAATAAGCCGTCTATTGCAAGAAAAAGGGGTCATCAGAGAAAAGATTGTTCGCATCGCCCAGTATATCACCCGAAAGACTCAGCTTTGTGAAGATATGACTCGGAGGACTTTTGTTTCTGCAGTGAAGTATTTTGAACAACAAGTCATGGCCGACCTGGATAGGCTTCAAAGGGGTTTAGCATATAGGCCCGCGGCAAGGCCGAACGATGCCTCGCGGGCACTAGGTGCATTAATGTACTCTTAGGTCATGCATCGTCTTTTATTTTTATTTTTCTTTTTCTTCTTCTTAAACATCGCTTTGTAATCAAGGTTTTGACTTATCAATGAGAAAACAAAGTGTTGTTACCAATTCTTTTACTTTATGTCATTTCCTTCATATCCGCTAGGCAAATAAATAGGAGCGTGATTATGAAAACGGCAAGGAAAAAGAGAGAAAAGAAAAAAGCAATAAAAGAAGAAAAAAAAAAGAGAGAAAAGAGAGGGAAAAGCAAGAGAAGAGAAAAAGCAAGAAAAGAGAAAAAGCAAAAAGAAAAAAAAGAAAAGAAAGAAAAGAAAAAGCGGAAAAAGAAAAATGATGATTGAAGTGAGCAGTGGCCGGGATGATGCATAACGACTCGAGCAAATGTGTTTGTTTTTAAAGTCGTTGCATCTTATTTATGCGCTAACAACTAACAATTGTTGATGTTTGTGAGTCCAGATTTTCTAGGCAACTGGCATACTGGCTACCCACTCATACAACACCGGATCCAAAAAGATGACAAAGGCTGTATCCCAGGAGATCGAGGAGACCATTGTAGACCCTGCTCACGAAGAAGAGATCGTGGATGTGGCCGGGATGAAAGAAGAAATGTACAAGTTAAGACACAACAGATGGCTGAAATGTACCAGGCTTGGTCGAGAGGTCAACCACTACCAGCCTATCCTGCTAACCCTGCATATGTCCCTCCAGCCAATCCTAACCCCGAGCCACCAACACTGAACTCATCATCCACCTACCCCGATTACCCTCACTACTATGCTTCCACCTCCCAAATACCACCACCTCCAGCCAAGCAAACACCACCTCAGGTACCACAAGTTGCTCCTGTATATGTGGCACCTCCGCCCGCTGTTATCCACAAATCCTCTAGTGAACCAATGTTTCATATCCAAGATTCTCACTACTACCCTCCGGAGCCTACTTTCAGACAACACGAGTCTCACGCTCCCATGATAGAAGCTAGTGCCGGGCAGGAGGAGATGGCTCGAAAGGTGAAGAGTCTTGAGAACGCTTTCCGCAATATGCAAGGGCCGGGAGGGCAAGTAAGTGTAGCCTACAAAGACCTGTGTTTGTTCCCTGAGGTGCAGCTTCCTGCAGGATTTAAGTTGCCAAAGTTCGACATGTACAACGGACACGGGGATCCGGTAGCTCATCTAAGAGGATATTGTAGCAAGATGAGAGGCGCGGGAGGTAGAGATGAATTGTTGATGGCGTACTTTAGCCAAAGTTTGAGTGGATCGGCTCTGGAATGGTATACTCGACAGGACCATACAAGATGGTTCGTTTGGGATGACTTAGCGCAAGCTTTCGCTAGTCACTTTCAGTACAATTTGGAGATCATACCCGACAGGTTATCCCTTACCAAGCTGGAGAAAAAGCCAGGAGAGGGCTTTAGAGAATACGGTTTTAGATGGAGGGAACAGGCCGCTAGAGTGGATTCCCCGATGAAAGAGGGAGAGATGGTGGATTGTTTTCTGCAAGCTTTGGATCCAACCTACTACGGCCATCTAGTGTCAGCAATTGGAAAAAGTTTCAACGAAGTTGTGAAAATGGGAAGTTTTGTAGAAGAGGGTTTGAAGACAAACAAAATTATGAGTTTTTCGGCTATCAAAGCCACAAATCAAGCTATACAGAGTGGAAGTGGAGGAGTGATGGGAAAGAAGAAGAAAGAAGAAGTGGAAACCGTTGAAAGCAGGCCCTGGAGTCGCAACCCACATTATAACCCACCCAGACCCTACCGCCAACACCCGCCAAGCCCGTCAACCCCATATAATCCACCACCACCATCTTACCCGCCAAATCCCTACAATGCACCGAGCCCATATAACCCACCACCACCACCATACCCACCGACTGTACCACATTACCATCACCCTCAAACCCAAGCTTATCCACCGCCACCACCCCACGTGTGGAGAGCTCAAGCTCCACACAATGTGTACCATACCCAAAACACATACCCAACCCCTAAACCTTACCGAAACCTGAATAGACCCAGGCCGGACGCGGATTGGAGAAACAAAGCAAGAAGAACATTCACTCCTCTCGGAGAGTCATATACCGGTCTTTTCCACAGGTTGAAAGAATTGGGGATGGTGAGACCAATCGCGCCAAAAAATCCGAACCCACCCCCGAAAAATCTTGATTCTTCTGTCAAATGTGAATATTGTTCAGGAACATTGGGCCACGATACTGAGAAGTGTTGGCAATTAAAAAATGCCATTCAAGATCTTATCGATGAGAGGAGAATTGAAGTGCAGGCTCCCGAGGCCCCAAACATTACCCAGAATCCATTGCCGAATCACCACGAAACGAATATGATAGAACTGGTGCAGGGTGATGGCAATCAAAAACCATCTCAGGCCGTCATGATGATAAAGTCGAGTGATAAGTTAGAGAAAGAAATTGTGAAAGAGGAAGCAATTGTTGAGAAACCAAAGCCAGTAGTGATGGGAGGTTTAAAGGTGGTAGTTCCAAGTGCAAAGACAATCGTAACTGTGAAAGGGGCAAGTGCAGAGCCAGTAATCATAAAGCCCGTGGTGCAAATGCCAGTGGTGAATACAAAGACTGTGCCTTGGAACTATAACAAGGTAACAGTAGTTTACAAGGGAAGAGAGATTTCTGGTGAAATTAATGAAACGCATGGACTCACACGATCCGGAAGGTGTTTTGCTCCAGAGGAGCTGAGAAAGATGAAAGCGGTGAAAGAAAGTCAATTGAAAAAGCCAGTGTCGGAGGATGGAAGCAGAGGAATTTCTTAAGAAAATGAAGTCGCAAGAGTACTCAGTGGTTGAGCAGTTAAGAAAGACCCCGGCCCAGATTTCTTTGTTATCTCTGTTGATACATTCAGAGGAGCACCGAAAGGCTCTTATGAAGATTTTAAATGAGGCTCATGTTCCGGAGAAGATTTCAGTGTGTCATTTGGAGAAGATTACCAGCAAAATTTTCGAGTCCAACAGAATCACCTTCTCTGATAGGGAGTTGCCGGTGGAAGGAACTGAACACAATAAAGCATTGTACCTCACAGTAAAGAGTGAAGAATCAGTCGTGACCAGGGTACTGATTGACAATGGATCGAGTGCCAATATTTGCCCGTTGTCAACCTTAGGAAAGCTGAACATTAGCCCGGACAGGAATCCGGAGGAACAATATCAATGTGAGAGGGTTTGACGGCGGAGGTAAGAACACGTTGGGGGATATTATTTTGGAAGTGACCATCGGTCCCGTTGATTTTACGATGGAGTTCATGGTGCTTGATATTGCCGTATCATATAACTTGCTGTTAGGTCGACCTTGGATTCATGCGGCCAAAGCGGTACCATCTTCTCTACACCAGATGGTCAAGTTTGAATGGGAGCAGCAAGAGATTGTTGTACACGGAGAGGAAAATGCTTGTAATGTGGTAGCACCTTTTGACGGTACCGATGGGGATCGGGGTCCTTGGGTCTACCAAGTGACGGATGTTGTAGAAGTGAACAAAGTTGCTGAAGGAGAAAAGTTACCAACCCCGATGATGGCACCAACTGCTATAATGGTGGCCAGAGAAATGCTGAAAAATGGATTTGCACCGGGGAGGGGATTAGGTAAAACACTGCAGGGAGTCACTCAACCAGTTCAGCTTTCGGAGAATAAAGGTACATTCGGCTTAGGGTTCAAACCCACCTTTGCCGATATCCAAAGAGCCTCTAAAGCCAAGAGAAACTGGACCTTGCCCAAACCCATACCCAAATTATCAGACATCTTTATCGGGCCTGGTACAAAACATCAACCATCTGCTGCAGCAAAATGCATTGAGACACAACTTGATGAAGAAATGCTTGGTTTCAAGAAATTGTTCTGGGAGGTGAATACGATTGAAGCAAGGGAAGGCACGAGCAACATGGACGTGCAATTTGTGGGGCCCAGAGTCACATTGAACAATTGGGAAGCTACTCCTTTCCTTATCCGGAAGGAGTCTTGGTAGTTAGCTCAAAATTTCATCATTGTTTTCCCAAAAGTTGTTATTTTTATAGTTTTCCCATTCCCCTCACCATGTATCCCGAACATTGTTCGTTTCTTTTATTAATGAAATGCGGTTTTTCCTTTTTCTTCACTTTTGCCTTATTTTTCTTTATTTTTCCTTTTGTACAGTTTTGCATGTGTTGATTCCAATGCCATGTCATGCGTGAAGGATTCTAGACCCGGTTCTGACAATCACGCTACTATACAAGAAATCGAGGAAGATAGTGAAATAGAATGTGAGGATGAGGAAGCCCTGGAGGAAATAAGTAAGGACATGAAACAATACGAGGAAAAACCCAAACCGAATCTGAGTGATACGGAATCTGTAAACTTGGGGAGTGAAGATGATGTCCGAGAAACAAAGATTAGTGTGCATTTGGAGGCACCCCTCGGGGATGAATTGATAAGGTTGTTACATGAATTTAAGGACATCTTTGCCTGGTCCTATGATGACATGCCCGGGCTTAGCACAGATCTAGTGGTACACAAGTTGCCTATCTACTCGGAATGCCGGCCAGTAAAACAAAAGCTGAGAAAATTCAAAACGGACATTAGCGTGAAGATAAAAGAAGAGGTGAATAAGCAGTTCGAGGCAAAGGTCATAAGAGTTACCAAATACCCCACCTGGTTGGCAAATGTTGTGCCGGTCCCGAAGAAAGATGGCAAAACCAGAGTGTGTGTAGACTATAGAGACCTCAATAAAGCTAGTCCGAAGGATGACTTCCCATTGCCAAACATTCACATATTGATCGATAATTGCGCCAAGCATGAAATCGGTTCGTTTGTGGACTGTTATGCAGGTTATCACCAGATCCTGATGGACGAAGAAGATGCTGAGAAAACTGCCTTCATTACACCTTGGGGAACGTACTGTTACAGAGTAATGCCGTTTGGATTGAAGAATGCGGGGCAACTTACATGAGGGCAATGACCACAATGTTTCATGATATGATGCATAGAGAAATTGAGGTATATGTGGACGATGTCATTATAAAGTCCAGAAAACAACCTGATCATGTGAAAGATTTGAGGAAGTTCTTCCAAAGACTCCGGAGGTACAATCTGAAGCTCAATCCGGCGAAGTGTGCTTTTGGAGTACCTTCAGGGAAACTACTGGGGTTTATTGTGAGTCGGCGAGGTATTGAACTGGATCCATCAAAGATCAAGGCTATTCAAAGTCTACCTCCGTCGAAGAACAAGAAGGAGGTCATGAGCTTATTAGGAAGGTTGAATTACATCAGTCGATTCATCGCTCAGTTGACATCAACATGCGAGCCAATTTTCAAGTTGCTGAAGAAAGATGCAGCAGTGAAATGGACCGACGAATGTCAGGAAGCCTTTGACAAGATCAAAGAATATTTGGCCAATCCTCCGGTGTTAGTTCCTCCAGAACCAGGGCGTCCTCTGATTTTGTATTTGACGGTGCTAGATCACTCTTTCGGTTGTGTACTGGGTCAACATGATGAGACAGGCAGGAAAGAACAAGCCATCTACTACCTCAGCAAAAAGTTTACATCCTACGAGGTGAAGTATACCCAACTGGAGAGAACTTGTTGTGCATTGATTTGGGTGGCTCAGAAGCTAAAGCATTATTTGTCGGCATACACTACGTACTTGATATCACGATTGGATCCTCTCAAGTATATCTTTCAGAAGCCCATGCCTACGGGAAGACTGGCCAAATGGCAGATTCTGCTCACAGAATTCGACATTGTCTATGTAACTCGAACGGCAATGAAGGCACAAGCTATTGCGGACCATTTAGCCGAGAATCCGGTGGATGATGAATATGAGCCATTGAAGACATACTTCCCGGATGAAGAGGCAATGCTTGTCGAGGAGACGGAGCAAGAGGAAAGATCGGGATGGAAAATGTACTTTGACGGAGCTGTCAACAGCAGGGGCGTTGGTATCGGAGCGGTACTCATTTCAAGTACGGGACAACACTATCCCGTCACAGCTCAGCTTCGATTTTTCTGTACTAACAATATGGCCGAATATGAAGCATGCATCTTGGGATTAAGGATGGCGATTGACATGGGTATTCAAGAGGTTTTGGTCATGGGCGACTCGGATCTCTTGGTACACCAAATTCAAGGGGAATGGGAGACACGAGATTTGAAATTGATACCATATCGGTATTGTTTGCACGAGTTGTCTCAAAGATTCCGGTCTATAGAATTCAAGCATATCCCGAGAATGCACAATGAGATTGCAGATGCTTTGGCCACATTGTCCTCTATGTTGCATCATCCGGACAAGACATACATAGATCCGCTCCAGATCCAAGTCCGAGATCAGAATGCTTATTGCTTCGTTGTGGAAGAAGAGTCGGATGGAGAGCCGTGGTATCATGATATTAGAGAATACTTGAAAGCTGGCAAATACCCGGAGCAAGCCACAGGAGACCAAAAGAGAGCCATCAGGCGTCTAGCCAATGGATTTTTCTTCAGTGGAGGAGTGGTATACAAAAGGACACCAGATCTGGGCTTATTGAGATGTGTGGACGCACAACAAGCAGATGAAATTATGATTGAAGTACATGCTGGAGTATGCGGACCCCACATGAGCGGATATGTGCTAGCAAAGAAGATTTTGAGAGCAGGGTATTACTGGCTCACGATGGAGCGTGATTGTATCAGGTATGTAAAGAAATGCCATCGATGCCAGGTACATGGAGATCTGATCCACTCCCCGCCTTATGAGTTGCACACAATGTCAGCACCTTGGCCCTTTGTTGCTTGGGGCATGGATGTCATCGGCCCAATAGATCCAGCCGCATCTAATGGGCACAGGTTTATCCTGGTTGCAATTGATTATTTCACCAAGTGGGTCGAAGCTAAGACATTTAAGGCGGTGACGAAGAAAGCGGTGGTGGATTTTGTGCACGAAAATATCATATGCCGATTTGGAATCCCCAAGGTGATTATCACAGACAATGGAGCCAATTTAAACAGTCATCTCATGGCAGAAGTTTGTGAAAGGTTTAAGATCACGCACCGTAATTCCACACCTTACAGGCCGAAGGCAAATGGTGCGGTAGAAGCGGCAAATAAAAACATCAAGAAAATTCTCCGAAAAATGGTGGAGGGATCCAGGCAGTGGCATGAAAAGTTACCCTTTGCTCTCATGGGTTACCGCACGACGGTACGTACTTCTATCGGAACCACACCTTATACCCTGGTGTATGGAACGAAGGCTGTTATACCCGCAGAAATAGAAATACCGTCATTGCGAATTATAGCCGAATATGAGATAGATGACGATGAATGGGTAAAGGCCCGGTTAGAACAGTTGAATTTGATTGATGAGAAGAGATTGGCCGCGGTCTGCCATGGACAGTTGTATCAGCGGAGAATGGCCAGAGCATATAATAAGAAGGTACGACCTCGAAAGTTTGAAGTTGGACAAGTGGTATTGAGGCGTATCTTACCACATTGGGCAGAGGCAAAAGGCAAGTTTGCACCGAATTGGCAGGGACCGTTCGTGGTATCACGGGTGTTGTCCAATGGAGCATTATACTTAACCGATGTTGAAGGAAAGTGCGTAGAGACTGCTATCAATTCAGATGCGGTCAAGAGATACTATGTATGATTCCTTTTCAATTGTACGTTTTGTATTTTGTTGTGATTTTGGAATTGAAATGACGAAGGCATTTTATTCTCTATCCAAACACTTTATCCATTGTTAACCCCTTTGAGCCTTAATGAATGAATTCTTTCATATCCTTCTCTCGGAATCGCTCTAGTGCAATAAAATCGAAATTGCCAGAATGAAAAATGAAATGATGGAAAAATGAAAAGGAAAAAATGATGAAAAAAATGAAATGAAAATTGAAAAAAAAAATGAATAAAAAAAAAAGGAAAAAGACAAAAATCGGGAAAAAGTCAAAAAGAAATCCATCTAACTTTTGAAGTTAGGTGAACTACGTCTGACTTGATCCCGAAAGGGTACGTAGGCAGCCTCTCCGAGGTTCAGTCACAATAAAGAAAAAATCCAAAAACTCCCCACATATTGAAACTGGGGCAGAAGTTATGTTTTAATAAATTCCGAGAGTTGTAAATATGTTTAACCCTCGTTGAAATTTTGAGCCTTTATATCTTTCTTTCTTAACCCGTCCAAAAGCCACGTTACAGTCCAAAGAAAGACCTTCTGATCAATTCTGAAATGATAACGAATACAACGAAGGAGGAGCGAAGTATCGGACAATACCCGTGGAACAGAAAACAAAATACAAAAAGGAAAAATGGAAAAAAATAAAAAAAATGAGAGAGTCTCATCAGTGAAAACCTTAGCCGGCACTGTGAGACGATTGTGAGGTTGAGAGAAATAAAATGAGAGAGTCTCATCAGTGAAAACCTTAATCGGCATTGTGAGATGATTGTGAGGTTGAGAGAATAAACGAGAGAGTCTTATTGGTGAAAACCTTTCGAGGCACCGTAAGGCGATCGTGAGGACTATCAAAAGAGAGAAAGGACAACAAAAAAGAGTATTGGTTTGGGTCAAAGGCAATTCAGAGTTAGAATAATGATTGGAACGAACTGGGTCAGAGTTTAAATACATGGCATGGTCAACGGAATCAGCCAGCAAATACCCAGATAAGTTCCGTCATCTCTCCAAAATACCCTTACCTTTCTTTCATTTTTTTTTCTGCATTTCATTGTTTACCCTTTTGAGAGCTAACTACCAGCTCCTGATAACGGAAGTTGAAATAACACTGGATCAGAAAGAATGGAAGATTGAGGAAAGGAATAAAGAAGCTTGGCAAACAGGGCCAAAGGAAAAAGAAAACAAAACAAAAATGGAAAAATGAGAAAAAATACAAAAAGAGTCTGCAAGGAACAAGAGGTCGAAAGCCATGCAACATGAAAAAGCAAAAACAAAAGAAGCAATAAGAAGCGGGGACGGCAGATGCCAGTTGCCAGCAGTTTATATCTAATAAATTTTGTTTCATGGAGGAACAAATTGTCACTAATCACTTTAAAGTGAATGTGACCAATGTGGAAAATTTAAAATACCAAAAAGAGAAAGTCTGCCGAATAAGTGGAGAAATTCACGGGCAAGAGATCAATTGGTAAAAAGAAAATACCAAAAAGAGGAGGTAACATCTTTTAAAATCCATGCCCCAGTCTTCAGCGTGTCGTAGCGTTATGCATTTGCATTGCACGTTTAATTTACGTTAGGCGCCCACCTTCAAATTCGGGAATACTTTACGCATTTGCATTGCACGTTTAATTTACGTTAGGCGCCCGCTTCAGATTCGGGAATATTTTACGCATCGCATTGCACGTTTTAATTTATGTTAGGGCCCAGCTTCAAATTCGGGAATACTTTACGCATTCGCATTGCACGTTTAATTTACGTTGGCGCCCACCTTCGAATTCGGGAATACTTTCGGCATTTGCATTGCACGTTTAATTTTCGTTAGGCGCCCACCTTCAAATTCGGGAATATTTTTCGCATTCGCATTGCACGTTTAATTTCTGTTAGGCGCCCACCTTCAAATACGGGAATATTTTCGCATTCGCATTGCACGTTTAATTTCTGTTAGGCGCCCACCCTCAAGTTCGGGAATATTTTACGCATTCGCATTGCACGTTTAAATTTACGTTGGCGCCACCTTCGAATTCGGGAATATTTTACGCATTCGCATTGCACGTTTAATTTACGGTAGGCGCCCGCCTTCAAATACGGGAATATTTTACGCATTCGCATTGCACGTTTAAATTTACGTTGGCGCCCACCTTCAAATACGGGAATATTTTCGCATTCGCATTGCACGTTTAATTTCCTGTTAGGCGCCCACCTTCAAATTCGGGAATACTTTCGGCATTTGCATTGCACGTTTAATTTTCTGTTAGGCGCCCGCCTTCAAATTCGGGAATATTTTTCGCATTCGCATTGCACGTTTGAATTTACGTTAGGCGCCCACGTTCAGATTCGGGAATATTTTACGCATCGCATTGCACGTTTAATTTACGTTAGGCGCCCACCTTCAGGTTCGGGAATATTTTCGCATCGCATTGCACGTTTAAATTTACGTTAGGCGCCCGCCTTCAAATACGGGAATATTTTACGCATCGTGCATGGTTTATATATTTAAAAGCCCACACTGGGGCGAGAAAAAGAAAAAAAAAGGGTAGTTTGTTGTTTTGTTTTGAGCAAGGTTCAGCTCGGGATCAAGAAAACAAGAAAATCAACAAAAAAGAGAGTCATCAAGAAAAACAAGAAAATCAACAAAAAAGGAAGATTCTGCATCAACGGAAAGGGAAGAAGAGCAAAAGCTAGATTAGGAACAATTGTAATTGTAGGATCATAGCTTAGAATAGCTTCTTCATTTTACATTTCCCCCCCCGGTGTAATAAGGAGTAAGTCAGCAGGTCTCAACAGTGTCGATGCAACAGTGAGTCCGGTAGTTTTTAAAACTGCCAGACCTTCCCGAACTACACTGACCTGATTCCTGTTTAGCCCAGGATATGTAGGCAACCTCTAAAGCAGGGTGCGGTCGAAAGGTTTTCAAAAATGCTTTCACGGAATGTGCCGATGTGCTCAAAGTAACAATATATAGAACAAAAGAAGAAGAGATAACTTTCTTATGTCATCAAGTGTTTGTGAGCACATGATTTTTGCACTAAGCCTGTAAATTCCAAAATTAAAATAAATATGTTTTTGAGTGCAATTACTTGCTTTGTTTGAAATTGGTTATATTTTGGTATGTTTGAATAAGTAAGAAATTAGAAAAAATCAAAAAAAAATAGTAGTAATTAGTTTGTTAGTTTAGTTAATTAGAAAAATTAGCAAAATAGCTTAAATAAGAGAAAATAAAGAAAAATAGCAGAAAAATTGCAAAAAATATTAGAAAATTAGAGTAATTAGTAGATTAGGATTTATAATTTTTCATAAAAAGAAAAGAAAAAAAAAGTATAAAAGAAAATACATAAAAATAATTAAAACCAGAAAATACAAAAAAAAAAAAAAAATAGATGTATATATGCAGGTATAATGAATTGGGCTGACTGAGAAGCCCAATATGCCAAGCCCAGTCACCTGGCCGGCCTGGCTTCTAATTACGTTGATCATGGCCGTTCATTTTGGTGTATCTAACGGCCGAGAATATTAAGGGAATTATTTGGTTTAATTAATTACTGAGATTTAATCTCAGCCGTTCATGTGATTTGATCCAAAGGTGTGAGACCTTAGTCTCATTAGAAGCAAAACGTCGGCGTTTTAGTAACGCCCGTCCTCAGCCGTTGATCTCCTTCAATGAACGGTCGAGATTATCTCGTATATGTGGCCTATATAAAGGCCTTGTCTGAGACGGCCGCTCATTTTACACGATTCAAAACCCTAATGTTAGCCGCCTCCCCTTTTCTCTCTTCATCTCCTTCTTCAACCTCACAGAAGCCCTAGGCGGCCATGGCGGCCACCACCTTATACGGTGGTCGCCGGCCTTTCTAATCTCTCCCATCCTCTTCTCCTTCTTCTTCATATCATAGCACACCCAAAGAAACCCAGAAAACACCCTGCTTTTCAAAACCCCGGTCACCGAAGTTACACCGGTGACCACCAAAGTATGAGAACCCGTCTCAAACCAATGCCGTTCTATTCTTCTCCATGAGATCTACCCAGCCATACTAGCCTCCACCCTCGAATCAAGCCCAGTCGCTTCGAATATCCCAAAAAGGGTCGTCGGAACCCTAACTCCGGCGACCCCAAATCCAACACCCAATCAAGACCTCACCTTTACCACCTCCAAAACACCCCTCTGCAATCAAAAATCAAAAAAGGCTCCCCCTTTCGAGCCTAAAAGGAAAACCAGAAGAAAAAGGAAAAAAGAAAAGATATCTGGAAAACAATAAAAGAAAAGGAAACAAGAAGAAAGGTCTGGAGAGTCTGAAGGATTAGAAAAAAACAGAGGAAAAGAAAGAGATTAGGAAGCTCGGGGGACAGGCCCCGCGAGCTAAGTCCCTGATCCCTTGTCTGCTTTCTTTTTGTTTGATTTTGTGTATTTAGTTTGATAGACATGTTTGTAAATGCTTGTTTGTTTCTGTTCTTCATTATTTGCTTTGCACGCTTCTCCAATAGACGTAGATTATTACCTTAGTTTCTTCTTTGTTTCATGCCTTATTTGCTTAATTTCGCATGCTTTGACTTGTTCTTTCAAGATCATGATTAGTACTAGGGTTCTATTTCCACTTCATCCTCATATGTGTGTTCTGTTTCTGCTGAGTACACTGGTTCTTGATTGTTGGCTTGCAAATATCATGACTATCTGTCTTCTCTGTTTCTTTTGGCATAATTAGTTCAATTGTTCTGTGGCTGGTAGTTTTATGTTGATGTCCCAATGTTTCTTTGTCTACTATAGTATTGAGGTCCCTCACCTTGTAGTTTTCAGTAGTCCTTCTGTCATCTTGCCTGTTTTGATTCTGATACTATGTTTAATTGTCACTTAGTTTTGCATTAGATCACTTTTGTTGGCTTACAGTATCTCTACTGTTTCTCTTTCTGTATCTTCTTATGTTTGGTCTTGATAAAAGCTTGGCTATCTCTGTTCATCTCTTATATCAAGTCATCTGGGGCTCACTTCTTTGCTCACATTCTGATTCATGCAAGTCTAGTATTCTTGTCATATCATCTCTATTATGTTTTACTTGATGAATGGGTATGCCAATTTGGGGTCTGATTCTCTTCATGTTACCCTCATATGATAGACTTAGGTTTCTCTTTTCACTGTTTCTCCATGCTCTTCTTGTCATCATCTTCATCTCATTTGTCATACACTTGTGCTAGATTTAGGAATGTTATTCTTTGCTTCTTCATGGCTTTCCTATGCTTTATCCCCACTCTTAACATGCATATATCAAGCTAGGGTAGCACTTAGAAATGAATCCTAATTACCCTGCTTAGGTTAGTTGAACCATGTTGATTGGTTTCTGGGAATTCAGTGTCTATATCCATAAATGCTAAGTGTTGTAGGGTTTTTCAGTATATCATCTAGCATGAGAGGACTGTTACTTAGCCTAATTGATGTTAATTGCCATGTTGCTGCATGATTTCAAGTTATGTAAGTTGATTAGTTGAGATTCAACATTATCAAACCTTACTTCTGAATTTTGATTGATTAATGAACAATATTTGACTTCATGTGTTTATATGTGCAATTATATGCTGAAATGGTTAAGTTTGCAATAGTTTTATGTTAAGTATGAACACTGTTGATATCTATCATGCCTAGGGGATTTGGTTATAGCTGTTAGTGTTAGGTTCCTTGGAAGTAGTTAGTTCTTAAATAGGATAAAGCTGAAAATGATCATAATTAGGCTATAGGTTTAATAATTGGCCTAAGAATGGTCAACCTTGCAAAGGGTTGACCAATTCTGTGAGCCCTAACACACAGTCCACCTTAAAACAGTGGCTGGTTGTGCAAAGGGCTATGTTTGCAAATGCAGACTAGCCCAGGCTCTATATTGAGCCCTGAACAACAAAGTGGCCAAACCTGTAAAGGTTTTGGGCCTAGCTGTTCAGTATATGGCTTTAATAGCCCAAGCTAAGTCTCAACTTGAGACTGGCTAACTTTTAAATAGGTTAAGCATAATAACAAAACAGGCTATGCCTGCAAGTAGCTTTAATTAGGAATAAATGGGTCTTAATTGACTAAATTAACTTAAAAGTGGCTAAAATTGAAATAGTTCTTAGAAATAAATCTGGCCAACCCTTAAATACTAATACGAGGGCTGGCTATTAGTTAAATAGGTTCAAAATTAGATAGAATCTGCCCTAGGCATAGCTGGTAAATCAGCAGTGCTCTTAGGGACACAATTGGGTATTGAAAAGGTAAAATAGTAACTAGTAAGAACTTAGGAGGGTAATAGGGACATTCATGCTCCCGATTTCTGCAATTTTGCAGAGATTTAGGGGTATAATGGTCTCCTAAAAATGGGAAATCTGTAAAAATCTCAAACCCCTAAGGTTATACTAGTAAAAGGCCACAAAAGAGAATCTTTAGAACCTTCCAGCACATGCTGGAAGGGTTTTAGTAACTGAAAATGGGACTAAAGTGTAGAATAAGTAATTTTAGGAGGGGGAAGTGGGATTAATCCCATTACTTCCTCCCCAAGTATTCAGCCCTAAAAGGTTAGCTATAAATATCTCAAAAGAGGGGCTGAAAAAGGGGGATTCCACTGATATAACAATCTGAGAAAATATTTTTGGGGTTCCATTGGAGAGTAATCTGAAAACTTAAGCTGAAATTCATACAAAAGCATTGAGAGATAAAAGAGCAATAGAACAGTAGGAACTTCTCAGTAGAATTCACTGGTTTTCATTGGTTTTCTGCCGTGTTCTTCTGCTCAAAATTGGATTGGGTTTCTTCTGTTACGTTGTTGATTCGCACCTGTTGTTGCTGTGTTGTTGGGCTCGTTGATATTCAAATCCTCTACTGTTGCATTGTCTTGTTTGATCCTTGCTGTACTTACTCGCTTCTGTCTCCCTTAGACTCATTGGTTCTTTCTATTTGATCCAGGTACACTTCTCTATTTCTGATGAAGATGTAGATGCTGAAATGCTGTAATGAATGAAGTGCCTGTTTAATCCATTTGTCATTTTGTATTCTTTAATTAATAGTTTAATTATAGTATTATGTAGTAGTTGAATAACAGAAAAACGATACTAATGCTGTAACAATGTAGTACTAGCAGTAGTATAAGTAGTAATATAGTGTAGGCAGCTTGTCACTTAGTTTAATTAGGAAAACTTAAAACATAAGTTAATCCATAATACTTGCAAAAACTGATAAGCACTAAGTTCACAAACACCCGACCGTATAGTTAATTACATTATCACTGATTTGCATTTAGGTAATAATAAGTGAAAAGCGTTAGGTCAAGCAGTGATTCGTTCATGTTTTGGGTAATAATCTGATAATAAAACGAGTTATAAGGGAATCGAGCAGTATAATTATGCACAAGCCTTAGAGTCATTCATCTGTAGATGTTTAAAGTCGAATCATGGAACAATCGGACTGTATAATCGTTGTTAATATAGTTAGTCTAAATTCGAAAATCAGGAATAAAATCTGTAGCAGGCTAAGAAAAGGGGTAACTGGATATTGAAGCTGTTTAATTCAAATCAAGTTTATAGTGTTAAAATGTTTAGCTAGAAATGCAACGATGAGTATAATCAGTCCAGATTCACAGTTAATTGGGTTAGTTTTCTTGTAAATCACCTTCTCAGATTCAGTATTGACTTCAAACATTAATATAATAAGAAGTAGCCTATTAGTCCAGATATATGAAAACCAGTAATTGATTTGTAATTGATATGTGATGAATTGGTGTATTGATCTTTTACTGAATAAATAAAATGCTTTGTTTCAAATGAGTGTCTGTTCTTTTACTTCACTGTAATTGTTATTTATATTAAGCTTAATGTATATTATGGGCCCAAATCGTTATATCAAGTTAATAAGGCCAGCAAGCTTAAGCCCAAAACAACCTGGAGACTGCCTGGGCCTTAAAGGCCTGGACCCATGCTGATCCATGCTAAGCGAAACGAAAAGAAGACCAGGCCCAATAAGTAATAAGAATTCGACGGGCCTGGATTACTATAGAATTAGTATTACGATTAAGGCAAAAACAAATATAGAAAACTTAGCCAAATATTAGTACCCTTTAATAAATAATTTGGGACGAGCCTCGCCCGAATAACACCGGGGCCCCCATTTAGTAATAATATAAACACGAATAGACCCGGGAAAGCTAATAGCTAATTCCATAGCTTCTCCCAAAAGATTTAAAAGCCGATAGACGTTACTTTAGGGCACGATTTTAATTTACCTTCCTATGAACGAGTGTGCACTTGGTGCGACTCAAATCCAAATCTCGGCAAAGCCGAAATACTCCAAAAGTCATAGGCGTACTGGTTGCGGTATGACTCGAGGCGTGTTTCCGCGATGTCGCAAAATTCCTAAAAAATAATATTTAACGCGAAAAGCACATTATGTTGTTAAAATCTATAACTGAGTCAAATAAAAGTCAAAACGACAGTGGAGCGACCGTGCTAAAACCACGGAATCCGGGAGTGCCTAACACCTTCTCCCGGGTTAACAGAGTTCCTTATCCGGACCTCTGCTTCGCAGACATTTTAAAAGAGTCAAAATTCCTCGGATTCGGGATCAACCGGTGACTTGGGACACCATTATCATTCCCAAGTGGCGACTCTGATTAATCTCTAATGAAATCCCGAACCGATTGTCCTTAAATTGGAAAAACTCCTTCCCTTGCGTTACTTTATCCGTCTCGGGTAATTGAGCGTCGGGGTATACCCTACAAGTGTATTTATACACCTTGCGCATGTTTGGGGTAGTAAAAAGGGAGGTGTGACAACTGCATAGGGTGGAGGCGGAGGAGCATAAGCCATGCCGTGATGTGGATAGTAATGTTGGGGGGCCCTGTCGGAGAATACCTGCCTTGAGGTTCGATATCTCCTGTCTTCTACCGCTGCCATAGCAGATTCTTCTTTCTTCTTGCTTCGGGGCATCCCTCCAGACCCGCCTTGAATGGCTTGGGAAGTTGCCCGAATGGCCGCTTGGCTCAAAATTCGCCCTGTTTTCAAGCCATTTTCTACCATCTCTCCGATCTTGATAGCTTCGGCAAAAGGTTTTCCCATTACCGACATCATATTTTGAAAGAAATCGGGCTCTTGAGCTTGGAGAAAAGTCGTGACCATTTCAATTTCGTCCGTGGGGGGTTTCACCCTGGACGCTTGCTCTCGCCACTTGATGGCATATTCTCTGAAGCTTTCTGAGGGCTTCTTTTTTAAGTTCGATAGAGAATTCCCGTCCGGCGCAATATCGATGTTGTATTGGAATTGTTTTACAAAATCTCTGGCCAGATCATCCCAGATGTGCCATCGAGATATGTCTTGATCCATATACCATTTGGACGCTATCCCGACCAAACTCTCTCCGAAGTATGCCATCAACAATTCTTCTTTGCCGCCGGCACCCCTCAATTGATTGCAGTATTTCTTCAAATGAGCGATGGGGTCGCCGTGTCCGTCGTACTTTTCGAACTTTGGTGTCTTAAAACCTGATGGCAAATGGACGTGCGGGAACATGCACAGATCGGCGTAAGATACACTCTTCTGTCCACTCGGACCTTGCATGTTCTTAAAGCTTTGTTCCAAACTCCTCATTCTTTTTGCCATCTCCTCCTGCTCGGGGGTCTTTGGATTTTGGCTCGGTAGGAACTCATATCGAGGTGGCTGAGAATGTGTATTGGCTACAACCTGGGTATGGTCCCGTGTAAGCGGTGGTGTTGGGAATGTAAAGGATGAGGAGTCGAAGAAAGGAGCATGTGCGGTGGGGTGCGTTGTGATTGGAACTGGCAATTCAACGGACGTTCTTGCAGATGTATCATGTGGTGCTACCCGAGGATGGGATGTGGAGGGTGATTCAGAGAGGTTTGTAGCATTGGAATACCCGAACAGAGTAGGCGGGTAATTGATGGGGGTATTTGTAATACCGCTTGACCTGAGAAGAATTTCAGGGAACCCAGGGACCAGACTCGGGGGCTCTTTCCCGTTGTTCCAATCGTCCAACATCTCGAGCATGCGGCAACGCGGCATTCTATTCTCTTCCAAAGCTGCCGACTCAGTAGCCGGGATGGTTGTCAATGAGCTTTCCTCTGAAACGGGAATGGTTGCTAAAGGCATTTCTGAAGACATGTCGGCACCCTTTTTTGATCTAGTAAAATAGGAATGAGTACTCTCAGGCTGCCGAACTTTTCCTTTGGACCTTGTGAAGTACGAATGTGGTGCCGGATTACCGCAAAGTCAACCACTTTTACTAAAACCTGGATTTCAGCAAACAAACGGTTAGTCTGAAACAACATAACAGATAAGTAATCTCACGTTGGGTGTGATGCACTTATACAGGTGATAATGTTGCTACATGTATTCGTTTGCGATGCGTCATTCCGGTTTGTATTTTCTTTCGCTTTCATCTTTCATCGATCTTCTTTTTCTCTTAACTTCTTTCCCCCCCCCCTTTTTTTTCATTTTTATTTTTATTTATTTATTTTTTTAGTGATGGCCGAATCTTATGTGGATTGCCTACGTATCATGTCCCCGCATGAATCAGACCGGGCGTAGTTCGGAAACAATAGACATAAGATGAAGTGTTCATGAATTTTATTTCAACAAACTTAAAACTTGAAACACTTGCAAAATACAGCAATGGAGAAAAACTTGTAAAAGGACAAACAGACTCTAAAACAAAAGACTCTCCTAAGCATGTTCCAAAGCTTCGAATCTTTGCGCCCGGGGGGCGTTGTCTGGCCTTGCTGCAGTTCTTGGGGTGAGATCTTTCTGTATACTTTCCAATTCTGCCATGACTTGGTGGACACATTCCATGATTGAAGAAAAGAGGGCAGGCCGAGGTACTTGTTCGCAGTTCAAACACCTCATAGTAATGTAGTGCCCGATCTCATTGATCCTGGTTCTGATTATGTCCTTTTCTCTGAGCAGCTGCCCTATGTGCCTGTTCTTTGCCCCTAATACTTGAGAGTTGCCGGAGACATGGTCCAAGAGCCTATCTATTTGTCTTTCCATCCGTGCCATCAAGTTGTGACAACGGTCTCTGTCTGCTTTAGCATCCTGGACTTGCCTGAGAGTTCGCTCTTTAAGAGTGGCATTTGCTTTTCTCAAATCAACGATGATCGCATCATAGTCTTTCTCTACTTGTTGTAGACGGAGTGCTTCTTGGTGGGCTGCTCTCTTCCATTTTGTTCGGACTGCAACCAAAGCCGCTTTTGCCTTCTCCAAGTCTTCTTGGTGTTCAAAGGCTTTCCTTTCCAAATCGTTTATCGGCATCTGATCACTCCGACTCCTCCTTGACCTTTCTGCGGCCAATTGCATCTCTTGAATTTGAGTTTGGAGTGCTTCTCTTTCCTGCTCCCAACCGGCCCTTTCCCGATCGAAGTCAGCCTGTTGTATGTCCATGGCTGCTTCCAAGATTCCTTTGTCTTCTTTTAAAGTGTTGATGCAAGATTGGAAATTTTGTGCTGTTTCATGCTCAACCTCCCTAACTCTGGCTTCTATTTCTCTCTCCCAATCGACGGCATACTTCACTGACCTTTCGGACCTTTGCTCCGGTATTGGTTGGTTGTGGAACCATTCAAGATAAGCGAGACTCACTTCTCCCCGTTCCCGATCGGCAACCATTTCGTTGATGTCGGAGAGTCGACTACCGAACCACACCTTCTGTGCATAAGTCTTCCTCGGGGTCTCTTCTGTCACAAATTCCCATACAAATGATCGCATATCCTCAATTGGGGCCCTTTTCTGTTCTCTTCCCAACTGCCGCATGACACGTAGCGGGGCATATGGTTGGAAACCCCCGAAACCCATTAATATGTAGAATGGGCGGTATGTCGACATATGCATGATTTTGGCGGAAGGGAACCAATAATAATTCCAGGTAAGTTGATCGGCTCTCAAAGAGTTGAGGAGTTCTTGCCAAGTCCTCAAGTCTTCTGGAAGGTTACAACGGGCGGCTCTGTTTGTATGACAGCGAATATAATTCAACCAATCTGCTTTGAAGTTTATCACAATTGGGTGATGGTAGAGATGCTCTATAAACCACATTTGTAATAAAATATTGCAACCCTCAAAATAGTCTTGTCCTTCTTGGCACCGAGTTAAGGCCCGGAAGATGTCTCCTAGTATCATCGGAAGAACAGTGTGTTCCTCGTTACTCTGTAGATATGAGACCACCGCAGCTAAACGGATTCTGATGCGTCCACCACATTCGGGAAAAACCATGGTTCCCAAAAAAGCGATCATGAAAGCATAGATTCTTAAATCTCCCCAGGCGTCATAATTTAGCTGGTTAACAAATTCGACGTTTGAGAATTTCCCAAACCTTTCCTTATCACCAAATCTGTCGTAGAGATAATCTAGTGGCACCCAACCGTTCTCCAGACAACCGAGGGGAACCCGCCGGAGACATAGCTTTTTCAAAAAGTTATTCACACTCATCTGCCTAGGAGCTGTAGGTCTCATCTTGTGCAAATCTCTTCCGAGCCCTGTGAGTCCGCCCAATTCTTCCAAAGTGGGTGTCATTTCACAATCCCGGAATTTGAATACATTGCTTGTTGAGTCCCAAAAACTCACTAAAGCTTTGATCACATTTTTATCCGGTTTTATCATCATGATGTCCGGAAGAAATTTGAGGTGCTTGTGAACTTGATTTCTTTCCCAAGTTGAAAAACTAGTCCACCATTTACGGAGCCGATCTGGGGTTTTGTCCTGGACCATGAACATAAGTGGCATTTCGTCTCTCACCCTTTTTTGGCCGATTCGTTGCGAGGAAGTCATGCTGATCCTAGAAAAGATAAAAAATGGATTTAAGATTTTTTTTTCAAATTTTTTTTTTATTTTTATAAAAAATGGATTTAAGATTTTTTTTTTATTATATATAAAAAAAACGAATCTTGTTAATACGGCCTTTCAGCACTTGAAGAAGATTTGAAGGCTGTATAACAGGATACCAGTGTGATGTCTATATTCCGTTTTGCGAAATTAGTCCTCCGGCGCCCTTTTGAGGCGTTTGGCTATTTTTGCAAAATTTCCTAACTCTCGACTAAGAACAAAAATCCTAATTCTAATATTTTTATTATTGTTTTCCCTAAAAAAAATCAGTAAAAATCAGTATTAGTTGAGCCCGATATGGGTTGCCTACGTATCTCATTTTTGGTGAGAATCAAACTTGCGTAGTTCGAAAATAAAAGAACTAAACCATTTTAAGAAAAGAAAATGAACTATTTTTAAACAGCATTTCTAAAACAAATTATTTTCAAAGGAACTAAGAAAATTTATTTGGAAATTTATTTTCAAAGAAACTAAACTATTTTTGTAAAATTAAGAAAATTTATTTGGAATTTTTTTTTTTTGCATTTTTCAGAATTTATTTTTAAAGAACTAACTATTTTCGTAAAATTAAGAAAATTTATTTGGAAAATTTTTTTTTTTGCATTTTCTTTTTTTTCTTTTTTTCAGAATATTTAAAGAACTAGCTATTTTCGTAAAATTAAGAAAATTTATTTGAAGTTTTTGCATTTTTCAGAAATTATTTTCAAAGAACTAACTATTTTCATAAAATTAAGAAAATTTAGTTTGAAATTTTTTTTTATTTTTTTTTATTTTATTTTTTTCATTTTTTCAGAATTTATTTTCAAAGAACTAACTATTTTCATAAAAATTATTTTAACTATATACCCTGACGTTTTCCACTTCTTCCTCTTTTAACAAACCGGTCGGCATGTAAGATCGAAACAAATAAATGCACACAAAAAAGATGCAACAAGTTGGTCTTTTTGTTTCAGGTACACCTGTCCTAGACAGGCCCAACCCCTGTGTTGAGCCTCCTAAGTCAAATATGCACATGATGCAAATAAACGTTCCTATCGGGGATCCGGCATAAGGTCTTGTTATTCTAAGTCATCATCCTGTTGGAAAAGTGTCTAGAGTGGCTTTAACTCGAGCGGACAACTCGAGCCGAAGAGTGTCAGTGCACCGGTAGCATGGCTTTCCGGCTTAATTGACAAAACTCTCCGCCTAAACATGTGTGACTACAAAATCCTTCACCGGGTGCCAAGCACCACGGCTATCTTGAGAAAAACGGGCTATGTCCAGCAAATGCCCGGTATTATATTTCAAAAGACTCAGAAGAGAAAGAAAGAAAATGGGTATCGGCACAATTTATATACAGTTCACAAAATATCAAAGCGGTAAAGCGACATTTAGCATATCAAATATAAACATGTAATAAAATCGGATAATAAATAAGCCAAATAAAATAATTATTCAAAGCTCGAATTCTTAAACCCCGAACTAGTGGTTCCGGGTTTGTTTCCCCAGTAGAGTCGCCAGAGCTGTCACGCCTCCTTTTGGCGCGCCCCCTACCCCGAAGGGTAGAAGCACAAGGGAGTTTTTCCAATTTAAGTGACAATATTCGAAACAGGATTATTTTATTTATTTCAGAGTCGCCACTTGGAATAAATTAAGGTGTCCCAAGTCACCGATTTATTTAAATCCCGAATCGAGGAAATTTCGACTTTCCAAATGAAGTATGCGAACCAGAAATTCTAAGTAAGGAATTCTGTTGACCCGAGGGAAGGTGTTAGGCACCCCCGGATCCCGTGGTTCTAGCACGGTCGCTTCAATTATTATAAATGGCTAAAAATTATCTAATTTTAATATGCTTATAAATTATATGCTCTGATTAAACTTTAAATCGCTCCATTAATTTGAAACCATACCAAAAGAAAGACTAATTACAATATGGACTCGGACTTTGACAAATAAGTAAATAATAATAATAAAAATATCCAGATTACTTTGAAACTATATCGATTAAAAAAAAATTTTCTAGACTAAACAAAAATTCAATTTATCTAAAGATGCATAGTTTTGTCGTTTCTAATTTAAACATGTACAAAATGATATCTTATTCCATGACTTGTTGACTTAGGGTCAAATAAAAGCTCTTAACGGGATTGAATTTGGTTCAAATAAAAAGCTCTTAACGAGACATGAGTATATACATCCTGATTTTAATACATCTTGAACTCTATTACCGAACTAGATCGAGAATTCGTTTGCGCGTGACTTGTAAAATTAGGACAATTGATACTAACTAACGAATTGCAAAGCTAACTCTAAGGTTTTATTTTTTTGAAGCCAACCACTGTTACTACAAACTTGTTCGGAAAGGGAATAAAATTTTGTCCTAACACTAAAGTTTTAACTACAAACCACTGTTACTACAAACTTGTAAAGCATACTTATTATGAAGCTAACTCAAACTCTATTTAAAATTTTTAGTTACTACAAACTCGTGACAGTGATTCAAACATAGATATCAAGATTAAAAAAAATATTTACATTCTAACTAAGAGGTTGGCTCGATTTCACAACTCATGATTCAAATTGAAACATGCAGCGATTCTAGTTATACAAATATGCTTTACAAAGCTAATGAACACACATGTAGAAGATCTAATTTAATTTGAAGTTGACAGGTAGTGATCCAAAGCGTAAAACCAACAGACATTCTCATTTCCAGCTTAATTTCAAGTCTACACCAACAATGAAATCGAAATTGTATACCTGGAATTTCAAGCAGGAAAATGGAAGAGAAATATCAGTAGGCAGCTCCAACAGAACAAACCGCAACAGAAACCAACAGCAATTAAGAATAATTTAAATCCGCCAAGTGTATAGCCCAGTAACAAAATGAGATTTCCAGAATTTTACACCAACAGAGAAAACCAATAGTTTGCAACCAAAGAAATCCTAGCCAAACAGGATATCAAACAAGATTGAAGCCAGCAGCCTTAAAAGAAACCTTCAAACAATTTGAAATCTTTCAATCTAATCCTTTCAAACAAAACTCCCATATAATGGCTAGAATGAACCTTAAAACTGATCGTATAGACTCTAAAACTCACTGTTTTCTCAAACTTTCAGAACTGAGATTTTAAGACCCAAACCAATGCTTTTCTTCCTTACTTTTCTGTTTTTCAGAATGTGTATTTCTCTCTGTCTCTTTCTGTTTTTCCAGTGATTGTATCTATGTGAGTGTGAGTGTATGTATCTCTGTTTGCCAGTGTATGAAAACAGTGTGTGTGAAAACAGTGTGTGTGTGAAAACAGTGTGTGTATCAGAAGAGTATATCACTGTATGTGTGTGTGTTTTTCTGCTCTCAAACGTGTGCTCTCTGCTGTGTACTCTCTGTTTTTTTTGTCTTCTGTTTTCCAGTGCCTCCTTCTTTTATAGGCAAAGAAAACAATCCTCAAAACCTGTCAAATATTCCTTGCACATGCCTCTCTTTGAACCTCTAAATCATCCTCCCATGTGCCTTTGGTTTTCCAGCTCTAAAGAGCATTCACAAGGGTTTAATACACTAAGAACTATCATGACAACTCTCTGTCCAGTCCTATTTAAATGAAAAGGTGTATTGGCAAGCCATGTTCTTTCTGTTCAAAACATGTGACATAGTTCCCATGTGCACTACACCTCTTAGACAAACTATCTGTTGGCTTTCAGATTTTAAGTTAAAAATCCAACACAACTATATCCAATTCAATAAACTAACAGAATCAATCAACAGAATCAAGCAAACAAAAGAATAGTTCAATTCAAACCAACATGAATCAATCTGCCCGGGATTCTCAAACAATAATTCCGTGAATTTAAACAACAACATTCGTTGAGTCGAATCACAATATGTGCGATTGACATTCAAACAAATGCAAACACAGGTGAATTAGGGAATCTCGGCCAATGCCGGGGAATATCAAACCAATTGTTCGACGACGCTAATCGACGCGAACCCGTATTCAACAACATTGGTAATCAAATAGACAAAACAAAACTTTAGAATTGACAATTCACTAAACAGTGTTCTCGGCCAAAGAGGAGAAAAGAAAAAAAACAAAAATGAAGCTAACTAATCGACGACGCTAATTGACGCGAATCACGTATTTGACAACATTCGATTACACAATTACGATATGTGCAATCGATAACCGATAATCGACAAATAGTGACAATACACATTCTCGGACAGCATGTTATAATTTCAATATCAAACAACTTAACGATATTAACAACGAATCGAATTCGACTCACAATTACCCGTTAAACAGACGAAGAATAACAACTAACAAATCGACCAAATAAAAGGTCCCAAGAGATGAAGAAAAATAGAGAATTGATGAAATCACAACAAAATCAATAACAAACGAAAAACCACTAAAGCGAATGAGTATAATTAAACAAAAATAGAGAAGAAACTCAAAGAAATACCTTGAAACAAAAGAAACGGAGACTCGGCCGACTTGGGTTTCGTTCATTCGAGGTCGAAAGGACCTTAATTGAAATGTTTTCAAATGAAAACAATCCAATTAAGGTCTATTAGACCTCAATTCTCCTTTGAATTTAAACGAAAAATCCCTAATTCAAATCTAGGGTTCTTGAACCTTGGTTTTGGGGCTTGACGAGTTACGGCCGGATTCGAACGGAGCCAATGTTCGTTTGGCTATGAGGGCGGTCAAGGGGTGACAGAGGGTGAATTTGGACTTGATTGGAGTAGGTTCACACAACGCTCGAATCTTCAAATGGATATTCGAGGCGGCCTAGGGTGATTCGAGGTTAACGGAGTGTGGATTCGGACTCGTGACAGTTGAGTGGCCCTAGGGTGTTAAAATGGTGGCCGGCGGCGTTGTTGCCGCCGGGTTTTGGGCGTGGGAGGTGGTCCGGCGGCGCTAGGGTTTTTTGGGGTGTTTGAGTCCTTGCTCTTTAGAGAAGAGACGGGTGAAAATGAGGGAGTTTACAGGGGTTTGGGTGTTTTGGGGTTAAAATGAATGAATTAATCCGAACCGTTGGATCAAATGAATCCAACGGTTGAGATCACACGGGTAAAATGAACCGGGCCGTTTTTGGGGATAGGGTAACGGGTAAGGGGGTGTTGGATTGGGCTAAAAACAAAATTGTTTTGGGCTTGATTCTTGATTTTAAATTGTGGCCCAATCGGAATTGTTTTTATTTTTCATCTCTTTTGTTTTTAGTTTTCTTAAATTATTTCAAACTAAATTCCAAAATCCTAATCACATTATAAAAATTAACTTATTAAAAGTATTAATTACACTCCAATAACAATTAAACATACATAATTAATACAAAAAATAAAGTAAAATCACACAATTGGACAATAAATGGTAAAAATGCAAAATACCTAATTTTTTTGTTATTTTTTCATTTTCGTAAAACCAACCCAATTACTTTAAATTGCAAACATGGATTTATATGCAAATATA
This sequence comes from Nicotiana noctiflora, assembly GCA_032618575.1. Classification (NCBI taxonomy): domain Eukaryota; kingdom Viridiplantae; phylum Streptophyta; class Magnoliopsida; order Solanales; family Solanaceae; genus Nicotiana; species Nicotiana noctiflora. Next base: position 111,915 of record JASVEL010004955.1, on the reverse strand, counting down.
TATATATATATATATATTTTATTTCATATTAATTTAAATAAATAGAAATGCGCACGCAAAAAATGCGAATAATAAGAGAAAGACAACACACAAAATCACAAAGATCACGCTTAACGCGAAACTATTTTATTTTGAATATTTTGGGAGTAATTCTCACGTAGGGCAAAAATCACGTGCTCACAACTTTAATAGAAATTTAATCATTAAAGTAATTTGCAGTACAATACTACAAATTATTAAAAAAAAAATTTTTTTTACCTAATTCGGAGTGTAATACTGCGAATTAGGCTTGCCATAAATTTGTAAAACCATGACTATCGTTGCCTTTTTCAACTGATTTTATCTTTCTCTTTGCTTTTTCCTTCTTAAATACTTTGCTAGTAATTTATTTTAATTATTAATCAATATAGATTTCAAATATCATACAAAAAAAATATAGATTCAATATACTTTTAATTATTTTTCACTAATTGTAATGTCAATATTAATTGTTCGAGCTTCATGTTATCTCCGGTAATAGTAAATATAGATTCATATGGATTAATTGAAAGTTAAATAATTTTTCACTAAAATTAGGAAGCTCGAACTATTTCAAAGTTACTCACTCTATTGTTTCTTGATTTATACTATAAAATAAATACAATTCTAAAACTAAAAATTATTATATTATATTTGAAATACTCTCCATTAGTCTAGTGATCTCTAGAGTTCTCTCACTGTACGATAGCGTGATGGTTATCGTACGCCGGACAATAATGGCGAGGGGAAGACCTAGGAAAAATGCGATAGAGATACAAATGAAGAGTAATAAGGAAGCTGGTAAATTACAGGTATATGGTACTCAAGGACCAGAGATGAATACTATTGTTCCAACACCAATGGAACAGTGGCCACCATTGATGAATATGAAGGAAGTTCAGAAAACTCCACATGCAGAAAATTCTATAGGAAGAAAGGAGAAGTAAATGTCTACTAACTCACCAAAAACACAAGATCGAGGCTCAAATCATATAATTCATAATCCAATTCAGTTGATAGATACAAACATGAGGATTCCAGCTGAAATAGGAGGTGAGGAGCTGAGAAATTGCAGGAATTTGGAGGAAACTACAGATCAGAATACAATATCAGAACACAACCAGAAGAATTGGGTGAATATAGTGGTGGGTAACAAGATGGTAGCCAAAGGTATGGATCTCAATTTCATTGCACTAACCATAAAAAATGGAAAAATTATAGTGGAGTTATGTGACGAAAAAATGGAAGAGGAGAAAAGCCCTAATTCTATATTTTGTTGGAGCTAATCCAACAATTGGAATGATGGAGAGATTTATTGCTTCGGAATGGAACTTCACGACGAAACCTAAAGTGTACTATCACAATGAGGGATACTTCATTGTGCGATTCAATTCTATGGAAGATAGGAATGCAGTAATGATATCTGGGCCTCATATGCTAGGTAATAAACTCATAATTGTAAAGCCTTGGACAAAATACTTTGATTTTAGTAGTGAAGTGTTGCAAACTATTCCTATGTGGGTGAAATTTCCAAATCTGCCTTTGAATTGCTGGGGAAAGAAAATAATAAGCAGGATTAGTAGTGGACTTGGGACTCGGATGTATGCGTATGATTGTAGTACTCAACTAGACAGGATCACATATGCGCGAGTGCTGATTGAAATGGATATTACAAAAGATATGCCAAAGTTCATTAAGGTGACAGATCCAATATGGAAGGAATTCAATCAAAGGATGGAGTATGAATGGATGCTAGTATTTTGTCAAAGCTGCAGGCAAATTAAGCATATATGTGGAGAACAACAAGAATAAAAGATCAAGACAAAACAGCAAAAACAAAGACAGGAATGACAGCCAAAAATGAAGAGTACTGAGAAGAATGAACAACAGAAAGTCAATAAAGAGCAGAGGGAACAAAATAATAGCAATGGGGGGGGGGGGAGGGGATAATTCAATAAGTAGCAGGGATGAGAGATGTGAGGAAGAGGGATGGCAAAAAGTAATGGAAAAATACATAAGTAGGAATAAGGAAAAGAAGGAAGAAGATACAATAAATACCTTAAATGGTTTCAATATCCTAGCTGAATTTGGTCTGCAGTTAATGAATTTTGGACAATGTGGAGAAGGAACAAGTGGACAAAGAAGATTAGGAGAGGGGGAAGGTTGTACACAACACATGTTTATTCCTATATGAGGCTGGTTACATGGAATATTAGGGGTCTAAACAAGATCCCTAGACAGAAAGAGGTTAGGAAGTTTATAAGAAGTAATAAGGTTAGTATGATGGCACTCTTAGAACATAAAGTGAAAGAATAGAAGGCTAGCCAGACCATGAAGATAATTATGACAGATTGGGAATGGGTAGCAAATTATGAATGTAGTAGTAAAGGTAGAATATGGATGAAATGGGACAGGAAAGAAGTGGACTGTGTGACCAAGGATAAAATAGAACAACTTATTCATGCTGAGGTATTAATAAAAGATATAAATATAAAGTTTAAGTTTACTGTGGTGTATGGATTACATAAAGTGGAGGACAAAAGGAAACTATGGGGGGATCTAATGCAAATAAAGAATAATATTCAGGAGGCATGGTTAATCATGAGAGATTTCAATGCTATAAGAAGCAATGATGACATGCCAATAGGGAATCCAGTTCAGGAAATAAAGGTGAAGGATTTCAATAAATTTGTTGAAGATAATATGCTGAATGAAATAAGAACAAATGGTAGGCAGTTCACATGGACAAATGGGCATACATATAGCAGGATTGACAAGGCTTTAGTTAATGATAAATGGATGTTGACAATGCCACAACTAGAGATATGGGTAATGGATCCGGGGTGTTCAGATCATTCCCCACTGAACATCACTTTTACTGATAAGGAAGAAGTAAAACACAGACCTTTCAAGTTTCTAAACCATCTTGCTGAACACAAGGATTTTCTGGAGATAGTGAATATAATCTGGAGGGAAGGAGAATCAAGGAATGATATGAAAGGGGTGTGGAAAAATCTCAAAACGATAAAAGTAGAAATAAAGAGGTTGAATGCAGAGGAATACAATAATATATGAGGGAAGATTACAAAGAGTAGAGAGGAATTGTATAGACTGAAGGAGAAAATGAGAAAGCTAGGTCAGCCAAAAAACATGGTAGAAGCTGAAAAGGAGATAAAAATACAATTGGAGAAATGGCTGAGGGTGGAGGAAAGCATGCTTAGACAAAAATCAAGGGTACAATGGCTACAACTTGGGGATGGTAACAATGCATACATCTATGCTAGTATTAAGAACAAATATTCCCAAAATAGAATATAGAAACTGACTAGAAACAATGGTACAATGACTCAAACAAAGCAGGATATGGAGGATGAGATAAAAGGATTTTACAAAATAACTATTAGGTACAGCAGCAGAGCAGATATCAGCAATAAACACAACAACAATGAAGGAGGGACCATTGGTAAACAGACACCAGCAGATGCAACTGATGGCAACTGTAACAAAAGAGGAATTCCATAGAGCATTGATGGGAATAGGTGATAATAAGGCTCTAGGGTGTGATGGATTTAATACAGTTTTTTTCAAAAAGGCTTGGAGGGTGATTGGAGATGGAATCAGTGAGGCAGTGTTGAAGTTCTTCACAGAAGGGAAATTGTATCAGCCACTCAATTGCACCACAGTTACACTAATCCCTAAAGTTTCTAATCCAACCAGGGTGACTGAATTTAGACCAATTTTCTATTGTACCATTCTTTACAAGATAATATCTAAGATACTAACTAACAGATTGCAGGAAGTTATGAAAGATATTGTTGATGGAAGTCAATCAACCTTTGTACTAGGGAGACTGATCAATGACAACGTACTGTTGAGCCATGAACTTGTCAAAGGGTATAGCAGAAAAGACATATCTCCAAGATGCAAGCTAAAATAGACACGAGGAAAGCATACGACTCAATTGAATGGGACTACGTGGAGCAAGTTCTAAGAAGTATTCAATTACCAGTAAAATTTGTAGACTGGATTATGGCATGTATAAGAAGTGTATCCTATTCCTTAGTCACTAATGGGCTACATCCTGTTCCATTTAAAGCAAAGAGAGGCTTGAGACAAGGCGATCCTCTCTCCCCTTATCTTTTTATCCTTGCTATGGAATATCTCACAAAATTATTGAAGACTCTAAGAAGAAAACCAGATTTTAATTTCCATCCCAAATGTGCTAGGTTGAACATAGTTCAACTTAGCTTTGCTGATGACCTCTTGTTATTCAGTAGAGGGGATTATGTGTCTGTGAAAATGTTATATGAATGCTTCCTAGAATTTTTCAAAGCCTCAGGATTAATTGCCAATACAGAGAAAAGTTCTATATATTTTAGAGGAGTAAGAGAGAATATAGAACATGAGATACTAAGCATGTTGGGTTTTACTAAAGGTTCACTTCCAGTGAAATATTTGGGAATACCTTTAAGTACCAAAAGGATGACAATAATGCAATATCAACCACTATTAGAAAAGATAGTAGGGAGAATAAAGGCATGGACTGCAAAGTTTTTAATATATGCAGGAAGAGTACAACTCATCAAGAGTGTGCTGTTTTCAATTCAAGTCTACTGGTCCCAACTTTTTCTTCTACCTAAGGAGATCATACAGAAGATTGAAAGCATATGCAGAAAGTTCTTGTAGACAGGGAAGTTAGAGGATTCGAAGAAGGCTCTAATAGCATAGGACAAGCTATGTCTTCCAAAGGTTGCAGGTGGATCGAACTTGATGAACATAGGATTATGGAATAAGGTAGCAATGTGCAAGCTGTTATGGAATTTGTATAAGAAGGACAAACTATGGGTACAATGAATTCATGTATATTACAAAAAATACAATCCTGGTTGGGGAATGGTGTCATAACAGGCCTCATGGGTCATTCAAAAGATTTTCAAAGCAAAAAAATATTTTGAAGAAGAAGGTTATACAGAGGAAGATGTAATTAGAATGCAGCAGTTCAAAGGCAAAGAAATGTACCTGAAGAAAATAGGCCAATATACCAAAGTACCATGGAGGAGGATCATATGGAATAATGCAGGCTTACCGAAATGGATCTTTGTGGGATATATGTCAGCTCATAGATGACTCCAAACGAAAGATAGACTAAAAGCTTGGGGATGTGTTGTAGATAAAACTTGTACATTATGCAAAGCAGTAACAGAGAACATAGAGCACCTGTTCTTCACATGCCTATTCTCAATGAAGATTTGGAATGTAATGCTCAGATGGATGCAGGTTTATAGACCAGTGATGGATTGGGGGTGATGAAATAGCATGGGCAGAGAAATATTGTGGTGGTAAAAGTGCAAAAGCTGAAATATATAGAATGGCATTGGTAGGATGCATATACTATATATGGCGGGAGAGAAATTCAATAATTTTCAGAGGAGAAGAAAGTACTGCTGAAATAATCACAAGGAGATTAGTACAAGAGATTCATGGTAGAGGTTCAGTGAAGAAAGGCTTGGAAAAATGTTTGCAAGAATTAAATTCATATCACATTATATAGAAATGTATAGGAAATAGAGATAATGCAGTAACTTAGTCTGGGACTAATGTCCAGAACAAGCTGCAAAACAAGATTTGTAATGTTTACTTGGTAATAAAGATTTAATTACCAAAAAAAAAAAAACTACGTCTAGTGACATGTTTGTTAGGACCTCGCTCATATATTATACTTTAATTTTATAACAACAGATATTTCATACTAGCATATTTGATACCACAATTTTCAAAAATATTTATTTTTTTATTAATTCGTATTTATTCAAACTACATCATATTTATTTATATTATTATAAAAGCACGAATATTTTTTGCTAAATGTTGAACGACTAAAATATCCCCGAAATATTAATCGACATTTATGCCCTTAAATATTTGTATAATTTAAGGATGTAATTATAAATTATCCATGATTGGAATTCTTTTCCAATCAAAACTAAAATTTTATCATGAAACCCTCACCGTAATACAAATTTGCGTTGAATTCTTTTATCAATCAGGCACCCTACTTTCATACAAGTCCCACCTGCATAAACCTCTTGCCAGGTAAATTCCAAACTAACAGAAAGTATAAACTTTTAAATTAACAAGTAATTTGCATCCGTATTACTATTATATTTACCGTTTGTAATTGGCTATAATTAAGCATGTAAAAAACTTTGCCTTTTTGTTTCTTCTGTCAATCTTCCATAATGTCTTTATAGACTAATGAAAGATAATTCTAACATGGTTTTTTTTTTTTTTAATTTCCTTATTTGTTAACATTGAAATCTTTAGTAACTAGGTAATCGTTAGAATAGTTACAATTTATCGGTCAATAATCGTTAAAAATATTAGCTAGTAATTTATTTTTCTTGACTTTTTTAATTTCCTTATTTCAATAGTAATTAAAAATACTGAAATTTATTTTTCTTAAATTTATTTTAACGACTAATAATATTTGAAATCTATATTGATTAATAATTAAAATAAATTACTAACAGAGTATTTAAGAAGGAAAAGACAAAGAGAAAGACAGAATCAGTTTTCACCAAAAAAAAAAAGAAGAGAAAGACAAAATATAATGCGAATTACGTAAAATAATTCAAGGCAAGCCTAATTCGCATTATTATACTGCGAATTAGGTAAAATTTATTTTTTTAATAAATTGTAATATTGTACTGCGAATTACTTTAAGGGATAAATTTTCGTTAAAGTAATTTACGGTATTATACTACGAATTACCTAGTTATGTAATTTTTTTTAGCATTAAAAATATATTTTTTGTCTAAAAAAAATATCAAAAAAGTTTCGGACTCCAGGATTGATAGGTGTGTTTTTCTTTTAATTTTTTTTTTCATCTCTTTGTTAAGTAATTTGAAAGTAAAAGTACACCCATGGGTCATTGTGGTGGAAACCACACTTCAACTTTTAAAAAGCAGGAGATATCACATCGTCCTTTTTGGAAGGGTACGCCTACCACAAGATATGAAATGAAAATGAATTGAGACATGAAAATAAGATTTGTTCCGTTGATCAGATTACTCCGGATATTGTGAGTTGTTGACTGTTATTTCAGAGCAGATTCTTTCCTTATAAACGTTCGATAACGTTTTATTATATATATATATATATATATATATATATATATATATATATATATATATATATATATATATAATTTTAAAACGCAAATGATACAGAGAAGGAATAAAAATAAAATGAATCTTTTAAATGTCAGAATGTTCTCTTGAAATCACTTCCTGTAACGATCTGACCCGTCGTCACGTGAGTTATCGCCCCGTCTCAGTGATGACCCGACCCGTCGTCATGAGAGTTACCGCTCCGTTTCCCCCTTATTGTGTTGCTTCATGATTCTATATCAGTATTAGAGTCTATCGGGTGTGATTGAGATTGATTCTGGTTGAAAATAAGACATATAGCCTCTTAGAAGGAAGTTTATTTTATAAAAGTCAACCGGAAGTTGACTATATGGTTAGAGAGCTCGGATGTGAATTCTGGTGGTTTGATAAGCTTCGGGAGGTGATTTGTGGCTTATGGGAGCGATAAGAATCGAATTTGGAGGTCCAAGGTAGAAATAGGCTTGAATTGACGGAGTTGAAATTTTGGTAGAACCCGGTTGATAGATGAGATTTTGATCCAGGAGTCGGAATAGAATTCCGACAGTTGCAGTAGCTTCGTTAGGTGATTTTTGATATGTCTGCACATTTTCAGGTCATTCGGACATCGTTTAGTCGGGTTTTTGATTGAATGTTAGTTTCAGAAGTTATAGTTGAAACTTAGGCTTGATTGTTTTCGATTTGGTATTGTCCCGTTTATATTTTGTGATGTATTCGCTCTGTTTTTGGCTAGATTCGATGCACGTGGAGGTCGATTTGAGGGGCAAAGACATCGCCGGCTTGAGATTTCGCCGGTTCAAGGTGAGAATACTTGTGAATAATATCATGTGGGTTTGAGACCCCGGATTTGCACATCATAGTGCTGTATTGTGGTGACTTGCATGCCAGGTATGAGCGTGAGATAGAGCACCGTTGGGAATTGTGACTTGGTTCATCCCGATTATTGGTTTTTACCGCGTAAATGTAAATGATGTATTATTATCATTATGAATTGGGCTCATTGCCATATTTGTGGCTTATTTGCCGATTGTTTGAACTCTTCATGAACTATATTCTCTGTTTTTCCTCACTATTTGAAATATTATTTGAAATCAGTCCATGTGATTTACAGTGTTTTCATGCACTCAGCTATATTTTACTCAAACTTGGAGTTTTAACTGATATTTGAACTATTGTTGAGCTGAGTATTATTGTTTTATTGATGCCCGAGGGTCTTTTGATTATTTTTGGACTGATTGAGGCCGAGGGCCATATGTAAGGACATGAAGAGTGATGTGAGGAGGCTTTCAGGCCTCGAGTGTTATGTGAGGAGGCTTTCAGGCCTCGAGTGCTATGTGAGGAGGCTTTCAGGCCTCGAGTGTTATGTGAGCATATGCATATATATACATGCATGGATCGGACTGCACGCCGCAGTGATATGTTATGTGGATCAGAATGCATGCTGCAGTATTATTGCGCTTGGGCTGTAGGAGCCCCCCGAAGTCTGAACTCCCACAGTGAGCGCGGGTATCCAAATGGATTGGGATACGCGTCGCAGCGGTCATATGCATTGCATTGCATTCTTGCATTCACTCATGTTTGTACTACATGGCATGACATTTAGTACTATTATATCATTAGCATACATACTGTTACTTGCCTTGTTGACCAGATACCGTGGTATTATATGTTAAGGAGTGCTGTGCCTGAGGGGCCGACTTACGAGACAACTTACTCTATCTGATATAGCATTCATATGTTTGGCTGTTGAAAAAGAAAAAGGGATAGTTGTAAAAGAGATTTTTAACTCATCTTGAGACTTTCTAAAGGATTTTTACAGTATTACGCTTTTTCTCAAATGGGTTGTATTGTCTTTTATAGCATTTTGGTGTGCTACTATATATTTTTTTATCGCTCAGATATTATTCTCTCCTATTACTACTGAGTTAGAAGTACTCATTTTACTCCATGCACCTCGCGTGCAGTTGCAGGTATTATTAACCCGATAGCGGGTTATTAGCAGGACCGAAGGCCTTATTGTGGTAGTTGAGCAAGGTGACCGCCAGTGTTCGCAGCACCGTACTCCATCTTTGTATTCCGGTTTTTATCTTGTATATATATACATTGTTGGCCCAATAGTAGTGTCCCTACTTATAAGATGCTCGTGACTTGTGACACCCCGGTCGGATTGTATTGGGATGAAATTAATAGTTTTAAATACCAATAAGTTGTAATTTCTATTCATTTATATTTAATAGCTGTTAAAAAAAGGATTTGGGGTTGTTGACTGGCCTTGTCTTCACGAGAGGCACCATCACGACCGGATATGGAATTTGGGTCGTGACAATTTCAAAGCTCAAAGACCGTTTTACCTCTCGACTCCACCTCCAATCAACTCGTATCTAACCATAATTAACTTAATAGCATCAATTAATGCTAAAAACCCAATTCCAATATTATAGATTTTCGAACATTTTTCCCAAAATTCAAAACCCGACCGGGACCTACTTGGTCTAAACTAAAAAAGTGGATCAAAACCTGATTACCCATTCACCCTCGAGCCCGGATATTCAATTGGTTTTGGAACCTGACCTCAATTTGAAGTCTAAATTCCTAAATTTCAAAATTTCTAAGTTCAAATAAAAAACGCTCAATTCCACCATGAAAATCCTAGATTCTAAGATAAAATCTTAAATGAAGATGAAATAAATTGAAATAAATGAGTTAAGAATTATATACCTATGATATGGGGAAGAACTAGCTTTTGGAAAATCGCCTCTTGAAGTTTAGGTTTTGAAATTTTGGAAAATGAATAAAAAATCCTGGCTAAGTCCCTTTTTGCACAATTGTAGATGTCACATTTATGAGCCGAGCTTCGCAATTACGAAGCTCGTAAATGCAAGACTGGCATCGCAAATGTGAACCTGTCGCAAATGTGAACATTTGGTCGCAATTGCAATAATCCACCTTACTTGACTACTTCACAAATGCAGGCCAGGGTTCACAATTGCAATTATTGGCTGGCCGAGCTTTCTTGGCATTTACGATGAAAGCCTCACAAATGCGACCTCCACAGTGATCGCAAATGCGAACCCTAACCTCGCATTTGCGAGGTCTGAGGCCTGCAACACAACTGAAGCATACTAGCTATTTTTCTAAGTTTTAATTCACTCTATAGCTTATTCAAAACTCACCCGCGCCCTCGGAGCTCCATACCGAACATGTACACAAGTCTTAAAACATCATACGAACTTGCTCACGCAATCAAATCGCAAAAATAACACGTAGATCTAGGAATTCAACACCAAAACACATGAAACTTTCAAGATAGTTTCAAAACTTTTATTTTTTCCACCAAAGATCTGAATCACATCAAATCACTTCCGATTTTTACCAAATTTCACATATAAGGTTTAAATATCATAAGGGACCTTCACCGGGCTCCAAAACAAAAATACGAGACTGATACCAACAAGATCAAATCTTTTGAATTATTGCATTTTCGCTCTTATCAATTTCTTTCAAAAATTTATTTCTCATGCTAGGGACCCCGGAATTCGATTTCTGGTATACACCCAGGTCCCATACTTTACTACGGATCCTTCGGGACCGTCAAAATACCCGTCCGGATCCATTTACTCAAAATATTGATCAAAGTCAACTAAAATAAAATTTTAAAAGCAGAAATTATTATTTTCTTAAATTTTCAGATAAAGGCTTTCTGGAATCGCACCCGGATTGCGCGCGCAAATCGTTGAGAGATAAAAATAAATTTTTATGACCTTGAATTACGAATTCGATTTCTAAAATAAGAGATGACCTTTTAAGGTATTACAGATGATGTTCTCACTTCCTATAAATTATCTTTAACCAGATAAACTCAAACTATTTCAAGCAACCAGAAGAAACAAAATCAACAGCACCCGCAAAGGAAACATGATTTCCTTCGATGAGGCAAAATGCACCCAAGGAGACTCTGGTAATTTCTTTAGACTTCATTGATTAATACTCCATCAAATATATTTTACTCCTATTCACTCTATAATTTCTTTATAATACACATGTATATTCTTTTAATATTATTTGTAGGCATCTTGACATTTAATTGAAAGTTAAGGTTTCTGCATCCTACATGTTACTCTTTTAATTTTCTTTATGGACATACTTAACGTTTTAGTGAAAGTGAAGACCTCCGTTAAAGAATGGAAAAGGAAAAGAAATGCAATACTACTAATTAACCAAAGGTAGTTGTAACTAGTTAACTTAGTTGTTAATTTTATCATAATCATTAATCGATAGAATCAAAGTATTTATTACAATTACTATAATATTTGATTGTAAGATTCGGGTGTGATCATATAACCTTATTGGTGCTAGCAGAAGAAGATATGATGAAATGCTACAAAAATTGATTAATAAAGCACTCTTTGTAGCACTATGTTTTGTTACGGATACAATATACCAAGGTAATGTATCAAAAAAACAAATTATATTTATAGTAAATTCTTTATCTTTTAGATTATACTTAATCTTTTTCTTTTTATATTTTAGAAAGAAATTTTGTGATACTCCATTATAGTTGTTAATAATATACTCGTAAATCTAACGTTTCAAATAGTTATATTTCTTCAAAATGATAATTATATTACTTGATTTTTTAATTTAGGAAATTATTACTAAGAAATAGTTATTATGTAATATGTAATTGAAATGCATGCATAATACGTATAAAAGGACAAAATAAAAAAATATATGTAATACGTATACTGTTTAAAGAGGCCATAGAGGTGAAGATTGGGGATATCATAATTTATTTGACCATATAAAGGTATATTCTTCCAATTACTTAAGAAATCGAACAATTAACCTAAATGATCGCACATTAAACTAAAAATAGTCGAGAATATATATATATATATATATATATATATATATATATATATATATATATATATATATATATATATATATATATATTGTGTATAATAAGTGTATAGTTTATGTATATCAACTAAAAAAATAAACAACAAAATTCAACCGATTATTTATGTAATGATCCCTTATACATTTATACGCTTTTTTGTGTATTCAATCTAATCAATATATACCGAAAGAGAGATAGTTAATGCGACCCAAGCAAATTTTTCTGGTAAGAAAGTAAACTTTGTAAATAATATTGCTGTACATATAGGCTTCTAGCATTGAAACACTTGATTACAGCCAAAGGAAAGCACTTGACAATTCTTCTCCTACATTTTTCTATATTACTAAATAAGTCAATAGTTTACTTATGTATGTTTGTTGATACCCCCTATAATTTTAGGTATTTGGTAATAAAGAACGAGAATTTTCCTTGTCTCAATTTAATTATGGGATACTCTTTTATTTAGTAAGTCTCAAGATGAATGTCACGTTTTCTTATCTCGAAATAATTTATCTTTAAAATTTATGCTTCCATTGATTTAAAGCAACACCAATATTTATAATTTATTTTAGAATATAAATACCAAAAAAAGTCTTTCTTTCGTTAACGCAGTGTCAAGTCAAACACCACCACATAAATTAGGGCAGGGAATAATACTGCTTTGGGAGACTTGGTAGTAAGCTTTGAAAAATCAATTTTCGAAAACGAAAGAAAAGAAAAAGAATGCTGACCGCAAATGACAAAAGAAAAGGAAAACTTTTCTGAACTCAAAAAATAGGAAAACTTATCTGAATGTGTGACTGATTCAACGGTTATGCCGCGCCTGTGAGATTAATCTACCCAGTCTATTCATGTCAATCACTTTCTGATGGCCGCATTTTGCTAGGAATAAACGAATGTCCAAACCTTGTCTCATGTAGACATCTTGTAATCATCTTGCCTCGTCACCTCATAGTGCCCTTTGAAGGGTTTTCACCAATGAGATTCTCTCATTTCTCTATCTCCCGTCGCCTTAGGGTGCCCGTAAAGGTTTTCACCGTAAGACTCTCTCATTTTATTTCTCTCAACTTTCTTCGCCTTAAGGTGCCCGCGAGGGTTTTCACCGTTAAGACTCTCTCATTTACGCTTTCCTTTCCCTGCGGTGGGGTATCACCCATGAGATTCCCTCTAGAGCATTATCCCTTTTCGGCTTGTGCATCCTGGATTCAATCGAGGGTCGGGATGTCACTTTTGGCTTTCATTCGCATGACTTGGCATTCCTCAAATACTGATCGAGAGGTCTTTTCGGTCATTAATGTGGTTTTGTGCGTGAGGCTAAAGAAAAGGGGTTTAACCTCGACGGTTAGCTCATTACAACTTTCGAAATCCACACCATTTTTCCAAATGAAATAATGACTTCTGCCCCAGTTTTGCTGCTTGGGGGATCTTTGATTTTTATTTTATTATGACCGAGCCGTGTGGCGCCTACGTATCCTTCTTGAGGAATCAGGTCGAACGTAGTTCACTTTTTCTTGTGTCTTTTCTTTGTTTTCTTTTTCTATTTTGTTACACATCTTCCTTGGTGATTCCGAAAGAGGGTGTATGAAAGAATTATTAAGGCTCAAAGGGAAAACAAAGGTTAAAGTGTCTGGGTAGTAGAAAAATTGCCTCCGTCATTTCATTCTCCGAAAAATGCCAAAATACACACAAACGAAACCAATCGTTGACAAATACATTAAAGAATTACACATAATATCTCTTGACCGCATCAGAATTGATAGCCATATCAGTGCATCTTCCCTCAATATCAGTTAGACATAGCGCGCCGTTGGATAATACCCTAGTCACAACAAACGGTCCCCGCCAATTTGGAGCGAACTTGCCTTTCGCTTCGGCCTGATGCGGTAGAACTCTCTTCAACACATGTTGTCCTACTTCAAATTTCCTAGGACGTACCTTCTTGTTATATGCTCTTGCCATTCTCTTTTGATACAATTGGCCATGACATACCGCTGTCAATCTCTTTTCATCGATCAAGCTCAATTGCTCTAATCGGGTTTTGACCCATTCATCATCGTCGATCTCAGCTTCAGCGACAATTCGGAGGGATGGAATTTCAACTTCTACGGGTATTACTGCTTCAGTCCCGTACACCAACAAGTAAGGAGTTGCACCTACCGAAGTCCGGACGGTAGTGCGATAACCCAACAGTGCGAATGGTAATTTTTCATGCCATTGCCTAGACCCTTCTACCATCTTCCTCAATATCTTCTTTATATTCTTGTTTGCCGCCTCAACTGCACCATTTGCTTTGGGACGATATGGTGTGGAATTTCGGTGTGTAATCTTGAACTGTTGGCAGACCTCTTTCATTAATCCGCTGTTAAGATTGGCACCGTTATTCGTGATGATTATCTTTGGAATTCCAAACCTACAGATGATGTGGGAATGTACGAAGTCCACCACCGCCTTCTTGGTCACTGATTTGAAGGTTTTGGCCTCCACCCACTTGGTAAAATAATCGATCGTTACCAGAATGAACCTATGACCATTGGAAGCCGCGGGTTCTATAGGTCCAATAACATCCATACCCCATGCGACAAACGGCCATGGTGCTGACATTGTATGCAACTCGGTTGGCGGAGAATGAATCAAATCTCCGTGTATCTGACACTGATGGCATCTTCGCACGAAACTTATACAATCACGCTCCATAGTGAGCCAGTAATATCCTGCTCGAAGAATCTTCTTTGCCAATACATACCCGCTCATGTGTGGTCCACAAACTCCGGAGTGTATATCTGTCATCACTGTTGTGGCTTGACTCGCATCTATACATCTTAACAATCCCAAGTCTGGGGTCCTTTTGTACAGCACCCCTCCACTAAGGAAAAATCCGTTCGCCAACCGCCGAATAGCCCTCTTTTGATCTCCGGTTGCCTGCTCTGGGTATATTCCTAACCTGAGGTACTCTTTAACATCATGAAATCATGGCTCACCATCCATCTCTTCTTCTATCATATTACAATAAGCATGTTGATTCTGGACCTGGATATGTAACGGATCGACACGAACCTTGTCTCGGTGATGTAGCATTGACGCTAAAGTAGCTAGAGCGTCGGTAACCTCATTATGCATCCTTGGGATGTGCCTGAATTCTACTGATCGAAAGCGCTTGGTCAGATCGTGCAAACACTGACGATACGGGATAAGCTTTAAATCTCTGGTTTCCCATTCTCCCTGAATCTGATGCACCAGAAGGTCCGAATCCCCCAAGACCAAGACGTCCTGTACATCCATGTCCACCGCTAATTGCAACCCCAAGATACATGCCTCGTACTCGGCCATATTATTGGTACAATGAAAACGCAGTTGAGCAATAACAGGATAATGATGTCCTGTTTCAGAGATGAGCACAGCCCCTACTCCGACTCCTTTTGCGTTCGCCGCTCCGTCGAAGAAGAGCTTCCACCCTGGATCCTTGGTTAGTTCTAACCCTCAATTTGCAATACTTCTTCGTCTGGAAAATACGTCCTCAAAGGTTCGTATTCGTCATCAACAGGATTTTCAGCTAAGTGATCGGCCAGGGCTTGAGCTTTCATAGCCGTCCTTGTCACATATATGATGTCGAACTCTGTAAGTAATATTTGCCATTTTGCCAACCTCCCTGTAGGCATAGGTTTCTGGAAAATATACTTCAACGGATCCAAACGCGAAATGAGGTAAGTGGTGTAAGAAGACAAATAATGTTTCAACTTTTGGGCTACCTAAGTCAAAGCGCAACATGTCTTTTCTAGATGAGTGTACTTGACCTCGTGGACTGCGAATTTCTTACGAGGTAGTAAATGGCCCGTTCTTTCCTGCCAGTAAGATCATGTTGCCCCAGTACGCAGTCGAACGAATTCTCCAAAACCGTCGGATAAAGAATCGGTGGTCTACCGGTTCGAGGCGGAACTAGTACCTGTGTGGATTTGACAAATACCTTTGATTTGGTCAAATGCTTCCGGAGCATTCCGTCGTCCATTCTATCGCAGCGTCTTTCTTCAACGGACGGTAATATGGGTTCACGGAGTTGTCTGTAGGTCGAGCGAATAAACCCATCGATGTAATTTAACCTTCCCAACCGGACTCATTACCTCTATTTTATTCTTTGGCGGGGTAGCTCCTCAATGGACTTGATTTGGATGGGTCCGACTCAATGCCTCGTCGGCCGACGATGAATCCTAGCAACTTTCTTGATGGAACTTCGAATGCGCATTTGGTCGGATTGAGCTTGATGTCGTACCTTCGAAGTCTTTGAAAGAACTTCCTGAGGTTGGCCACATGGTCTTCTTGACGCCTAGATGTTATGATCACATCATCCACGTACACTTCAATCTCCTTGTGTATCATGTCATGGAATACCGTAGTCATCGCTCTCATGTATGTTGCCCCTGCGTTCTTCAAACCGAATGGCATCACCCGGTAGCAATAAGTCCCCCACGGTGTGATAAAAGCTGTCTTTTCTGCGTCCTCTTCATCCATCAAGATCTGATGGTATCCCGCGTAGCAATCCACAAAGGATCCGATTTCGCGTCCAGCGCAATTATCAATCAGGATATGGATATTGGGAAGCGGGAAATTATCCTTAGGACTCGCCTTGTTGAGATTGCGGTAGTCCACGCATACCCTGATCTTTCCGTCTTTCTTTGGCACCGGTACTACGTTAGCCAACCATTCAGGGTATCGAGTGACGCGAATGACTTTCGCCTGCAATTGCTTGGTTACTTCCTCTTTGATCTTTACACTCATCTCCGTCTTGAATTTCCATAGTTTTTGCTTGACGGGAGGATATGCCGGATCAGTGGGTAATTTATGAACCACTAGATCAGTGCTGAGTCCTGGCATGTCGTCGTACGACCATGCGAAAATGTCTTTAAACTCCATGAGTGTTTTGATCAACTCTTCTCTCAGATTGGGTTCAATATGGACACTTATTCGGGTTTCTTTGACGTCATCCGCATTCCCCGGATTAACGGCCTCAGTATCATTTAAATTTGGTTTGGGTTTTTCCTCGAAAGTGACTTAATTCTTCACCGATTTATTCTGCTGCTTCATCGTCGCCGTATTCCGATTCACTCTCATCACTTCTTATTTCATGTGTTATTATTTCCAAACCCGATTGACTTTCTAGACTGGGTTGATTAATCTTTAAGCACGCCATATCATTAAGATCAGTTGAAAGAAGGTTGTTCAGAAAAGTAAAAAGAAGGAAAATAAACAAAATTAGACCCGAAGGGAACAAAATTTCATTAATGGGAATAGTACAAGGAAAGACAAACTTGCAAACTCAAAAAACGAACTAAAACAAACGGATTTTACTTCGGGGACCACCCCCAACATGAAACTTCGAAAGAAAACAATCCAAAACAAACTACCAAGACTCCTTCCGGACAGGGAGAGGATTAGCCTTCCAATTATTCAGTTTTGCTTTCGGTCCGACAAACTGTATCTCGGCATGGCTGGATCCTTCACCATCCTCTAGCATGCATACATCTGAGAATAAATCCTCGAACCTTCTCAAGAACTCTTCGTCTGGCCTGATCATAGGACTGGGAACCTTTGTCGTCGGACGTCTCCTTATTCCGGACCAGACAAAAGATCGGGAAAGGCGCGAAACAGGCTTCGAGAGAACCCATGTCTTCTGCTTATTCCTCTCGGCTCGCTGGATGTCCTCTGGCGTTGGCTTGAATCCTAAGCCGAAGGTTCCCACATTTTCGACCACAGATACCGGCTGTATGATTCCTTGCAGAGATGCACCTAGACCTTTGCCGGGTATGAAACCATGTCTCAACATTTCATGAGCCACCATGACATCTGCAGTAATTATTCTGTCATCGGGAATGCATTCCCCTTCTGGAACTCGGTTGGCGGATACCACATCGCAGATCTGGTATACCCATGGCCCAACATCTTCTTCCGTCTCAACGAAGGGGACGATGGTGCCCGGTTGTAGATCATTCTCTCCATGGACGACGATCTCCTGTTGGTCCCACTCAAACTTGACGAGTTGGTGTAAGCTGGATGGAACTGCTCTTGCGGCATGGATCCATGGTCGCCCTATCAGAACGTTATATGACACCACCATGTCCAGCACCTGGAATTCCATGGTGAACTCCACTAGCCCAATTGTCAAGATTAACACTATGTCCCCAACCGATGCCTTGCCTCCTCCATCAAACCCTCGAACACATATGTTGTTCTTGCGTATCCTGCCGATGTCCACTTTCAACTTGTCCAGCGTAGAGAGAGGACAGATGTTAGCACTGGATCCATTATCGACATGGACTTTGGTAACCACCGACTCCTCACACTTTACCGTAAGATATAAAGCCTTGTTGTCTCGGTGCCTTCCACAAGCAACTCATCATCGGTGAAGGTGATCCGATTCGCTTCGAAGATCCTATTGGTGATCTTCTCCAAATGACTCACTGAGATTTTATCAGGTACGTGGGCCTCATTCAAAACTTTCATCAAAGCTTGCCGATGTTCTTCGGAATGTATCAGCAAGGATAGCAATGATATTTGCGCAGGCGTTTTCTTCAGCTGCTCTAAGACAGAATAGTCATGCAGCTTCATCTTTTTCAGGAATTCTTCTACCTCTTCGTCAGTTACCGGCTTTTTCAATGTTGCCGGAGTGATCTTCCTCAATTCCGCAGGGGCAAAACATCTCCCCGAGCGGGTCAAACCTTGCGCTTCGCAAACTTCCTCTTTCACTTCCTTTCTTTTGTAGGTTGTTGTAACCTGAGCATAATTCCATGGAATAGCTCTGCTATCAGTTATGGGCAACTGTATTGCTGGCTTGATGATGAAAGGGATCCATTCGAACGCCTGCTACCGTCAAGACGGGCTTGGTTGCTATCCCTGGTACAACTATTTTTGCTTCCCCCGGCCTCACCGGTACTTCGTTCACACTTCCCTTTTCTGCTTCCGACCCTCCTGGTACGTCCTTCTTGCAAATGGATGGCTCATCAAAGCTCGGCCCCTTTCTCATTCCTACCCCGCTAGACTTGATCATCATTACCGTCTGAGAGGCTTTCTCCTTTCCTTCTTCTACCCGTACCAACTCGATCATGTTGGTCTCATGATGAGTTGGAAGTGGGTTTTGGTTGATGTTGGGCTCTGTTGGAGTCTGGACCTCAATCCTGCGAGTGTCGATGAGCTCCTGGATGGCCGTTTTCAACCTCTAACACTTTTCCGTATCATGTCCCGGACATCCTGAGCAGTATGCACAATTTACTGAATGGTCCAGGTTCTTTGGAAGAGGGTTTGGTAGCTTAGCTTCAACCAGATTTAGCAACCCTACTTGCTTCAACCGGTGGAACAGACTGGTGTAAGACTCCCCCAAGGGAGTGAAAGTCTTTGGCCTTGGCGCCCTGTCGCCCTTGAATGCCTGGTTCGGACGAAAACTCGCGCCCGAGGGGTTTCTGTAAGCTCTTGGGGGTGGATAGTTGTTTTGCGGGTTTGGTGCACGCCACGGTGCATGGACGGGAGGTGCAGAATAGGACTGTGCGTGATGGACAGAAAAATGGGGAACAGGTGCTGGATAGTAATGTTGCGGGTGGTTATATGGATTGTGGAAGTAATTTTGGTGGTGAGGCTGGGGCGGGCTATATTGGGGTGCGAGGCCTCTATTTCTGAACCACGTCCCGGACTCAACTGCCGCGACTTCCTCTTTCCTCTTTTTCCCGAGCACTCCTCCAGTACCACTTTGGATAGCCTGAGTGGTGGCTTTCAATGCTGAGTAGCTCATGATCTTGTTAGCTTTCAAGCCTTCCTCGATCATAGCCCCCATTTTTATCACCTCGGTGAATGATTTGCCCACGGACGTCACCAGATGTCCGAAATAGGTTGGCTCTAGTGTCTGCAAGAAGTAATCCACCATCTCGCTCTCTCTCATAGGCGGATCTACCCTTGCTGCCTGTTCCCTCCAGCGGAAACCAAATTCCCTGAAACTTTCAGCGGGCTTCTTCTCTAATTTTAGCAATGATAAGCGGTCGGGGATTATTTCAAGATTGTACTGGAACTGGCCGATAAAAGCTTGAGCCAAATCATCCCACGTAAACCATCTACTGGGGTCCTGTCTAGTGTACCACTCCAGCGCAGATCCTCCCAGACTCTGACCGAAGTAAGCTATCAGAATCTCGTCCCGTCCTCCGGCTCCTCGCATTTTACTACAAAACCCTCGAAGGTGGGCTACAGGATCACCGTGCCCCTCGTATAGGTCAAACTTGGGCATTTTGAACCCGGCTGGTAATTGGACGTCGGGGAACGGGCACAGATCCTTGTAAGCGACACTGACCTGGTTACCCAAACCGTGCATGTTCCTGAAGGACTGCTCCAGGCTTTTAACTTTTCTGATAACTTCCTCATGTTCTGAACTTTGGAAGTGCTTTTCCGGTTCTGCCGGATTATCCCAGTGAGGGGTATGTGATTGTGGTTCAGGAGCCCTAAAGGTAGGCTCTGGAGGATAGTAAGAGTTGTCCTGGATCTGAACATGCGGCTCGCCGGACGGCCTTTGTAGAGTAGCAGGTGGAGGTGCCACAAAAACAGGGGTGACTGGAGGAGGATTTGGTTTGGCTGGTGGAGTGTGAGTGGCATAAGGGTTTTCCCCCTGAAAGTATGGATAGATCGGGGCGCTTGTCGAAGGATCGATGGGTGGATGTTCTGGAGCTGAGGCGAGAGTAGGGAGGTTTGGTGAGGACTATCCCCTAGCCCAGGCTAGGTGCATCTCTGTTATCTGATGTCTCAACCGTTCTACCTCCTCTTTCATGTTTTGCATCTCCGATTTCTCTTCCTCGAGACTTTTACCGGAACTAGACATGCTTGCTGTAATTGGCCCTTTAGATCTAGTACGGTAATGGTGGCTGGCCAGTATATTCTGTCAAACCAACTGCTAAACTTTTCTGGAAATGCAACAAACTTGTTAGTTTACCGAGTTTTAACAGATATGTTATAGCACGTTGGATGTAATGCACCTAACCAAATAACCCTTTCTACATGTACTCGTAACATGCGTCATTCCAGCTTTTCTCTTTTTCTCTTTTTCTTTTTCTTCTTTTTCTTTTCTCTTTTTCAACTATCCTTGAAAGCCTTATTGTTATTAACCTTCGTATTCTTTGATGTGGTGGTCGAATCTTATGTGGATTGCCTTACGTATCACGTCCCCGCGTGAATCAGACCGAGCGTAGTTCTGGTAACAAGATTGTGGCAAAATTCAGTAATTTTTATATCAAATAAAACCTTAAAGTTACAAAACATGTCTTACAATAATCGACAAAATAGAGGAATGCTTGATTCGAAAAAGGAAAATAAAATGCCAACCAACTGGACTCAATATTTCAAAATACATTTTTAATCAAAAGTCTACTGCTCTAAAATTCCTGGGGGCCCGCGAGGCATCATTCGGCCTTGCCGCGGGCCTGGGTGTGAGGTCCTTGTGTAGTCCCCTTAACTCTTCCATGATCCGATGAACGTAGCCTATAATTGAAGCAAAAAGGTCGGTGCGTGGGCATCTGTCGCAAAGCTAAACACTTCGCTGGTGACATAGTGCCCTATTTCTCCAATTCCGTCCTCGATCATGTCCTTTCTCTGAGTAGCTGTTCTATCTGCTGGTTTTTCACCCCCAATCTTCGAGCATTGTTGGTGACTTGGTCTAGGAGCCTATCCACTTGTTCTTGCAGTCGGGCCATCAAATCGTGGCAACGGTCGAGGTCTGTTCTGGCATCTCGGGCTTGCTTGAAAACCCGCTCCCTGAGAATAACATTTGCTTCCCTTAGACTAGTGATGATCTCAGTGTAATCTTCCTCTATCCGTTGCAGGTGAAGTGCTTGTTGATGTGCCTCCTTTTTCCAGCTAGCACGGACCCTCATTGTTTGGGCCTTCGACTCTTCCAATTCTCTTTGGACATCGGCAACTTGGCTTCTCAAACCTTTTATCAATTTTTCGTCTGCTCGACTCCTCAATTGTCTGTCAGCGTCCCTTTTCATTTGCTGGATCTGAGCCCTCAAAAAGTCATTTTCTTGTGCCAACTTCTTTTTATCTCCCTCGTCGGCGGCGGCTTGCATATCCTTTTCAAATTGGAGATCTTGGACCCGTTGCTCTATCTTACCGATCTTTGTTCTGTAAACCTCTTCCTTAGCTAACCAGTCCCATTGTTCTTGTGACGCTTCAGCAAATTCCTTGAGGTGAGGTCTTTTGGCTGGTCTTTCACCCGATATTTCTCCTTTGTACCAAGTAAGATATCTGGACGCAACCTCTCCTCTAGCTCGATCTTGCACACAAGTGTTTGCCTCCAGATATTGGCATTTGCTCCAGATCTGGCGGACCCTTGCTTCTGGGAATTGACCATCGGGACCAATTTCAATAACCTGGGTACTCAGGTCTTCTTCTTTGGGTACTATCTGGCACCTCCCAAGCTGTCTCAACACCCGATGGGGCGCATAAGGTTGAATGCTCTTAAGTCCCATTAAGAGAAAGTGGGACCTAGTCGCTGGCATGTACACGATTCTGTCTATCTGTAACCAACCCAACGTCCATTGTATTCGACTTGCGCTGAGAGCCTGAAAGTATGCCCTCCATGCCAATGTTCCTTCGAGCAGGACGGTCCTATCAATCCTTGTATAGAATTCGCTTATGCAAGTTTTCTCAACCAACCCATATCTCAAGAATTGGGTACAGCGACACAGGTGCTCGATCATCCACATCTGTAGCAGTAAATTACAGCCTTCGAAAAAATCTCCCCCGGCTTTGCAGATTGTGAGGGCTCGATATATGTCCGATAGTATCATAGGAGCAAGAGGTTTCGCTTTGGTCAAGCGAAGTACTGACGACTCGGCTATCTTTATATCAATGTTCCGTCTTTTCCTGGGAATACCACGAGTCCCAAAAGGCTATCACGAAAGCAACTCGTCCGTGCTCCTCCCATTTCTGCCGATTACCTTGCTTCATAATTTGTTTTCTCGCTTGTCGAAACATCCCACGTGACCGGTACCTTTGATAGATGAAGTTTAAAGTACGAAAACCCTTGTGCTAGATCCAGGTAGTACCGTTCTGCTTGTCTTGATTAGTCTAAAAACGCCAGGTGTAGGCGACAACCCCGGGGGCGACTAGATATTGATGCCTCAATGGTATATCAGTGTTTCAATGTATCCGGTCATCTCCTCCACAGTTGGGGTGAGCTCGAAGTCCGAGAAGTGAAAGACATTGTGCGCGGAGTCCCAATATGTGACTAATGCTCTTATGATGTCCCCACGAGGTTTTATTTCAAGCAGACCTGTGAGACCTTTCAAATACTTTTTAACCTCATCCTGCCCTTCTTTGCCTAGATCATCCCACCATAGCCGTATTTGTACCGGGATTTTAGTCATGAGTGAAAAGGGTTCATTTTGAATCGTGCTCATCCTGCACATTTATTTAAAGAAAACGATCATTTTGGCTGGCAATGATTTTTTTCAAAATTTACAGATTTTGGTATATTTTTTTTGAAAAATGGCAAGTTGGACCCGACGGGGGTTGCCTACGTATCTCACATCCGGTGAGAATCAAACCCGCGTAGTTCGGTCCGTCAAGACAAACTATTTTCTTTTATTGACCGACAAAGAAAACACATTTTGTTAAGAAACACATTTCTTTTATTGACCGACAAAGAAAACACATTTTGTTAAGACCTATTGTCGGCGAAGTCAACCTTCCGTCGTCTTTTATTAGCAAACTGAACTATTGATTTGTTGGTAAAACACATTTTGTATTTTCTGAAAATATCTATTTACCCATACTGTTTTCGTTTCTCTTCATTATTTAAAAGCCGGTCAGCATGCAAGTTCGAATAAATGCTTGAAACAAACATGGTATAGCAAGATAGTCTTTTCATTTCAGGTTGCCTGTCCTAGACGGACCCACCCATGTGTTGAGTCCCCTAAGTCAAATGCGAACGCGATGCAAATAAGCGTTTTCACTAGTGATCCGTATACATGCTTATGTTATTCTCAAGTTCAAACCTCGCATGATGATCTAGATCTGTGTACTCAAGTTGACAACTCGGGCTGAGTAATGAGCTTCTTTCCGGAACCAAAATGCCAACCGGCTTAGAAACTTTCCGAGCCTCTTCATTATTTTCAGGTATGACACTAACAGAATAGTGAGTCTCAACCAGTGAGCACATCCCCGGAGTGAGAAGTGAAGGGTTTGCGGCATGCTTTTATATACTACTCACGTAATATCAAACGGTAAACATATAGAAGCTTTGTATATACAAAGCAAGGCCTATCAAAGCTGTAGACATGTAGCACATTAATTAAACATGTAGTAAAATCGTATATAGACAAAACAACACTTTAACCGAGTTTGATCTTAGACCTCGAACCAAGTTCGTAGGTTTATCCCCACAGAAGTCGCTGTAGTCGCTACACTTCTTTTTAACTGCATCCGCGCAGGCGTAAGGAGTTTTTCCAACCAAAGGACAATCGAGACGGGATCCATTTTATTAAATTCGGAGTCGCCACCTGGGAAAGTAATGGTGTCCCAAGTCACCGGCTTGATCCCGAACCGAGAAATTTATGACTTTGTAATATAGTTCTGCGAAACTAGAAAACCGGATAAGGAACTCGTTAACCTTGATAGCGTGTTAGGCACCTTGATTCGCGTGTTTTAGCACTGTCGATCAAACCGTATTTCTTTGCTTTTATCCGATTTCTTTATATATTTTAACTATGTATTTTAATGCTCCGCTTTTATTTCTTAGAAGAATTATGACGTCATCGAAACACATTTCGTAGCCGTATCAAGCAATCCAAGACGCTCGTGACTTTAGTGTATTTTAGTTTCGCCGTAGAATAAGATTTGGGTCACATAAACGCGCACCCGTATTTAGGAAAGTAATTTTATTAACTAACGTGCCTAAAGAGTCTATCGTGTTGTTAACTTTGGGAATGACCGTGAAATTTACTAAACGGTCCTTCCAAATCTAAGTTTTCATAACAATTATTCGAGGGCCCCGCAATTGTGTATTATTTGTTTGGCGAAGCTCGTCTCATTATTTTATTTAAGGTCAATCTTAACATGACTATGATTTTCTATTTAATTGGTCTCTAATAATAAACAAAGGTCCTAATTGCTTTGTTATTTTATATAAACTGTTATGTTACTGCATAGTTTTCTGATTTACACCAATTTGGGCCTGTTAAAGACACGCTGGAGCCCATTACCTAATTACAGTCATTCACAGTCAAACATTCTCTATGCGGGAGATGATCAGTTATTTATGAATGTAGAACATTTTATTATATTAAATTTCTACTGCAAAATTCCATCACTGGTTCATTAGAAATGAATCCCTTAGAGCTTAAATTATAAATATGTATTCAGTCCATTCACATTGTCTTCCTCTCAGTATGTATTAAATTAACGGTGAGTTATCATCTCAAATTTGCCATGCATTTTTATATGCATACCTCAACTACAGTGAGCAAACTTGACCAAAAGGAAGCTAAAATATAGAATTACAATTTTTATCATTCAAAACAGTAAAAAATTGTAAAATCTACTCATAACAGAATTAACTAAATTTAAACCTACTAATTGATTAGCTAACTATTCTGAAATCTTATTTTTAATGAGGAAGAATTAACCAAACAACAATGTACGCACTTCCAAACAGTGACTGTTTACATAGGCTCAATTTCTTCATGTTGATTTTTGGTCCAAATACACTAACGATGCTGATTTTCTGTAATTAAGACTTCTGATATTTAAATCACAAATGAGATTATGCTGATTTCTAATTCCAAACTGAATTCCTACTTTTTTTTTTAGTTTCTAATTTCGAATTAACACCAGCTAACACAAACTAAATAGGAAAAATTTATAACAGTCCACAAATGTATACATATATGTCTATTATCCGTATGGCATGAAATCTAAAATTAACATTCACTACTTAACTACAGTCTATCCATTTGGATAACATAAGAGACATCCAATACATATGAATCTGTGAGCATCTCATTTCAGACTTCTCTTCCTAGTTACATCAAAATAAGTTCATAAATGTGTACCTGGGTATTGAAGAGTAAAAGAAAAGGAGGTCAGTGATGGAGTGGCAAGCAATTCACAGCAACAGCAGTAGTGAACCCAGCAACAACACAGAACAGCAACAATCAACAGATACCACACTCAGCAGTAGCCAAAGTATGATCACAGCAACAAAAAAAACCACACCAGTGATAGCCAAACACAACCACAGCAGCAATAGATACAACACCAAACAACAAACCAGGGGGCAATGACAATAAACCAATACAAAAATCGATCCAAGCTCAATGAAACAGTGAACCAGTGAAGAAGCACAATGTTTTCTTTCTTCTTTTCCCTTAAACTATCTCCCTCAAAGATGTGTACGTATTGTTTTTATATGAAATCTGTGTCTGCTTTTTTCTTTTCTGTTTTTCCTCTCAAGTCTCTCCCTGTCTATTTTTCTCCCCAGGCTCCTCCTCTTACTGTTTTTCCCTTTCGGTGTCTTCCAGTGTTTCTTCTATTTCTAGTGAGTATTTGTGTGTGTATGCCTCTCAAAAATGTTTACTCTCTCTATCAGTCCCCCCCCTATTCTGAAAATTTTCTCTCTTTTATAACCTGAACTTACAACCTTCAGCCCCCTTTTTTTTTAAAATTGTTTTAAACTAAACAGCCCCATACTATTCCCTCTGTTTTTACCACCTCAGTTTGTCCAGGTATGGCTCTGATTTTAAAATCTTTGAAGTGCAGAAATTAAGTGGAATTCTCTGGTGTGCATCAGGTTCCACTAACCCCATGTGCATTGCACATTTTCAGCACTAACTAGAGATGTTTTCTCATTTCCTATTACTTAATGCCCAACTACTTAAAATCTAAAGGTTTACAGACAATATTGTTTGATCCGGGTCCCCTATTAACTCTGACTTTTGTAACTATTTAACTACATTGAGGGCATGCCAGTTCATTAATGGCAGAACGTTTAAACTAAAACCAATTTTCAGGTTTTCCAAATCCTTAGCTAATATTCTGTAATCCCATTAGAACTTTAGCTATAACCAATTCAACTTCCTAATTTCAACCATAAACAAAAATTAGATTTAAGTTCAAAGCAATGATCCAGATGGAAATTTATCAGTTTTAAATAGCATTGTCCCCCATTGTTCTAAACAAAGAGACCTATATAACTAATCGACGATATTCGTTTAATCGATTATAACACACGTAATCGATAACGATTAATCGACATTCAAACTATAACATACGGTCAGGCTCAGAGGGGCAACAAACCTAATCAACATCAATTAACAGTGAAGACAAATTCATACGGAATTGCAACGATTGAAGGTTTCAAGACTCGACTCATATGTAAAAACTGAAATCAAACAGAGGTGAGTGATCGACAACATTCAATTAACTATAACACGTAAAATGGATAACCAATTAATCAGCCAAACAGTGATTCTGAAATCTCGGCCAATGCCGGACATATGCGAAGTTAACTATTCGACGACGCTAATCGACGCGAGTTCGTATTCTATAACTAACATATTCGATTAAACAAATCAGAAACAACAAATTGACCAAATAAATGTCTTTGATAGAAGAAGGGAAAACAGAAAATTGAAAACTATTTAGAGAAAATCAACGACGAACAAAACTACAAAACGATTAAACTAAAACGACGAGTATGAATAAATGAGAACATAAAAGAAGAAGAAATACCTTGAGAAATATTCGAGGCTCGGCCAACTTGGGCTTTGGGATTCAAGGTTGAAAAGACCTTAATTGAAATGTTTTTCTAGTGAAAAACAAGTCAATTAAAGTCTATTAGACCTTAATCTCCATGAAGTCCGATGAAGAAACTCCAATTCGAGTTTTAGGGTTCATTCAATCGAATTGAAATTCGACGAGTTCTGCTACGATTCGAGCAAAACTATCACGGGATTTGGGGTTAAGGTAGCATGTTGGTTCAGGGGTGTCGATTTGGGGTTAGTTGGGGTCGGTTCAAGCTCGACTCGAATCTTCAAAATGAAGATTCGAGAAGATGAAGATTGATTCGAGTTAAGCCAATACCGGATTTGGGTTCAGGGTGTTAAGGTGGCTTCGTGGTGTTGATTTGGTGGCCGGCGGCGTTGTTGCCGCCGGGTTTTGGGCGGAGGAGAAGGGTGGCGGCTGCTAGGGTTTTTGGGAATATTTGGGTCTAATGAAAGAAACAAAGGAAAGGGATGTTTGGGTGAATGAAATGAGCATAGGGGTTTTGGGGGTCTTTGGGTATTAAAATCTCAGGCTCAATCTGAGCCGTTGGATTATTACCATCCAATGGCTCAGATCAACTCTTGTAACAAATGGGTCGGTTGGGATTGGGCTGACAGGGTATTGGGTTTAATTTTGTTTTTGGGCTTAGTCTTATTTAATGAAAGATGGTCCAACCCTTTTCTCTTTGTTTCTTCACTTTGTTTCTTTTTTCTTCTTTTTAAATTTAGCTCCTAAATTAATTTCAACAAGATTTTAAAATCCATAGTTACATTATAGGTCAAAATTAACTTATTAATATTAATTAACCTCTAATATCAATTAAACACATATATCAAAAATAAGATAAAATCACACAATTGGACAATGAATGATAAAAATGCAAAAGATACATTATTTTTGTTATTTTCATTTTCGTAAAACAAACTTAATTACTATCAATTGCAAACTTCGAATTTTATATATGTAATATTTTTTTTTTATTTATTTAAACAAAATACACGGACACACAAACGCAAATAATAAGAGAACAATGACATATAATCCACAAAAATCACGCACAACACCAATCTCACGTAGGGCAAAAATCACGTGCTCACAGTTAGTACTTGGTTACCTTGGGCAATTGTTGTGACCCGAGGCCATCGTCTCGAGCGATAGGGTTTTCGTGCAAAGATAAGTGAGCGGATACGAGCGATTTTTGCCCGTCTGAGCACTCCGTATGGAGCATTTTTTGGAGAAGTTTGACCGAACCTTGCTTCAAAGGTCTCCTACATATCCCTGGTAAAAAGGAATCAGGTCAATGTAGTTCAGGAAGTTTTGGTAGTTGGGACTACCATGACTGCTGTGATCTTGCTGTTACTGCTGTTGCTGCTGTTGCCACTGCTTAACTGATCTTCTTATTACACCGTGCTAAACAAAAATAAGAAGCTAGACTAAGTTACAGTACTACAAATTCTTATTTATCCTTTTTAACTTGATCTTGTCATGCTCCTTGCCATCCTACCGGCTCTGATGTTTCCTCACGTGCTTCTTCTCCTCTGACAACTGTTGTCTCGGCCTATCTTGATTGCCGACCTCCGACCATTGGTTCCTTCTTTGTGGTCTTTGAACTATTCTCCTTTGAAATCTGAATCTATCTTTTCTGATCCTTGTTGCCTTCCTTCTGCTTACGAACTTGGATTCATGCCGGGGATTTTTGTTACATTCAACCGCTTTCCTCGACCAAATTAAAATAAATCGCCACTCCATTCTTCAGGCGGGCTCCCTGACTTCAACTACAACTTCAAAACTAAATCGCCACTCCATTCTCCAGGCGGGCTCCCTGACTTCAACTAATGCTTCAAAAATAAAATCGCCACTCCATTCTCCAGGCGGGCTCCCCGACTTCAACTACTACTCAAAATAAAATCGCCACTCCATTCTCCAGGCGAGCTCCCTAACTTCAACTACTACTTCAAAATAAATCGCCACTCCATTCTTCAGGCGGGCTCCCTGACTTCAGCTATAACTTCAAAATAAATCGCCACTCCATTCTCCAGGCGGGCTTCCTGACTTCAACTACTACTTTAAAATAAAATCGCCACTCCATTCTCCAGGCGGGCTCCCTGACTTCAACTACTACTAAAATAAAATCGCCACTCCATTCTCCAGGCGGGCTCCCTGACTTCAACTACTACTCAAAATGAAATCGCCACTCCATTCTCCAGGCGGGCTCCCTGACTTCAACTACTACTTCAAAATAAAATCACCACTCCATTCTCCAAGCGGGCTCCCTGACTTCAACTACTACTTCAAAATAAAATCGCCACTCCATTCTTCAGGCGGGCTCCCTGACTTCAACTATTACTTCAAAATAAAATTGCCACTCCATTCTCCAGGCGGGCTCCCTGACTTCAACTACTACTTCACTAATTTCATCCTATCCTGATTACCTTCCTTTGCCTTTTGTACCATTTTCTTCTTCCTGCATTGCCTCTCGGGCCACCTTCTCTTCTGAATTATCTTGTCTTGGAATTGCCTTCCCCTTGAGCCGTGGTACTTTTCCTTTGGCTGCTGGAGATATCTTCGGAATTGCCTATTTACCTGCTAGTGATGATGCTGCTGGGGAAGTATTCTTTATTTCCTGACTCGCCGGGGGTTGAAATGTCACTAACTGTGGATTACCTTGGCCGGGGAACCCTTTTCCTCTTCCTTCTTCCCAGACCTCCTCTGGGACTATGCTTTGGCCTCCTTGAAAAGCTTATGGGATATAATGCTGCTGGGGGAATCTTGAAGTCGGTGTTTCATTTTCCCAACAATTGCTGGGGATGATACCGGCTCAAAGATCACTTCCTTGCCTCGTCGGGCCTCTGTCAAAACTATTCTGCTCGGAACGGGTGTTTTCCCAAAATCTTGTGTTGCTTTCTATCCTTATCTACTGGGTATCTGCTCTCAAGAAAATTTTCGCAACAGGAGAAAATTTTCTGCCCCAGTTTGATACACTTCTAGGTGGTATGCTTTTCTGCCGACGAACCCTCCTTTCCTGCTTTAAATCAAAGAAAAATTGTTAGTTTCAAAACGCAGTGAGTGGTCGTGCCACTCTTGTTGGGGCCATTTTCTTTTCTCTTTCAGCTGCTTGGCCTCTCTCGAACTTTGAGGGAGACGTTGACGCTTGCTGGGGACGATGCTCTTTCCACGAACGGTTTCTCATCTTTCCTTTTATTCCACTCTTTGGTTTGATCCGACTCTTTTTAGCCGGTGATCTGTTGCGTGAAATCATCTTTTGGACGTGCCACATGTGTCCATCATACTCCATAATTCCTGCGAACCTTCCAATCAGCCTGTCGTCCCAATCTTACTATCGTAACGACTTCTGCCTTATTGCCTCGTTCCACGCCTATTCATTTTCATTATACTGCTTTGGGAGACTTGGTAGTAAGCTTTGAAAAATCAATTTTCGAAAACGAAAGAAAACGAAAAAGAATGTTGAACGCAAATGACAAAAGAAAAGGAAAACTTTTCTGAACTCAAAAAATAGGAAAAACTTATCTGAATGTGTGACTGATCCAATGGTTATGATGCGCCTTTGAGATTAATCTACCCAGTCTATTCATGTCAATCACTTTCTGATGGCCGCGTTTTGCTAGAAGCACACGAATGTCCCAACCTTGTCTCATGCAGACATCTTGTAACCATCTCGCCTTGTCACCTCATAGTGCCCTTTGAAGGGTTTTCACTAATGAGATTCTCTCATTTCTCTCCATCTCCCGTCGCCTTAAGGTGCCCGTAAAGGTTTTCACCGTAAGACTCTCTCATTTTACTTCTCTCAACTTCCTTCGCCTTAAGGTGCCCGCGAGGGTTTTCACCGTTAAGACTCTCTCATTTACGCTTTCTTTTCCTGCGGCGGGGTATAACCCATGAGATTCCCTCTAGAGCGTTATCCCCTTTCGGCTTGTGCATCCCGGATTCAATCGAGGGTCGGGATGTCACTTTTGGCTTTCATTCACATGACTTGGCATTTCTCAAATATTGATCGAGAGGTCTTTCTGGTCATTAATGTGGTTTTGTGTGTGAGGCTGAAGAAAAGGGGTTTAACCTCGACGGTTAGCTCATTACAACTTTCGGAATCCACACTGTCTTTCAAACGAAACAATGACTTCTGCCCCAGTTTTGTTGCTTGGGGGATCTTTGATTTTTATTTTATTATGACCGAGCCGTGTGGCGCCTACGTATCCTTCTTGAGGAATCAGGTCGAACATAGTTCACTTTTTCTTGTGTCTTTTCTTTGTTTCTTTTTCTATTTTGTTACACATCTTCCTTGGTGATTCCGAAAGAGGGTGTATGAAAGAATTATTAAGGCTCAAAGGGAAAACAAAGGTTAAAGTGTCTGGGTAGTAGAAAAATTGCCTCCGTCATTTCATTCTCCGAAAAATGCCAAATACACACAAACGAAACCAAATGTTGACAAATACATTAAAGAATTACACATAATATCTCTTGACTGCATCAGAATTGATAGCCATATCAGTGCATCTTCCCTCAATATCAGTTAGACATAGCGCGCCGTTGGATAATACCCTAGTCACAACAAATGGTCCCTGCCAATTTGGAGCGAACTTGCCTTTCGCTTCGGCCTGATATGGTAGAACTCTTTCAACACATGTTGCCCCACTTCAAATTTCCTGGGACGTACCTTCTTGTTATATGCTCTTTGCCATTCTCTTTTGATACAATTGGCCATGACATACTGCTGTCAATCTCTTTTCGTCGATCAAGCTCAATTGCTTTAATCGGGTTTTGACCCACTCATCATCGTCAATCTCAGCTTCAGCGACAATTCGGACGGATGGAATTTCAACTTCTGCGGGTATTACTGCTTCAGTTACGTATACCAACAAATAAGGAGTTGCACCTACTGAAGTACGAACAGTAGTGCGATAACCGAACAATGCAAATGGTAACTTTTCATGCCATTGCTTGGACCCTTCTACCATCTTCCTCAATATCTTCTTTATGTTCTTGTTGGCTGCTTCAACTTCTCCATTCACCTTGGGATGATACGGTGTGGAATTTCGGTGTGTAATCTTGAACTGTTGACATACCTCTTTCATCAATCCACTGTTAAGATTTGCACCGTTATCTGTGATGATTATCTTTGGAATTCCAAACATACAGATGATGTGGGAATGTATGAAATCCACCACTGCCTTCTTGGTCACGGATTTGAAGGTTTTGCCTCCACCCACTTGGTAAAGTAATCGATCGTCACCAGAATGAACCTATGACCATTGGAAGCTGCAGGTTCTATAGGTCCAATAACATCCATACCCCATGCGACAAACGGCCATGGTGCTGACATTGTATGCAATTCAGTCGGTGGAGAATGAATCAAATCTCCGTGTATCTGACACTGATGGCATCTTCGCACTAAACTTATACAATCACGCTCCATAGTGAGCCAGTAATATCCTGCTCGAAGAATCTTCTTTGCCAATACATACCCGCTCATGTGTGGTCCACAAACTCCGGAGTGTATATCTGTCATTACTGTTGTGGCTTGACTCGCATCTATACATCTTAACAATCCCAAGTCTGGGGTCCTTTTGTACAACACCCCTCCACTAAGGAAAAATCCGTTCGCCAACCGCCGAATAGCCCTCTTTTGATCTCCGGTTGCCTGCTCTGGGTATATTCCTAACTTGAGGTACTCTTTAACATCATGAAACCATGGCTCACCATCCATCTCTTCTTCTATCATATTACAACAAGCATGTTGATTCCGAACTTGAATATGTAACGGATCGACACGAACCTTGTCCGGGTGATGTAGCATCGACGCTAAAGTAGCTAGAGCGTTGGCAACCTCATTATGCATCCTCGAGATGCTTAATTCTACCGATCGAAAGCGCTGGTCGTATCATGCAAGACCGACGATACATGATAAGTTTAAATCTCCGTTTCCCATTCTCCTAATCGATGTACTGTAGTGTCCGAGTCCCCAAGACCAAGACGTCTCGTACATCCATGTCCACCGCTAATCGCAACCCCAAGATACATGCCTCGTACTCACCATATTATTGGTACAATGAAAACGCAGTTGAGCAGTAACAGGATAATGATGTCCCGTTTCAGAGATAAGCACAGCCCCTACTCCGACTCCTTTTGTGTTCGCCGCTCCGTCGAAGAAAAGCTTCCACCCTGGATCCTCGGTTAATTCCAACCCATCAATTTGCAATACTTCTTCGTCTGGAAAATACGTCCTCAAAGGTTCGTATCCGTCATCAACAGGATTCTCAGCTAAGTGATCGGCTAGGGCTTGAGCTTTCATAGCCGTCCTTGTCACATATATGATGTCGAACTCTGTAAGTAATATTTGCCATTTTGCTAACCTCCCTGTAGGCATAGGCTTCTGGAAAATATACTTCAACGGATCCAAACGCGAGATGAGGTAAGTGGTGTAAGAAGACAAATAATGTTTTAGCTTTTGGGCTACCCAAGTCAAAGCACAACATGTCTTTTCCAAATGAGTGTACTTAACCTCGTGGACCGTGAATTTCTTACTGAGGTAGTAAATGGTCCGTTCCTTTCTGCCAGTAAGATCGTGCTGCCCCAATACGCAGCCGAACGAATTCTCCAAAACCGTTAGATAAAGAATCAGGGGACTACCAGGTTCAGGCGGAACTAACACGGGTGGGTTTGACAAATACCCTTTGATTTGGTCAAACGCTTCCTGACATTCTGTCGTCCATTCTATCGCAGCGTCTTTCTTCAACAAACGGAATATGGGTTCACAGGTCGCTGTAAGCTGAGCAATAAACCTACTGATGTAATTTAACCTTCCCAACAGACTCATTACCTCTGTTTTATTCTTTGGCGGGGGTAACTCCTGGATGGACTTGATTTTGGATGGGTCCAACTCAATGCCCCGTCAGTTGACAATGAATCCTAGCAACTTCCCTGACGGAACTCCAAATGCACATTTAGCCGGATTAAGCTTGATATCATATCTTCGAAGTCTTTGAAAGAACTTCCTGAGGTCGGCAACGTGGTCTTCTTGATGCCTAGATTTTATGATCACATCATCCACGTACACTTCAATTTCCTTGTGTATCATGTCATGGAATACCGTAGTCATCGCCTTCATGAATGTTGCCCCTGCGTTCTTCAAACCGAACGGCATCACCCGGTAGCAATAAGTCCCCCACGGTGTGATAAAAGCCGTATTTTCTACGTCCTCTTCATCCATCAAGATCTGATGATATCTCGCGTAGCAATCCACAAAGGATCCGATTTCACGTCCGGCGCAATTATCTATCAGGATATGGATATTGGGAAGCGGGAAATTATCCTTAGGACTCGCCTTGTTGAGATTGCGGTAGTCCACGGAGACTCTAATCTTTCCGTCTTTCTTCGGCACCGGTACTACGTTAGCCAACAATTCAGGGTATCGAGTGACATGAATGACTTTCGCCTGCAACTGCTTGGTTACTTCCTCCTTGATCTTTACACTCATCTCCATCTTAAATTTTCGCAGTTTTTGTTTGACGGGCGGGCATGCCGGGTCAGTAGGCAATTTATGGACCACTAGGTCAGTGCTGAGTCCTGGCATGTCGTCGTACGACCATGCGAAAACGTCTTTAAACTCCATGAGTGTTTTGATCAACTCCTCTCTCAGGTTGGGTTCAATATGGACACTTATTCTGGTTTCTTTGACGTCGTCTGTGTTCCCCAGATTAACAGCCTCAGTATCATTTAAATTTTGTTTGGGTTTTTCCTCGAAGTGACTTAATTCTTCACCGATTTCTTCTACGGCTTCATCATTGCCGTATTCCGGTTCACTCTCGTCACCTCTTATTTCATGCGTTATTATTTCCAAACCTGATTGACTTTCTAGACTGGGTTGATTAATCTTTAAGCACGCCATATCATTAAGATCAGTTGAAAGAAAGCTGCTCAGAAAAGTAAAAAGAAGGAAAATAAACAAAATTAGAAACGAAAGGAACAAAATTTCATTAATGGGAACAGTACAAGGAAAAACAAACTTGCGAACTCAAATCAAAATGAACTGAAACAAACGGATTTTACTTCGGGGACAATCCCAACACAAAATTTCAAAAGAAAACAATTCAAAACAAACTACCAAGACTCTTTCCGGACAGGGAGAGGAGTAGCCTTCCAATTATTCAGCTTTGCTTTCGATCCCACAAACTGTATCTCGGCATGGCTGGATCCTTCGCCATCCTCGAGCATGCATACATCTGCGAATAGGTCCTCGAACTTTCTTAAGAACTCTTCGTCCGGCCTAACCATAGGACTGGGAACCTTTGTCGTCGGATGTCCTCTTACTCCGGACTTGACAAAAGATCGGGAAATGCGTGGAACAGGTTTCGTGGAGCACCCATGTCTTCTGCTTATTCCTCTTGGCTTGCCGGATGTCCTCTGATGTTGGCTTGAATCCCAAACCGAAGGTTCCCATGTTTTCGACCACGGATACCGGTTGTATGATTCCTTGCAGAGATGCACCTAGACCTTTGCCGGGTATGAAACCATGTCTCAACATTTCACGAGCCACCATGACGTCTGCAGTAATTATTCTGTCATTGGGAATGCATTCCCCTTCTGGAACTCGGTTGGCGGATACCACATCGCAGATCTGGTATACCCACGGCCCAACATCTTCTTCCGTCTCAACGAAGGGGACGATGGTGCCTGGTTGTAGATCATTCTCTCCATGGACGACGATCTCCTGTTGGTCCCACTCAAACTTGACGAGTTGGTGTAGGCTGGATGGAACTGCTCTTGCGGCATGGATCCACGGTCGCCCTATCAGAAGGTTATATGACACCACCATGTCCAGCACCTGGAATTCCATGGTGAACTCCACTGGCCCAATTGTCAAGATTAACACTATGTCCCCAACCGACGCCTTGCCTCCTCCATCAAACCCTCGAACACATATGCTGTTCTTGCGTATCCTGCCGATGTCCACTTTCAACTTGTCCAGCGTAGAGAGAGGACAGATGTTAGCACTGGATCCATTATCGACAAGGACTTTGGTAATCACCGACTCCTCACACTTTACCGTAAGATATAAAGCCTTGTTGTCTCGGTGCCTTCCACAGGCAACTCATCATCGGTGAAGGTGATCCGATTCGCTTCGAAGATCCTATTGGTGATCTTCTCCAAATGACTCACTGAGATCTTATCGGGTACGTGGGCCTCATTCAAAACTTTCATCAAAGCTTGCCGGTGTTCTTCAGAATGTATCAGCAAAGATAGCAATGATATTTGCGCAGGCGTTTTCTTCAGCTGCTCTAAGACAGAATAATCATGCAGCTTCATCTTTTTCAGGAATTCTTCTGCCTCTTCGTCAGTTACCGGCTTTTTCAATGTTGCCGGAGTGATCTTCCTCAATTCCGCAGGGGCAAAACATCTCCCCGAGCGGGTCAAACCTTGCACTTCGCAAACTTCCTCTTTCACTTCCTTCCCTTTGTAGGTTGTTGTAATCTGAGCATAATTCCATTGAATAGCTCTACTATCAGCTATGGGCAACTGTATTGCTGGCTTGATGATGAAAGGATCCATTCGAACGCCTGCTACCGTCAAGACGGGCTTGGTTGCTATCCCCGGTACAACTATTTTTGCTTCCCCCGGCCTCACCGGTACTTCGTTCACACTTCCCTTTTCTGCTTCCGACCCTCCCGGTACGTCCTTCTTGCAAATGGATGGCTCATCAAGGCTCGACCCCTTTCTCATTCCTACCCCGCTAGACTTGATCATCATTACAGGTCTGAGAGGCTTTCTCCTTTCCTTCTTCTACCCGTACCAACTCGATCATGTTGGTCTCATGATGAGTTGGAAGTGGGTTTTGGCTGATGTTGGGCTCTGTTGGAGTCTGGACCTCAATCCTGCGAGTGTCGATGAGCTCCTGGATGGCCGTTTTCAACCTCCAACACTTTTCCGTATCGTGTCCTGGACATCCTGAGCAGTATGCACAATTTACTGAATGGTCCAGGTTCTTTGGAAGAGGGTTTGGTAGCTTAGCTTCAACCGGATTTAGCAACCCTACTTGCTTCAACCGTGGAACAGACTGGTGTAAGACTCTCCCAAGGGAGTGAAAGTCTTTGGCCTCGGTGCCCTGTCGCCCCTGAATGCCTAGTTCGGACGAAAACTTGTGCCCGAGGGGTTCCTGTAAGCTCTTGGGGGTGGATAATTGTTCTGCGGGTTTGGTGCACGCCACGGTGCATGGACGAGAGGTGCAGGGTAGGACTGTGCGTGGTGGACAGTAAAATGGGGATCAGGTGTGGGATAGTAATGTTGCGGGTGGTTGTATGGATTGTGGGAGTAATTTTGGTGGTGAGGCTGGGGCGGGCTATATTGGGGTGCAGGGCCTCTATTTCTGAACCATGCCCCGGACTCGACTGCCGCGACTTCCTCTTTCCTCTTTTTCCCCAGTACTCCTGTACCACTTTGGATAGCCTGAGTGGTGGCTTTCAATGCTGAGTAGCTCATGATCTTGTTGGCTTTCAAGCCTTCCTCGATCATAGCCCCCATTTTTATCACCTCAGTGAATGATTTGCCCACGGACGTCACCAGATGTCCGAAATAGGTTGGCTCTAGTATCTGCAAGAAATAATCCACCATCTCGCTCTCTCTCATAGGCGAATCTACCCTTGCTGCCTGTTCCCTCCAGCGGAAACCAAATTCTCTGAAACTTTCAGCGGGCTTCTTCTCTAATTTTAGCAATGATAAGCGGTCGGGGATTATTTCAAGATTGTACCGGAACTGGCCGATAAAAGCTTGAGCCAAATCATCCCACGTAAACCATATACTGGGGTCCTGTCTAGTGTACCACTCCAGCGCAGATCCTCCCAGACTCTGACCGAAGTAAGCTATCAGAATCTCATCCCGTCCTCCGGCTCCTCGCATTTTACTACAAAACCCTCGGAGGTGGGCTACAGGATCACCGTGCCCCTCGTATAGGTCAAACTTGGGCATTTTGAACCAGGCCGGCAACTGGACATCTGGGAATGGACACAGATCCTTGTAAGCGACACTGACCTGGTTGCCCAAACCGTGCATATTCCTGAAGGACTGCTCCATGCTTTTAACTTTTCTAATAACTTCCTCATGTTCCGAACTTTGGAAGTGCTTTTCCGGTTCTGCCGGGTTATCCCAGTGAGGGGTGTGTGGATGCGGTTCAGGAGCCCTAAAGGTAGGCTCGGGAGGATAGTAAGAGTTGTCATGGATCTGAACATGCGGCTCGCCGGACGGCCTTTGTAGAGTAGCAGGTGGAGGTGCCACAAAAACAGGGGTGACTGGAGGAGGATTTGGCTTGGTTGGTGGAGTGTGAGTGGCATAAGGGTTTTCCCCCTGAAAGTATGGATAGATCGGGGCGCTTGTCGAAGGATCGATGGGTGGATGTTCTGGAGCTGAGGCGAGAGTAGGGAGGTTTGGTGAGGACTGTCCCCTAGCCCAGGCTAGGTGCATCTCTGTTATCTGATGTCTCAACTGTTCTACCTCCTCTTTCATGATTTGCATCTCCGATTTCTCTTCCTCGAGACTTTTACCGAAACTAGACATGCTTGCTGTAATTGGCCCTTTAGATCTAGTACGGTAATGGTGGCTGGCCAGTATATTCTGTCAAACCAACTGCTAAACTTTTCTCGAAATGCAACAAACTTGTTAGTTTACCGAGTTTAACAGATATGTTATAGCACGTTGGATGCAATGCACCTAACCAAATAACCTTTTCTATATGTACTCATAACATGCGTCATTCCAGCTTTTCTCTTTTTCTCTTTTTCTTTTTTCTTCTTTTTCTTTTATCTTTTTCAACTATCCTTGAAAGCCTTATTGTTATTAACCTTCGTATTCTTTTCCTTTCTTTTTAGTGGTGGTCGAATCTTATGTGGATTGCCTACGTATCACGTCCCTGCGTGAATCAGACCGAGCGTAGTTCTAATAACAAGATTGTGGCAAAATTCAGTAACTTTTATATCAAATAAAACCTTAAAGTTACAAAACATGTCTTACAATAATCGACAAAATAGAGGAATGCTTGACTCAAAAAAGGAAAATAAAATGCCAATCAACTTGACTCACTATTTCAAAATACATTTTTAAATCAGAAGTCTAATGCTCTAAAATTCCTGGGGGCCCGCGAGGCATCATTCGGCCTTGTCGCGGGCCTTGGTGTGAGGTCCTTGTGTAGTCCCCTTAAATCTCTCATGATCTGATGAACGTAGCCCATAACCGAAGCAAAAAGGGCAGGGCGGGGCATCTGTTCGCAAGCTAAACACTTCATGGTGACATAGTGCCCTATTTCTCCAATTCTGTCCTTGATCATGTCCCTTTCTCTGAGTAGCTGTTCTATCTGCTGGTTTTTCACCCCCAATCTTCGAGCATTGTTGGTGACTTGGTCTAGGAGCCTATCCACTTGTTCTTGCAATCGGGCCATCAAATCGTGGCAACGGTCGAGGTCTGTTCTGGCATCTCGGCTCTTGAAAACCCGCTCTCCCGAGAATAACATTTGCTTTCCTTAGACTAGTGATGATCTCCGTGTAATCTTCCTCATCCGCTGCAGTAGAAGTGCTTGTTGACTGCCTCCTTTTTCCAGCCTAGCACGCGACCCTCATTGTTTGAGCCTTCGACTCTTCCAATTCTTTTCGGACATCTGAACTTGGTCTTTCAAACCCTTTATCAATTTTTCGTCTCGACTCATCAACTGTCTGTCAGCATCCCGTTTCATTTGCTCGGATTTGAGCTTTCAAGAAGTCATTTTCTTGTGCAAACTTCTTTATCTCCTTCGTCGGCGGCGGCTTGCATATCCTTTTCAAATTGGAGATCTTGGACCCGTTGCTCTATCTTATCGATCTTTGTTCTGTAAACCTCTTCCTTAGCTAACCAGTCCCATTATTCTTGTGACGCTTCAGCAAATTCCTTGAGGTGAGGTCTTTTGGCTGGTCTTTCACCCGATATTTATCCTTTGTACCAAGTAAGATATCTGGGCGCAACCTCTCCTCTAGCTCGATCTTGCACACAAGTGTTTGCCTCCAGATATTGGCATTTGCTCCAGATCTGGCGGACCCTTGCTTCTGGGAATTGACCATCGGGACCAATTTCAATAACCCGGGTACTCAGATCTTCTTCTTTGGGTACTATCTGGCACCTCCCGAGCTGTCTCAACACCCGATGGGGCGCATAAGGTTGAATGCTTTAAGTCCCATTAAGATAAAGGGGGACCTAGCCGCTGGCATGTACACGATTCTGTCTATCTGTAACCAACCCAACGTCCATTGTATTCGACTTGCGCTGAGAGCCTGAAAGTATGCCCTCCATGCCAATGTTCCTTCGGGCAGGTCGGTCCTATCAATCCTTGTATAGAATTCGCTTATGCAAGTTTTCTCAATGATCCATAACTCAAAAACTGAGGGTGATGGAATAAATGCTCGATCATCCACATCCGTAGTGGAAAATTGCACCCCTAGAAAAACTCTTCTCCAGCCTTACAGGCTGTGAGAGCACGAAAGATATCGGCCACTATTATTGGCACCAAAGTACTGTTGTCCTATATTAGGAAAAGTACTGACGACTCCGGCTAACTTTATATCAATGTTCCCGTCTTTCCTCGGGAATACCACGAGTCCTAAAAAGGCTATCACGAAAGCAACTCGTCTGTGCTCCTCCCATTTCGGGCGATTACCCTTGCTGCATAATTTGTTTTCTGGGTCGTCGAAACCTCCCGCATGACCGTACCTTTGATAAATGAAGTTCAAAGTACAAAACCCTCGTGCTAGATCCGGGTTACGCACCGTTCTGGCCGTCTTCAGTGAATCTAAAAACCGATGTACGGCGACAACCCTGGGGGCGATTAGATATTGATGCCCCAATGGTATATCGGTGTTTCCAATGTATCCGGTCATCTCCTCAACAATTGGGGTGAGCTCGAAGTCCGAGAAGTGAAAGACATTGTGCGCGGAGTCCCAATATGTGACTAATGCTCTTATGATGTCCCCTCGAGGTTTTATTTCGAGCAGACATGTGAGACCTTTCAAATACTTTTTAACCTCATCCTGCCCTTCTTTGCCTA
This sequence comes from Nicotiana noctiflora, assembly GCA_032618575.1. Taxonomy (NCBI): domain Eukaryota; kingdom Viridiplantae; phylum Streptophyta; class Magnoliopsida; order Solanales; family Solanaceae; genus Nicotiana; species Nicotiana noctiflora. Next base: position 69,974 of record JASVEL010004955.1, on the reverse strand, counting down.
GATCATCCCACCATAGTCGTATTTGTACCGGGATTTTAGTCATGAGTGAAAAGGGTTCATTTTGAATCGTGCTCATCCTGCACATTTATTTAAAGAAAACGATCATTTTGGCTGGCAATGATTTTTTCAAAATTTACAAATTTGGTATATTTTTTCTGAAAAAATGGCAAGTTGGACCCGACGGGGGTTGCCTACGTATCTCACATCCAGTGAGAATCAAACCCGCGTAGTTCGGTCCGTCAAGACAAACTATTTTCTTTTATTGACCGACAAAGAAAACACATTTTGTTAAGAAACACATTTCTTTTATTGACCGACAAAGAAAACACATTTTGTTAAGACCTATTGTCGGCGAAGTCAACCTTCCGTCGTCTTTTATTAGCAAACTGAACTATTGATTTGTTGGTAAAACACATTTTGTATTTTCTGAAAATATCTATTTACCCATACTGTTTTCGTTTCTCTTCAGTATTTAAAAGCCGGTCAGCATGCAAGTTCGAATAAATGCTTGAAACAAACATGGTATAACAGGATGGTCTTTTCATTTCAGGTTGCCTGTCCTAGACGGACCCAACCCCTGTGTTGAGTCCCCTAAGTCAAATGCAACGTGATGCAAATAAGCGTTTCCTACTAGGGATCCGGTATGCACTTATGTTATTCTAAGTTCAAAACCTCGGTGCATGATCTAGACTGTGTACCCATGCGGACAACTCGGGCTGAGGAAGGAGCTCCTTTCCGGAACCAAAAGGCCAACCGGCTTAGAAACTTTCCGAGCCTCTTCATTATTTTAGGGTATGACACTAACAGACAAGGAGTCTCAACCAATGAGCACATCCCCGGGGTGAGAAGTGAAGTGGTTGTCATGTACGCTTTTATATACTAGCCTACGCAATATCAAAGCGGTAAACATATAACAGCTTTGTATATACAAGGCAACTAGTATCAAAGCGGTAGACATGTAGCACATTAATTAAACATGTAGTAAAATCGATATAGACAAAACAACAATTTAACCGAGCTCGATTCTTAGACCTCGAACCGAAGTTCGATGGTTTATCCCCAACAGAGTCGCCGGAGCTGTCACACCTCCTTTTTACCGCACCTGGGAGGGCGCAAGGGAGTTTTTCCAATTAAAGGACAATCGAGACGGGATCCATTTTATTAAATTCAGAGTCGCCACTTGGGAAAGTAATGGTGTCCCAAGTCACCGGTTTGATCCCGAACCGAGGAAATTTATGACTTTGTAATATAGTCTGCGAAACTAGAAAACCGGATAAGGAACTCTGTTAACCCGGGAGAAGGTGTTAGGCACTCCCGGATTCCGTGGTTTTAGCACGGTCGCTCAACTGTACTTTTTGCTTTTATCTGATTTCTTTATATATTTTAACTATGTATTTTTAATGCTCCGCTTTTATTTCTTAGAAGAATTGCGACGTCACGAAAACACATTTCGAGCCGCACCGCAACCAGTACGCCTGCGACTTTAGTGTATTTTAGTTTCGCCGAGAATAAGATTTGGGTCACATAAATGCGCACCCGTATTTAGGAAAGTAATTTTATTAAAGTCGTGCCTAAAGAGTCTATCGTGTTGTTAACTTTGGGAAAGACCGTGAAATTTACTAAACGATCCTTCCAAATCTAAGTTTTCATAACAATTATTCGAGGGCCCCGCAATTGTGTATTATTTGTTTGGCGAAGCTCGTCTCATTATTTTATTTAAGGTCAATCTTAACATGACTATGATTTTCTATTTAATTGGTCTCTAATAATAAACAAAGGTCCTAATTGCTTTGTTATTTTATATAAACTGTTATGTTACTGCATAGTTTTCTGATTTACACTAATTTGGGCCTGTTAAAGACACGCTGGAGCCCATTACCTAATTACAGTCATTCACAGTCAAACATTCTCTATGCGGGAGATGATCAGTTATTTATGAATGTAGAACATTTTATTATATTAAATTTCTACTGCAAAATTCCATCACTGGTTCATTAGAAATGAATCCCTTAGAGCTTAAATTATAAATATGTATTCAGTCCATTCACATTGTCTTCCTCTCAGTATGTATTAAATCAACGGTGAGTTATCATCTCAAATTTACCATGCATTTTTATATGCATACCTCAACTACAGTGAGCAAACTTGACCAAAAGGAAGCTAAAATATAGAATTACAATTTTTATCATTCAAAACAGTAAAAAATTGTAAAATCTACTCATAACAGAATTAACTAAATTTAAACCTACTAATTGATTAGCTAACTATTCTGAAATCTTATTTTTAATGAGGAAGAATTAACCAAACAACAATGTACGCACTTCCAAACAGTGACTGTTTACATAGGCTCAATTTCTTCATGTTGATTTTTGGTCCAAATACACTAACGATGCTGATTTTCTGTAATTAAGACTTCTGATATTTAAATCGCAAATGAGATTATGCTGATTTCTAATTCCAAACTGAATTCCTACTTTTTTTTTTAGTTTCTAATTTCGAATTAACACCAGCTAACACAAACTAAATAGGAAAAATTTATAACAATCCACAAATGTATACATATATGTCTATTATCCGTATGGCATGAAATCTAAAATTAACATTCACTACTTAACTACAGTCTATCCATTTGGATAACATAAGAGACATCCAATACATATGAATCTGTGAGCATCTCATTTCAGACTTCTCTTCCCAGTTACATCAAAATAAGTTCATAAATGTGTACCTGGGTATTGAAGAGTAAAAGAAAAGGAGGTCAGTGATGGAGTGGCAAGCAATTCACAGCAACAGCAGTAGTGAACCCAGCAACAACACAGAACAGCAACAATCAACAGATACCACACTCAGCAGTAGCCAAAGTATGATCACAGCAACAAAAAAAACCACACCAGTGGTAGCCAAACACTCTACACACCAGTGATAGCCAAACACAACCACAGCAGCAATAGATACAACACCAAACAACAAACCAGGGGGCAATGACAATAAACCAATACAAAAATCGATCCAAGCTCAATGAAACAGTGAACCAGTGAAGAAGCACAATGTTTTCTTTCTTCTTTTCCCTTAAACTATCTCCCTCAAAGCTGTGTACGTATTGTTTTTATATGAAATCTGTGTCTGTTTTTTTTCTTTCCTGTTTTTCCTCTCAAGTCTCTCCCTGTCTATTTTTCTCCCCAGGCTCCTCCTCTTACTGTTTTTCCCTTTCTGTGTCTTCTAGTGTTTCTTCTATTTTTAGTGAGTATTTGTGTGTGTATGCCTCTCAAAAATGTTTACTCTCTCTATCAGTTCCCCCCACTATTCTGAAAATTTTCTCTCTTTTATAACCTGAACCTACAACCTTCAGCCCCCTTTTTTTTTAAATTGTTTTAAACTAAACAGCCCCATACTATTCCCTCTGTTTTTACCTCCTCAGTTTGTCCAGGTATGGCTCTGATTTTAAAATCTTTGAAGTGCAGAAATTAAGTGGAATTCTCTGGTGTGCATCAGGTTCCACGAACCCCATGTGCATTGCACATTTTCAGCACTAACTAGAGTTGTTTTCTCATTTCCTATTACTTAATGCCCAACTACTTAAAATCTAAAAGTTTACAGACAATATTGTTTGATCCGGATCCCCTATTAACTCTGACTTTTGTAACTATTTAACTACATTGAGGGCATGTCAGTTCATTAATGGCAGAATGTTTAAACTAAAACCAATTTTCAGGTTTTCCAAATCCTTAGCTAATATTCTGTAATCCCATTAGAACTTTAGCTATAACCAATTCAACTTCCTAATTTCAACCATAAACAAAAATTAGATTTAAGTTCAAAGCAATGATCCAGATGGAAATTTATCAGTTTTAAATAGCATTGTCCCCCATTGTTCTAAACAAAGAGACCTATATAACTAATCGACGATATTCGTTTAATCGATTATAACACACGTAATCGATAACGATTAATCGACATTCAAACTATAACATACGGTCAGGCTCAGAGGGGCAACAAACCTAATCAACATCAATTAACAGTGAAGACAAATTCATACGGAATTGCAACGATTGAAGGTTTCAAGACTCGACTCATATGTAAAAACTGAAATCAAACAGAGGTGAGTGATCGACGACATTCAATTAACTATAACACGTAACATGGATAACCAATTAATCAGCCAAACAGTGATTCTGAAATCTCGGCCAATGCCGGACATATGCGAAGTTAACTATTCGACGACGCTAATCGACGCGAGTTCGTATTCTATAACTAACATATTCGATTAAACAAATCAGAAACAACAAATTGACCAAATAAAGGTCTTTGATAGAAGAAGGAAAAACAGAAAATTGAAAACTATTTAGAGAAAATCAACGACGAACAAAACTACAAAACGATTAAACTAAAACGACGAGTATGAATAAATGAGAACATAAAAGAAGAAGAAATACCTTGAGAAATATTCGAGGCTCGGCCAACTTGGGCTTTGGGATTCAAGGTTGAAAAGACCTTAATTGAAATGTTTTTCTAGTGAAAAACAAGTCAATTAAAGTCTATTAGACCTTAATCTCCATGAAGTCCGATGAAGAAACTCCAATTCGAGTTTTAGGGTTCATTCAATCGAATTGAAATTCGACGAGTTCTGCTACGATTCGAGCAAAACTATCACAGGATTTGGGGTTAAGGTAGCATGTTGGTTTAGGGGTGTCGATTTGGGGTTAGTTGGGGTCGGTTCAAGCTCGACTCGAATCTTCAAAATGAAGATTCGAGAAGATGAAGATTGATTCGAGTTAAGCCAATACCGGATTTGGGTTCAGGGTGTTAAGGTGGCTTCGTGGTGTTGATTTGGTGGCCGGCGGCGTTGTTGCCGCCGGGTTTTGGGCGGAGGAGAAGGGTGGCGGCTGCTAGGGTTTTTGGGAATATTTGGGTCTAATGAAAGAAACAAAGGAAAGGGATGTTTGGGTGAATGAAATGCTGGGGTTTGGGGTCTTTGGCTATGTCAAATGTGGGAATTAATTTCAGCCGTTGGATCACAAGAATCCAACGGCTCAGATCAACTCTTGTAACAAATGGGTCGGTTGGGATTGGGCTGACAGGGTATTGGGTTTAATTTTGTTTTTGGGCTTAGTCTTATTTAATGAAAGATGGCCCAACCCTTTTCTCTTTGTTTCTTCACTTTGTTTCTTTTTTCTTCTTTTTAAATTTAGCTCCTAAATTAATTTCAACAAGATTTTAAAATCCATAGTTACATTATAGGTCAAAATTAACTTATTAATATTAATTAACCTCTAATATCAATTAAACACATATATCAAAAATAAGATAAAATCACACAATTGGACAATGAATGATAAAAATGCAAAAGATACATTATTTTTGTTATTTTCATTTTCGTAAAACAAACTTAATTACTATCAATTGCAAACTTCGAATTTTATATATGTAATATATTTTTTTTTTATTTATTTAAACAAAAGACACGGACACACAAACGCAAATAATAAGAGAACAATGACATATAATCCACAAAAATCACGCACAACACCAATACTGTTTTATTTTGAAATTTTGGGAGTAATTCTCACGTAGGGCAAAAATCACGTGCTCACAACTGTTACTTGCCTTGTTGACCAGATACCGTGGTATTATATGTTAAGGAGTGTTGTGCCCGAGGGGCCGACTTACGAGACAACTTACTCTATCTCATATAGCATTCATATGTTTGGCTGTTGAAAAAGAAAAAGGGATAGTTGTAAAAGAGATTTTTAACTCATCTTGAGACTTTCTAAAGGATTTTTACAGTATTACGCTTTTTCTCAAATGGGTTGTATTGTCTTTTATTGCATTTTGGTGTGCTACTATATATTTTTTTATCGCTCAGATATTATTCTCTCCTATTACTACTGAGTTAGAAGTACTCATTTTACTCCATGCACCTCGCGTGCAGTTGCAGGTATTATTAACCCGATAACGGGTTATTAGCAGGACCGAAGGCCTTATTGTGGTAGTTGAGCAAGGTGACCGCCAGTGTTCGCAGCACTGTACTGCATCTTTGTATTCCGGTTTTTATCTTGTATATATATACATTGTTGGCCCAATAGTAGTGTCCCTACTTATTAGATGCTCGTGACTTGTGACACCCCGGTCGGATTGTATTGGGATGAAATTAATAGTTTTAAATACCAATAAGTTATAATTTCTATTCATTTATATTTAATAGCTGTTAAAAAAAGGATTTGAGGTTGTTGACTGGCCTTGTCTTCACGAGAGGCGCCATCACGACCGGATATGGAATTTGGGTCGTGACAATTTCAAAGCTCAAAGACCGTTTTACCTCTCGACTCCACCTCCAATCAACTCGTATCTAACCATAATTAACTTAATAGCATCAATTAATGCTAAAAACCCAATTCCAATATTATAGATTTTCGAACATTTTTCCCAAAATTCAAAACCCGACCGGGACCGACTTGGTCCAAACTAAAAAACTGGATCAAAACCTGATTACCCATTCACCCTCGAGCCCGGATATTCAATTGGTTTTGGAACCTGACCTCAATTTGAAGTCTAAATTCCTAAATTTCAAAATTTCTAAGTTCAAATAAAAAACGCTCAATTCCACCATGAAAATCCTAGATTCTAAGATAAAATCTTAAATGAAGATGAAATAAATGAGTTAAGAATTATATACCTATGATATGGGGAAGAACTAGCTTTTGGAAAATCGCCTCTTGAAGTTTAGGTTTTGAAATTTTGGAAAATGAATAAAAAATCCTGGCTAAGTCCCTTTTTGCACAATTGTAGATGTCACATTTATGAGCCGAGCTTCGCAATTACGAAGCTCGTAAATGCAAGACTGGCATCGCAAATGTGAACCTGTCGCAAATGTGAACATTTGGTCGCAATTGCAATAATCCACCTTACTTGACTACTTCACAAATGCAGGCCAGGGTTCACAATTGCAATCATTGGCTGGCCCAGCTTTCTTGGCATTTACGATGAAAGCCTCACAAATGCGACCTCCACAGTGATCGCAAATGCGAACCCTAACCTCGCATTTGCGAGGTCTGAGGCCTGCAACACAACTGAAGCATACTAGCTATTTTTCTAAGTTTTAATTCACTCTATAGCTTATTCAAAACTCACCCGCGCCCTCGGAGCTCCATACCGAACATGTACACAAGTCTTAAAACATCATACGAACTTGCTCACGCAATCAAATCGCAAAAATAACACGTAGATCTACGAATTCAACACCAAAACACATGAAACTTTCAAGATAGTTTCAAAACTTTTATTTTCTCCACCAAAGATCTGAATCACATCAAATCACTTCCGATTTTTACCAAATTTCACATATAAGGTTTAAATATCATAAGGGACCTTCACCGGGCTCCAAAACAAAAATACGAGACTGATACCAACAAGATCAAATCTTTTGAATTATTGCATTTTCGCTCTTATCAATTTCTTTCAAAAATTTATTTCTCATGCTAGGGACCCCGGAATTCGATTTCTGGTATACACCCAGGTCCCATACTTTACTACGGATCCTTCGGGACCGTCCAAATACCCGTCCGGATCCGTTTACTCAAAATATTGATCAAAGTCAACTAAAATAAAATTTTAAAAGCAGAAATTATTATTTTCTTAAATTTTCAGATAAAGGCTTTCTGGAATCGCACCCGGATTGCGCGCGCAAATCGTTGAGAGATAAAAATAAACTTTTATGACCTTGAATTACGAATTCGATTTCTAAAATAAGAGATGACCTTTTAAGGTATTACAGATGATGTTCTCACTTCCTATAAATTATCTTTAACCAGATAAACTCAAACTATTTCAAGCAACCAGAAGAAACAAAATCAACAGCACCCGCAAAGGAAACATGATTTCCTTCGATGAGGCAAAATGCACCCAAGGAGACTCTGGTAATTTCTTTAGACTTCATTGATTAATACTCCATCAAATATATTTTACTCCTATTCACTCTATAATTTCTTTATAATACACATGTATATTCTTTTAATATTATTTGTAGGCATCTTGACATTTAATTGAAAGTTAAGGTTTCTGCATCCTACATGTTACTCTTTTAATTTTCTTTATGGACATACTTAACGTTTTAGTGAAAGTGAAGACCTCCGTTAAAGAATGGAAAAGGAAAAGAAATGCAATACTACTAATTAACCAAAGGTAGTTGTAACTAGTTAACTTAGTTGTTAATTTTATCATAATCATTAATCGATAGAATCAAAGTATTTATTACAATTACTATAATATTTGATTGTAAGAGTCGGGTGTGATCATATAACCTTATTGGTGCTAGCAGAAGAAGATATGATGAAATGCTACAAAAATTGATTAATAAAGCACTCTTTGTAGCACTATGTTTTGTTACGGATACAATATACCAAGGTAGTGTATCAAAAAAACAAATTATATTATAGTAAATTCTTTATCTTTTAGATTATACTTAATCTTTTTCTTTTTATATTTTAGAAAGAAATTTTGTGATACTCCATTATAGTTGTTAATAATATACTCATAAATCTAACGTTTCAAAAAGTTATATTTCTTCAAAATGATAATTATATTACTTGATTTTTTAATTTAGGGAATTATTACTAAGATATAGTTATTATGTAATATGTAATTGAAATGCATGCATAATACGTATAAAAGGACAAAATAAAAAAAAAATATGTAATACGTATACTGTTTAAAGAGGCCATAGAGGTGAAGATTGGGGATATCATAATTCATTTGACCATATAAAGGTATATTCTTCCAATTACTTAAGAAATCGAACAATTATTCTAAATGATCGCACATTCAATTACTTAAACTAAAAATAGTCGGAGAATATATAGAATATATATATATATATATTCATAGTAAATACATATATATAATTGTATATAATAAGTGTATAGTTTATGTATATCGACTAAAAAAAATAAACAACAAAATTCAGCCGACTAATGATCCCTTATACATTTATACGCTTTTTAGTGTGTATTCAATCTACTCAATATATACCGAAAGAGAGATAGTTAATGCGACCCAAGCAAATTTTCTGGCAAGAAAGTAAACTTTGTAAATAATATTGCTGTACATCATTGTTCTAGGCTTCTAGCATTGAAACACTTGATTACAGCCAAAGGAAAGCATTTGACAATTCTTTTCCTACATTTTTCTATATTACTAAATAAGTCAATAGTTTACTTATGTATGTTTGTTGATATCCCCTATAATTTTAGGGTTTTGATAATAAAGAACGAGAATTTTCCTTTGTCTCAATTTAATTATGGGATACTCTTTTATTTAGTAGGTCTCAAGATGAATGTCACGTTTACTTATCTGGAAATAATTTGTCTTTAAAATTTATGCTTCCATTGATTTAAAGCAATACAAATATTTATAATTTATTTTAGAATATAAATACCAAAAAAATTCTTTCTTTCGTTAACGCAGTGTCAAGTCAAACACCACCACATAAATTAGGGCAGGGAATAATATTTTACTCTTTTGGTTTGCAATATTAAAATGTATTCAATCAATCTCTAAAAATGTTACATTACCTTTTCATTTAATTTCTATTTTACAAAATATATCAAGTAATAACATTTTCCTTATTTCTTTAATGATCCTTTTAAAATAAACTACTAACCTTTTTAGCACAAAAAGAAGAATTCAAATTATATCGCAAATTGGTGTTGAATAAGAATAAAAAAGCTCACATTACTTATCAAAACCGAAACACAAAATTGAGGAGATCAAGTTACAACACGTTTAACTGAGAGAAGACCCATGAAGTTAAAAAGGTTAGTGAAATCGAAATTGAGATGAAGAGATAAACACGAAAATAACAATCGAGAACACTAAAATATTTGAAGAAGATAATGACGATCCAATATAATTATCATTAGGAACGGTAGAGAAAAAAACATACAACTAGCGTATCATATATAATGAAGTGTACACATCATTCCATGATTATTATAAAATCAAATGAGTAAAAAAAAATCATATGTATTTAACTAAAATCTGGTTGTTCATCTTTAATTTGCATATTTAAACGATATTCAATCATTTTTATTTCGACAAATAAGTGATGATACACATTGATTACTTCCACAAACTTACAATTCTTTCTTGTATAATTTTTTTCTCAATATTTTTATAACTAATATTGATATTAATTTTTAAAAATATGTATACATGACTTGGTATACACGTGCAACGCACGTGCAGAGAAACTAGTTTAATTAAACGGAAAAGGCCTAGAAATGTCACTCAACTTTCAGAAATGGTATATCCATGTCATCCGTTAAAAAAATGCTTATTTCATGCTACTGCTGTTAAAACAATGGTCCATTCATTCCATTATTGACTAACGGTAGTGGCATGAATGGGCCAAATAAAAATTAAGTTGTTAGTCAATAATGGCACGGATGAGTCATTTGTTTAACGACAGTGGCATAAAAATAATAATTTTTTAACGGATAACATAGATAAAATATTTTTGAAAGTTGGATAGCATTTTAGGCCTTTTCCGTTAATTAAAAGTGAAAGGTTCATTCTCTTGGTGTTTATGAACAAATCTATTTATATAGAATAGGAGAAGCAAAATTACTACATTAAGACAAGTGTCTTAACCACAAAAAGCCAAGTGGTATTTTTAAGACAAAATAAACTACTTTTCTAACCAACTTTTTATTAAATTTTAAATTTTAAATTAATTGGTTAGACTATCCGAATTAATGAATATGGATATCTTAATTATTAATTAAAAACGAAAAATACAAAAAACATATTCTACTCATTCAAACTTGAGTTTTAAAATAATTTTATAATAAAAAACAAAAATAACAAAAAAATAAAAAGTTGCCAATTTAAATTGGAGAGTAATTTCTCAGAGCTTTTATCACTTTGCTCATGTTTTGCAATGCAGTTAAATTGCAAGACAGTTAAATTAATACCCATGTTCCAACACTCAACTTCCCATCTCCCTCCACATTTACTCCCCACTTACCCACTATACTTTTAACCACTTCTCCACCCTTTTAATGACATAATATTACCATTATAAATAGAAACTAAACTTGTCGGTTATATCTAAAAAGGTGACAGAAGAAACAAAAACAGATTACAGTGGGATAATATTAAGTAAAACTTATTGTTGAAAATCACGTCTGTCACACCTCCCTTTTTACTACCATACTTTGGGAAAATGCATATAAATATGCTTGTAGGGTATACCTCGACGCTCAAATACCCGAAACGGATATAATAGCATAGAGGAAGGAGTTTTTCCAATTAAAGGACAATCGGTTCGGAATTTTGTTGAGATTAATCAGAGTCGCCACTTAGGAAAATAATGGTGTCCCAAGTCACCGGTTAATCCCGTAATCCCGAATCCGAGGAATTTGACTCTTTTCAAAATGTCTGCGAAGCAAAGATCCGGATAAGGAACTCTGTTAACCCGGGAGAAGGTGTTAGGCATTTTCGGGTTTCGTGGTTTTAGCACGGTCGCTCAATTGTCATTCCCGATTCTTGTTTGACTTAATCATAGATTTTAACAACATAGTGCTTTTTACTTAAATATTTTTACGGAATTTTGCGACATCGCAAAAACATGCCTCGAGTCACACCGCAACTAGTACGCCTGTGACTTTCGGTATATTTCAGCTTTGTCGAGATTTAGATTTGAGTCGCACCAAGTGCACACTCGTTCAAAGGAAAGTACATTAAATCGTGCCCTAAAATAACGTCTATCGGCTTTTAAGTCTTTTTGAGAGAAGCTATGGAATTCGCTATTAGCTCTCCCGAGTCTACTTTATTATCTTATTACTAAATGGGGGCCCCGCTTGTTTAATGTCGGGCGAGGCTCGTCCCAATTGAATTTTAGAAGTTCAATCTTAATATATACGTACTAGGTTATCTATATTGGTTTTTCCTTAGTCATATCTTAACTCCTAATTTCAGACTTGGGCCCAGGTCGTTATCATTGCCTTCATTGGGCCTAGGCCCTTGCCATTTCATTTAAATGAACGCTGGATTTACCCAGGCCTTAATGACCCAGGCCATCTTTGGGCTTTTGTTCAATGGCCCAATCAGATTCACATTACGATTTAGGCCCATGTCATATAACAGGCCCATACTCATCTATGATAATTAAAACAGAAACATAAATGGAATACTGATGCAAAATAAGGAAGAACTCAAAATATTTTATTCATCATAAAAGAGAACTCAATATACAATTTATCTGCAGATCATAAATTAATTATCAACTGTACATAAGACTAGAATTAAAAGACTATTTCTAAGCTCGACTTTTACTAACGAGGGGACATTAACATCTACATTATTTACCAGTTGACAAAATCTAAGAAGGACAATTTGATTATATAAGAAATTTGAAGAGCAATTAAGCTAATTAACTACAGATTATCTAAGACTAAGTGATTAATTACACATGCATGGTTATATTGCTGTTTTTACCATGAACCAAACCTATTAGATATCACAAATCAGGTTGATGCATTATCCGACTGTTTCCTCCTTAAATTACTCAGACTCGAATTTAAGTATGCAACATTAACTAACTATACGAGTAATGGCCTTATAAATCAGTTTTTTAAATACACAAACCCAATATCTAAGTTCGACTAGCTTCACGACTTAAGCATTACTAAACCACATGATTTTACTAAGATTTAAATCCTACTTGTGTCTATGTACAGATTCACGACAGTATAGTTAACTACGTGATTTTATTTTTACGAAGAAGCTTACTATGAAAGAATAATTAGCGATTTTTTTTTTGAAGAAAAGTGATATGCTAACTTATGTTTTAAGGCTTTTACCTAATTAAACTAAGTGATACGCTATCAACACTATACTACTACTGTACTACTTATTACATTGTTTTTGTTTGGTTTTTGTTTTTCAGCTACTACACAATACTATAGTAAATAAGCTACAATCCTAAACTAGTAATATCAAACTATAAATTACATAACAGCATATAATAGAAAGGCTGAATCTTCATTTCTATTCAATCAATTCGCCATTACAACTTCACATGAAAGAGTGATGTACCTGGATCACAAAGAAAATCCAATGAGTCTAGGGAATCAGGCAAATAAGCACAGCAAGGTTTCGAACAACAATGCAACATATTGATTGAAGATCCACAAAGCAAAAATCCACAACAAGAGCAAGTAAAAATCCCACAGTACAGCAAGTATAACCAGACCAGAATTCAAGTAAAGAACCCAGAAGAAGAATATCCCTAAGCTTTTACTCGAAAAATCCCAGAAATACTACTGTTATATTACTATATTTTTCTCTGAACTTTTTCTTGTCAAAAGCCAGCCCTTCTTCTACTCTTTTTGGGAGTATTTATAGGCATGTGCCAAGGCTAAGACTTGGGGAGAAAGTATGGGATAAAATCCCACTTCTCCCCTCTTAAAATTATAAAAATTCACTTAGACCCCAAATTCTGTTAAAAATCCTTCCAGAATGTGCTGGAAGGTTCCAGAGATTCCTTTTTACCAATGTAACCTTAAGGGTTAGGGATTTTTACTGATTTCCCTTTTTAGGGAGACCATTATACCCTTAAATCTCTGCAAAATTGCAGAAATCAGGGGTACAAATGACTCCCTTACCCTCTTATCTTTCAAACTATTCACTATTTTACCAAATTGGTTTCCAATTGTGCCCCTAAGGACACTGCTGATTTACCCGACCTACCTAGGTCAGGTTTCAGCATTTTGGGGACTTATTTTACTAATGGCCAGCCCTTGCATTGGTATTTAAAGGCTGGCCAATCATACTTTAGGGAACTATTTCAATTTTAGCCTCTTTTAGTCCAATTTCAGCTAATTAAACTAATCTGCAGGGCTAGCCTGCTTTATTGTTGTATATGACTATTTAAAAACTAGCCAGTCTCAAGTTGAGACTTAGCTTGGGTACTTGAACCCAATTACTGAACACAGTTGGGCCCAAAAACCTTTGCAGGCCTGGCCACTTTAATGTTCAGGGCTCAAGGAGAGCCTGGGCAAGTCTGCATTTGCAGAATTAGCCATTTTGCACAACCAGCCCCTTTTTGAGGTGGACCGGTGTGTTAGGACCTTATAGAGTTGGTCAACCTTTTGCAAAGTTGACCACTCTTAGGTCAATTATTTCCTAATGACTTATTTTTGTTCATTTTAAGGTTAATTAGACTAATTTGCAGGATTAGCCTGCTTTATTAAAGCACTTAAGCTATTTAACTAATGGCCAGTCTCAAGTTGAGACTTAGCCTGGGCAATTGAAGCCCAATTACTGAACATAGGTTGGGCTAAGGTCTTTGCAGACCTAGCCACCTAAAGTTCAGGGCTCAAATAGAGCCTAAGCAAGTCTACTTTTGTAGACTTAGCCCATTTTTACACAATTAGCCTACTTAAATATTGGCCAGTGTGTGACAGACCTAACAGAGTAGGTCAATTGCAAAATTGACCACTCTTGGTCACTTATTTAACTTGTAGCCTATTTTTGTGATTTTCAATTTTAACCTATTTCAAAACTAACTACTTTATGGAGCTTAGCACTAACAGCTATAACCAATTCCCCTAAAGTTAATGAGTGTTAATCAAATAACCATACCAACAAGAACTACTGAAAACTCAGTTATTTTCAACATGTTTTTGCACACAGAGCCACATAATACCAAACAAATGCATCAATCAACCAAAACTCAGAAAGGGAAATTTGATATGGTTGAATTTTAGTTAATCAATTAACATTATCCAATTCATGTGACAAAGTGTCAAACTCATGTTAATCTAGACTTAATTATCACTAGCTCAAGTCAGATGACAATTGAAAAGCTTCAAAATCTTTAAGGCTAATGACCATAGATATGCACAAAAACTAAACTATCACAAACAATAAGTAACAGATGAAGCATGATTCATTTAGGCCAAAAGACCACAGAATAGCATAGACATGCTAACTAGGATCTATTTTCGAGTACTAATCCTAACCTTATGTACACATGTGATGGATTAAAATGAAGACAAAGAATAGAAGACACATGAGGAAACAGTGAAGCAGAATCATTCAAGACTGTTGAGAGCTAACAGAGAAGATTAAGACAGAGTGAGGTTAAAAGCTTAAACATGCAATCAAGAATAGAGAAGCCTAATACTAACAGAGAACAGAGATGAAAACAAAAGAAAAAATATTCAAGTGAAATCTTCAAATCAGGTCAAAAATCCAAACAAGGGATCATAAAGAGAGAAGAATAGGCATGCTATTGAAGACTCAAAACAAAACAGAAGAAACACAAGATGAACCCTAATACTACGCCAATCTTTTGAATCAGAAAAACCAGTAATACAAAAAGAGATATAGAAAATAGGCGGGTTAAGAAAACTAAACTAGCAGATATAGTCATGGGATTTCAAGAAAGAAAACAGAGAAACAGCTAAGAAACAAGAGCAGATAGATAAGCAGATTAAAACCCTAAAACTAACATGGAGGGTGGTGGCCGCCATTGGCCGTCTAGGGTTCGAAGGTTGAAGACGATGAAGGAGATGAAGAGAGGCGAGGAGAAGGGCGGCTAGGGTTTGCAAATTAGAGAAATGGCTTGGTCTGTTCAGACCAAAGCCTTAAGTACTCGGGGTAATTGATGAGATCTGAGCCGTTCATTTGATGAAGATCGACGGCTCCGAGGTGCGTTACATAAACGACGCCGTTTGAATGCTTATGAGACCAAGGTCTCGCCCGTTGGATCAACCAGGACGGACAACTCAGATTCAATCTCTCTCCTAACTAATTAAATTAATCCTTCCTTTTATCTCAGCCATTGGATTAAACAAGACGGACGGCTGAGATTGATCCTCACATCTCAATTAATAAAAGAACTCCACTAATTATTTGGGCCGTTGGATTGAACCTAGATGAACGGCCGAGATTGCATCAGCTTAAAGCATTGGACCGGATCCCTTGGGCTTATGTGCTTGGGCCTCTAAATTCAATTCAAATTGGCCCAAGCTTATTACACCACCAATTTTTTTTTGATTTTCTGGTATTTTAATGATTTTTTTATGTATTTTCTTTCTATATTTTTTTTATTTTCTTTTATGGAATATTATAAAAACCTAATTTCCTACTTACTCTAATTATTTAATATTTTTGGCAATTTTCTACTATTTTTTTTCCCTAATTTCCGCTATTGAGAACTATTTTTTGCTAATTTTCTTCTTTAAACTAATTAATCAAAGTAATTACCTAGCCTACTTTTTTTGATTTTTTTCTAATTTCTAATTGTTCAAACACACAAAGTGTAGCTAATTTCAAACAAAGCAAGTAATTGCACTCAAAACATATTTATTATAATTTTGGAATTAATTGCCCGGTGCAAAAATCACGTGCTCACAACGTCTACCTCAACTGTCAGTGATTTCATACGTAAGGTTTGTTTTTTAATTTGTTCATTAACGATTTTTAGTACACATTTCGATCTATTCATGCTTCTTTTAACACATGTCGTGTTAAGAATTTTCAGTTATTTGACTATAATCATCAGTTCACTGTTAGCTATATTAAGAGGCACACGGTTTTGATTGTAATGAAGTTGTACTGATTATTGAATATATAGTTTTAATAACTAAACACATTACGTTTTGCTAGCTTTGAATTATTTACGTGTTCTCTTCTGAAAGTTAGATTTATTTTGTTCAAACAAGTATTCTGAAGAAACATGATACATTGTACATACGCTTCTCATAATATGCACATTAAAGGCCAAGGAAAACTGGTTTGGAAAAATTTACTCAACATTTTATATAATATACATTTACTGAATTATTACATTTATATGTTGTACCTATTCATATTGCTTTTTTAATCTTATTTTAGATATGGATGAAAATGACACGATGAAATTATTCCTACTATGGCTACTCAAATTGAACGAAGGGGACAACGTAAAAGGGCACGCCGTCGCAGGTTTATTCGTATAATGCTTCACAGTCAAAGCGTGAAGTTATTAGAAAAATCCCAAGGGCGATACAAAAAATGTTAAGAGATTGAAGGGCGGAAAGAAGAGAAAAAGAAAAGAAATTTAGAGAGCCTAAGCCTTCAGTAGATTTTCATATTGCAAATTATCAAGTTACTCGAGATGCTTTAATTGATAGTATAGACAAAATTGTACTATATGATTGGGAAGCGTTAATAATTTTAGTAGATTCACTTGGACAACCATTAGGTACTATTTTAATTGACATTTATTACGAGGTTTGGCCAAGTGAACCTTTTTGGGTTTATATTATTAAATTTGAAGCTGAGTGGAAAAACCGGTTGTACGACTACTACCTGTAAAAATTTTAATTAATGAAAGTTTGTTATTTGTTTTCAACATTACCTATCATTTTACGGAATTATTTTTCTTACGAGTATTAAATAAAATAAAAAACATCATAGAATAAAAATAACTTATTATTTAAAAAAAAATTAAACGTTTACGACATATCCAATTTCTTAAAAGAGGAAAAACGTGAATACACACATTACTTATCATTAATATAATGGGTCGTCCTTAAATAACATCCTCTACATTCAATCAAACAACTGTGATATATGAAGTTACTGCAACATGGCGACGTAAAATGCATAACACTTCCATACAATCATACTTTTAAATTTATTCACAGTTGGAATATGCTCTCTCACATATTTTGGAAATGGTCGGTCATAGTTAGGGTTGTTGCAAATAGTTCATCGCTCACAATTTTGTTTTGTTTATAATATGCTATTATTATGTACACTTATGTTACAAAATAGTGAAAACAGTATAAATTGTTAATATGTTGGATGCACTCAATCAAATTGACATTACAATTTCCTTATCTAATCATTCTGTTAAATACTTGAAACAAGTAGTTTATCAATTTGTTCGTTGTTCAACATTTATAATCATCTTATACCTGTCTAAATAACACAAATATTTCTATCTACCCTATGCTCGTGTATCGCACGGGTATGTACACTAGTTATACAGAGTAGGAGAAGCAAAATCACTACATTAGGACAAGTGTCTTAACCACAAAAAGCCAAGTGGCATTTTTAAGACAAAATAAACTACTTTTCTAACCAACTTTTTATTAAATTTTAAATTTTGAATTAATTGGTACACTATCTGAATTAGTGAATATGGATATCTTAATTATTAATTAAAAACGAAAAATACAAAAAACATATTCTACTCATTCAAACTTGAGTTTTAAAATAATTTTATAATAAAAAACAAAAATAACAAAAAAATAAAAAGTTGCCAATTTAAATTGGAGAGTAATTTCTCAGAGCTTTTATCACTTTGCTCATGTTTTGCAATGCAGTTAAATTGCAAGACAGTTAAATTAATACCCATGTTCCAACACTCAACTTCCCATCTCCCTCCACATTTACTCCCCACTTACCCACTATACTTTTAACCACTTCTCCAACAATGCAATTATACTAAATATTGGATAATATAATAAAGAAAAATACATAACAAAAAATTATTGGATGACTATATTAGTCCTTTTAATTTAATAGACATTTTATTCATTGAAATTCCGATAATATTATCGAGAACAACAGAATAAAATTTAATTGATTTTTTAAGACTAATAAAATATATATCTTCTCTCATATTACAAAAAAATGACGATCAGACTAAAATATTAAACAAAATAATATGCTAATAAATATTGTTATTAACATTGTATAATTACTAAACATTGGATAATATAATTAATAAAAAAATATAAAACAAAAAAGGTCTTCAATAATCTACACGTTTTACACCTCGTGCAAATGAATCCCCATGTTCGAACCCAACTTCTTTCACTTATTTCACGACATTACACCACATTTATGGACTGTTCGTATAATACAACAAAAGTGGAAACATTTTGTCCTCCAAATAAATTTTTTCACAGCTTTTATCACTTTGCTCACGTTTTGCAATGCAGTTAAATTGTGAGACAGTTAAATTAATACCCATGTTCCAACACTCAAGTAAGAATGAAAAACAAATTCAGGTGATTTATAATTATATCCTTAAATTATATAAATATTAAATATTATAAAAGTAGATTAATATTTTAAAAATATTTTTGTCCTTCAATATTTGGCATAAATTATTCGTGCTTTTATAATAACTAGTCAATGAGGAAGGTTTAATAGATAATTTATTCATCAAAATTCAGATAATATATCGAGAACAACAGAATAAAATTAAAATTAATTTTTTTAAGATTATTAAAATATATATCTTCTCTCATATTACAAAAAAGAAAAAGAAAAAGCAATCAGACAAAAATATTAAACAAAGTAATATGTTAATAAATATTTTTATTAACAATGTATAATTACTAAACATTGGATAATATAATAAAGAAAAATATAAAAAAAAAGTTCTTCAATAACTATATAAGTCTTTTTAGTTTAATAGAAATTTTATTATTGAGTATATCGTATTGACAAATAAGATGATAATTTAAATTTATTAAAGTAATACGATCTAATATGTTCAAACAAATCCGATTAGGATTCAATTTAACTAATATTGTTTAATATTGACCGCGTATCGCGCGGGTACTATTGCGTTCTAAAGAACACAAAATACTATAGTAAACGACACTTCACTCACTCAGAGATGTTTATCAAAACCTCTGCAAGTCAATGCCAACCAGACATGTCTTAATAATTCCCTATTCTGTCAAGCCAAATTAAGCTCCATCTTATTGTTCCATTGGAAATATCACCCCGCGTGTTCTCTTGTGCATCATCGGAGTCATTCAGTGTTCCATTGCAAGTTTTCCATCAAACAACCTTTCTCTTACTTCCTTAGCCTGTAACGTTACCACAAAGAAAAATTAAGAATTGTCGTAAATTCTTGACAAAAAAAACTACATCTCCAGAACAACATCAAGTAATTTGTTCAATCACTAAAGCCAAAAAAAGGTTCTTTTTATTTTTTAACTTCAAGGATAAACATAGATGATAGACATAACAAATAATAACATTTTTTATTTCCTATTGGGTTATATACGTTTGCCAAATTGATCCAAGCTATTGCATAGTTCAATTTAGTACAGTCCAGGTTGATCTATGTATCCATTAATAAGTTCGTAACACAACCCGTCCAGATCCGGGCATCGCCAATGAAACAAAGTTGAAATAGCTACCTGTTTTTCCCAATCTGTGAAAGCAGTGATAAATGAAAGCAGAATTGTTTGCACTGTGGATCCTATGAGTAATCCACTCCACAGGCCTTTCTCTTTCCAATTCAAAGAGAATCCCATCAATAAAGAAGCTGGAATTCCAACCAAGTAATAGGCTCCTAAATTCACGTAGGCTCCTATATGTTGCCATCCACTGCCTGTTGCTACTCCTGATGCAGGAAATTTAAAGCATACATTATTTAAAAAAAAAAAAAAAAAGAAACTACTTCAGTTAGAAATTAAGTTTGATGAAAATAGTAACCTGATAATACTGTTTGTATGCTATCCATGACGATGGAAAGGCAGAGAAGAGGAGTGAGTGCTGTGATAAGAGTGATGACTTCTTTTTCATTTGTGAAAGCATATCCCCATACGCTACGGCAGCTAAAAAGAACTGCACTTGCTATCAGGAATTCTGAAGTTGCTAGAGTGAAGACTGCAATGATCGAAACTCTAGCTGCTTTTGGATTTCCAGGTCCTAATTCGTTTGAAATCCGAGTGCTATAAAATAGTTATGAGAAAAATTAAGAATGCAATATTGTATATACCATACTAATCTGTTGACCAATAAAGTCGAAGAGAAGTATATATGTTGAAGAGATAACCTTGCAGCAGCACCAAAAGAAAATGGAAAATGGAAATGTATTTGAGAGGTTGTAAGGCTGCATCAAAAGAAATTTAAACAATACTTATTTGTTATGAGCTTCTGAATTTTCTAGTTATATTAAAGAGTGAATTGTTACATGATAAGAGTACCAAATAGATAGGACAGAAGTCTCTAGCTGTGGATTTGGCAGCAATCCACAGAGCAATGTAATCAGCTCAACTGCCCACCATCTCAAACTATACAAAGAAGATATAAAACTACTTAATAAATCAGACCTTAGATGTGATAAACAAAGAAAAGATAAAAGTTTGAAGTTAAATTACCAAACCATTCTAGCAGATGGAATAGCAAATTGGAAGAACTCTGGCAAAACAAGGAATACATCCTTCGAGAAATAGGGACGTGTCTTTTGACATGCTGCGAATACTTTAAGTAAATGACGAGTAAATTTACGTTCAACCAATATGATGAACCAATCGCCATAGCTGCTCCATTGGCCCCTAACTCAAATTTGAATATTAAAGCCCAACTGAGTGGTATGTTAAAGCACAGAGACACTACTGAGGTCCATACCATTGGAATAATCAAACTCTGAGTCTGGAAATAGCAAACAAGTGACTGAAGAATAGCATAGGGAAAGAGAGTTAAGATGAGACAAATCGAGTATCTTCCAGCTTCGACAGAGATTGAAGGGTCTTGGCCAATCCATAAAAGCAATTTGCCAGTGAAGATCCATAGAAGAGAAACTGGTACGCACGCGAACAAAAGAAATATAATGGCAGCACAAGTAATAGTTCCAACTTTCTTATACTGCCGTGCTCCATAGGCCTGCCCACATAATGTTTCCAATCCAGCTGCCATTCCATACTGCACGCAAGATTCAGATTCAGATAGCTTTAGTACCTCTAGCAATCTCGATATAAATAGTGATAAAATGCATTTATGTGGAGGCAGGATATATACTAAGGGTAAGGGTGTTAAAAAAAATTAGATTGCAGCTCATGCGAATTAAACCTGCGATCTTCTACACATTCTAAATACCCTTGACTACTGAGCCAAATGTTTGCCTTGTGTCAAGGGTGTTCAAAACTTAATATATATAGAGATAAAAATTTGGTTTTGCCTTATATATACAATGAAATTTTTTGGCGAACACCCTTGCGCTCCGCCCCTGCGTGGAGGAAGTACAAGTCTGTCTAAACAAAAATTACGGGGTATGCGAACAAAGTCCAATATTAGTAGCTGAAAAAGATTGTATGCCTACATCCAAGGTGTAGGAATCTTTTAATGGTATGGAGGTGAGTCTGTACGTAGTTTAATCGGTTGTTATCATATGTAGAAAGATTAGAAAATATATGGAAGGAGCTGAGGAGCTTACAATGAGAGCGAAGCCAGTGACATTGCAATAGGATGTGGCAATGAAGGCACTGGAGAGGGAGAGTTCACTCAGATGACCCAACATAACCATTGGCGCGTAGCGCAACAGGAACTGTGACACCTTCACCACTATCATTGGAATCGCAATGCGACTTACCTCTTTTAGCTCTTCTTTAAACACCACCCTTTTGCTGATATCGTTGTTCAATGTCAGCAAAGAATTTTCCATTTCCTGGAACAACAACTTCCTTTTCGATCTCCCCTGTGAACAGCTGCTTAGGCTTCAAATTAACAACAATCTTTAATGGTTCAAGATATGTGATCGATATATAGTTCTCACTTCTCACAACTATTATATAAGCTTTTGGGAATGACAAGGTGATCTCAGAAAGGATTTAAAAATAGTTGATTAGATTGATCAGCCTAAATTTAGGATCTTTTATAAGTTTCATCTTTCTCGTGGAACAATTTTTAATCCCAACTGTGCAGAATTTAGAGCTGACTTCTAGAAAATTATAAATTAGCAACCACGCAGAATGAATCACGGATAGAGTTTTCAATTCGATATTTATTTGATTAAGTCCTATTGTTGAATGAATTAACATGAGATACCTGATAAGAAACTTTACACTTGTTTGATTTTTTATTCGTTTTTTATTAATTAAGCCCTACAATGTATAAATACTCCTATGAGATACGTTAGAAAAAATAAGTTCGAGTTATAGTCTATATTTCAAGCGACGTCGTCGCAGAAGTCCTTCATACCGTTTTCACTGAACTCCATAAGTCCGTTTGTGGAATCCGAGAATTAAATAAAGGGGGTATCAAACAAATTCTGCACTAATACGACCACTTCATTTAAAACAAAACTTCACTTTTATAGAATTAAAACAGGATTTCTTTTTTTCATTTTGATGGTTTCTTAAATTCAGTTGTATCATATCATTCTATTTTTATTTTAAAAACTATTACCGTTTAAAACGAAAATTGTTTTTTATTGCTTTAATGTAGGCTTGACTCATTAGATTCAGTAATATATTATTTCTCTTATAACTTCAATGATTGAAAAAAAAAGTTATCAAATAGCAGATGGATAATTGCTTGCATCCGGTGGCTGATGCGGGATATATGTTAAGGGTGTTTGAAAAGAATTGGACTACCGACGGAAATCAAACCTGCTATCTTTTGCACATTCTGAACACCCTTGACCATTGAGCTAAGCCTTTGCATTGTGTCAAGGGTGTTCAACATATTATATCTATACGTAAATACGAAAATTATCCCTATATAAACAGTGTAATTTTCCGATGAAGGGTGTTCGGATGACCACCCTTGCGCCACCCTAAATCCGCCCTGCTTACATCATCCAAGTGACATCACTTGTATATTATCATGATGAAGAAAAGGAAAAACACACACTTGCACATTCGAAAATTGATTAACTTTTCTCTCAAGTGTGTGACACTATCTTGCAAGTGTTATTCAAGGCTTCAAGAAGAAAGAACAACAAAACAAAGGACCAGTTTCCAGTACCGTATTACTATATGTCCTTAGTTGTATTGTAACTTTGTTAGAGTGATCTACTTATAATTCCTACGTAGCTTAGTTAGAAGTATTGTGTAGAAAACCATTTGTAACCATAAACCTTATGTTTGTGTCTTGGCTAGAGTTAGTCAAGTTGTAAGCTTTGTAATAGGGTTATTACAAAGAGGCTTGAAATAGTGTTACTATCTTGCAAGTGTTATTCAAGGCTTCAAGAAGAAAGAACAACAAAACAAAGGACCAGTTTCCAGTACCGTATTACTATATGTCCTTAGTTGTATTGTAACTTTGTTAGAGTGATCTACTTATAATTCCTACGTAGCTTAGTTAGAAGTATTGTGTAGGAAACCATTTGTAACCATAAACCTTATGTTTGTGTCTTGGCTAGAGTTAGTCAAGTTGTAAGCTTTGTAATAGGGTTATTACAAAGAGGCTTGAAATAGAGTTGTTGATGTTGACAATGAAGAGATGAATGAGGAACCTGCTTTCTTGATTCGTTAGTCCTCTAAGAAACTTGTAGTTCCAAAACCCAAGAGAGAGCCATCTGAGAAAACCGTGGAAGTGAAAAATGTTGAGGGAGAGAAGTCTGGTGAAAAATTGTCTGAGAAGTCTGCAAAGAAAGAGAAAAGTGTGAGAAATTTTGTGAAGCAGAAGGCTGGTGACAACAAGTAACCTGGTTCCTCCAAGAATGTCAAAGTGAGTGTGTCTAAGGATGAAGACAGAGTTTAAACAATTTCCTAACCATAAACACGATTTTTCCTAAATTCCGACCCCGGGCCCACACGCCCGGATTCCAATATTTTTCAAAGGAAGTTGTTCTCTATCACCTTAGGATCACAAATATATGAATTCTAGTTCATTTCATTGCAAATTATAAGATTAAATCTTAGTTTTGGTTAAACTCTACGTCTAACTTTAATCTCTTGAATTTTACCTAATTTTAGTGTAAATTCTACCTAATATTTATGTATTTGGACTAAAAATGAGTGGGAATTACTTACCTTGCAATGATGAGTGGAAACTCCCTCTTTAAAACCCCCAAAGTCGCTCAAGTGTTGAGAGAAATGTGTTAAAGAATGGGTTGAGTTTGTATTAAATGAGCCACTGCCCACCTGCGATTTCCATTTCTGCGGTCTGGGGACCGCTTCTACAGTCACGTACCTGCGAAAAATAGACCGTGTATGCGATTTTGGGCAAAGAAAAGGTCGATCGCTTCTGCGGTCTGGGGGCCGCATAAGCGGAACCGCTTATGCAGCTTTTGGGCCGCTTTTGCGGTTTTTTCCCTAGGTCGGCCTGACCGTTTTTGCGATTAAAGGGCCGCTTCCGCGGTCTCCGCTTCTGTGGTCAAAGAGCCGCAGAAGCGATTTTGATAGAAGCAGCAGAAGTTGGTTCCTTTCAAATTTCCAACTTCGCTCGAACCTCGACCATACCGACAAGTCTGAAATCATGAGGCAGACTTAGTCGAACCCTCGAAACATCCAAAATAATCCTAAATCAAGGAATTGAACCCCAAAACCAATTGATCCAACTTAATGAACTTCAACTTAATTTATATCTTGTATAAATCAAAATTAAGAATTTTTGTAAGTACAATAAGCAAAGAGAACTTCCAAGGAGATTCGCATTCCTAACGGGGCAATTCACTACTTCAAAAAAAAAACAATAGGTATTAAAATAAATATTAACATGATATAAATTATTTTTTTTATTATTATTATATTATTTCACATGATATATATTACAATAATTCATTATAGTAATTCAAACTATATTTTATTATAAATAATGTTAATTTGTGATAAAATAATAAACATTTGGTAGAAGTCTATTTAAATATACGGTTTTTAATTTTTTTCTCAATTTACGGAGATGAGAAAAATGTTTTTATATTTTATTGAATTATCATATGTTAATTTCATAGCGAAACAATATAAAAATTATAACTACTAATAATTAAAATAATTTATTGATAGTTAAAAACTTATCATGGAAGAGTGGAGTTCAACCTATATAGATTATATTTTTACATCAATTAAGTATATAAGAGATAGCCTCCTGGTACCAGAGGTGCAGCTAGAATTTTAAGTTTATGGGTTCTAAATAACAAATACAGGGTCTCGAAAAAAATACTGAATTTTTTCCCACTGTACCTCTATTGTAGACATATGAAAGTTTTCTTCTTAATAAGGTAAGTATAGCAGTAAGCGAAACATGACTCTATTCCAACACAAAGCCGGAGCAACTAAACTAGCAAAAATAAATGATCAAAAGAAAAATCTAAACAAAGGCTCATTTCAACATTAAAACTACATCACTCTACTGACTAATTTTTGAAGATTATGACGATCTGAAGGTATTGAGTGACAGTGATGAAGCAATAAGGCAAACGAAAGAGAACATCGGAGTTGTACTTACACGAACCTCAGCGAAAGTCGGCAGAGAAGAAGATACATCGGCGTCAAGGTTCACCGGAGAATTCAGTCACTTCAGTTTGAATTACTACCGAGAGAGAGAAAGAGAAAGTAAAAAGTGGAACGAAGATTAGTATTGATTATAGCTACTATTATCCGACTTAGAAGCGCACAAGGCACAATAAAGTACTTTCTACTACCTCTTTGCTTTATATGATAGTGCAGAACCTTTTTCACAGCGCTTTCTACTACCTTTTGCTTTATGTAATAGTGCACTTTTTCCTTTTAAATACAATACAATAAATTTAGTATGTGTTGAAAGGAAAGTAAAGGAAATGAGTTATTTTGTCAAAAACTATTTTAAAAAAATAAAATAATATACTACTTTAAAGGGCAATCGAACCACCATCTTTTCCACACGAACCCACAACTTACCATTGAACCCAAATCTCATTAGTTTTTGGGTTCAGCATAATATATTTATATAGATGTGATAAAATTTTCAATACAAATACAGTGTTTCGAAAAAAGTCACTAGGTTCGCCGGAACCTACACCTTCTAGTGTACCTCCGTCCCTGCCTGGTACAGTAGAACAAATTTCATTACTTAAATTAAATTTTGAGGTTTAACAAACTATACTTTTTAAATTACTTTTGAATATAAAATATTTTAGTTTGATATCACTTTCAAATAGTGTGGATAGATGAAATCACTTAATTTTTATTTTTAAATTACTTTTAAATGGTATGGGTAAATATGAAAATCTTGTAAATATTTATCGTTACTTTTTCTTGTTTCTCTATTAATTGAAAAACAATTTTACTTTCTTTATGGAAACTTCTATTTGACTTAAAAGAATTAATAATTATATTAAATGAGAAAAAATGTTCACAGTACTTCCTGCAAAAATAAACTAATCGATACTGACATAGTGCATTTAAGCAAAAAGGTTCACACTACTTCATGCAAAAAGGAGAGTTGTGACCAGGGAAATGTCGGGTCCAAGGGTCTCAAACATTACCGGTTAAGAAATGCAAGGATTGACATTATTTAAAAAAAATGCAAGCAACAGAGCTCTTATGAACGGACATATATGCCTTTGATCGGGCATCTTTCAATTTCTATATAACATATTTATTTACACGATTTAAACTACTAATTAACTTTACAGCCTGTAATTTTATATGTATATTTGACCAATTAAGCTGGCCATCAAACATACATGGTGGTATCAGAGTCAAACCACTGATTATTCGCTTGTGTAGTCTCAATTATTGTCCTCATGCATCAGTTTAATCCGGAGGAACTTTTCCATTAAAATAACCTATCTCTCGCTTCCTTGGCCTGTAATGTTAAAAAACCAAAATTAAGCAATTTTAAAATTGTGAAAAACATATTTATTTATAGGATCACTTTTTTTTCTACTAGAAACATGTGAGATAGAAGAACATTTCGAGATTAACTGTAATTATTTTATTTGAGAATCTCATAGGAATTCTTCTTTCAGGAAATGTGAGAATGAGAATAAGATTTGCAATCTATTGTACCATGCTAACATGAACTTAGAACAACTAGACGAATTATTACCTGTTTTTTCCAATCTGTGAGGTAGGTGATAACAGAAAGCAGAATAACTTGTACTATAGACCCCATGATTAATCCACTCCAGAGGCCCTTCTCTTTCCAATTCAAAATGAATCCCATTAACCAAGAGGCAGGAATTCCAATCAGGTAATATGCTCCTAAATTTACATAGGCCACTATATGTTGCCAACCACTTCCTCTTGCAACTCCAACTAATAATGTTGTTATGCTATCAAGGATGATGGAGAGGCAGAGAAGAGGAGTAAGTTCTTCTATAAGATTGGCGACTTCTTGTTCATGTGTGAAAGCATATCCCCATACATTACGCAAGCAAAAAATAATTGCAGTTGCCAGAAGGAACTCTACAGTTGCTAGAGCGAAGACTACATATATAGAAAATCTAACTGCTTTTGGATTCCCAGCTCCCAGCTCATTTGAAATCCGAGTGCTATGTACAAAATGGTAATGAGTTAATTTAAGAATACCATATTGTATCATATTAATCGTTACACCAAAAAATTCATTGTTGGGAAGTATGTTGAAGAGAAAACCTTGCAGCAGCACTGAAGGAACATGGTATGAAGTAATGTAATGAAGTAGTTGTAAGACTGCATCCAAAGAAATTTAATTATCAGTTATTGTCATAAAATCGAAATAAAAAAGTTAGCAGAGAGCTGCATACCAAATAGATAGGACAGAAGTCTCCAGTTGTGGATTTGGCAACAATCCACAAAACAGCAGAATTAGTTCTGTTGCCCACCATTTCAAACTACATTTGTAAGTAATAAATTAAGCCTTAAATAAGATATCGTTAACAAAATATATGGAAGATAGTATAAGTTTTCCAGAGTCCAGAGTTGGAAATCTGATAGTTAAATTACCAAACCATTGCAGCAGACGGAATAGCAAATTGGCAGAACTCCGGCATAACAAGGAAAACATCCTTCGAGAAAAAGGGGCGTGTCTTTTGACAAGTTGACGAATACTTTAAGTAAATCACAAGTAAAATCACGTTCAACCAATATGATGAACCAATCGCCATAGCTGCACCACTGGACGCTAACTCATATTTGAATATGAAAGCCCAACTGAGTGGTACATTAAAGCATAGAGATGCTACTGAGCTCCATACCATTGGAATGATCAAACTTTGAGTCTGAAAGTAGCAAACAAGTGACTGAAGAATCGCATAAGGAACGAGAGTTGGGATGAGATAAATCGAGTACTTTCCAGCTTCAACAGATATTAATGGGTCTTGGCCAATCCATAGAAGCAATTTGCCAGTGAATATCCATAAAAGAGAAACCGGCAGACACGCGAATAATAGAAATATAATGGCAGCACAAGTAATAGTGCCAACTTTCTGATATTGCTTTGCTCCATAGGCCTGTCCACATAAAGTTATCGACCCTGTTGCCAGTCCGAACTGTACACCAAATTCAGATTCAAATGGCTTAAGTACCTCAAGCAATTTCGACGTAAACAGTGATAAAATACATTCACATTTTGGAAATATAAGTCTAAAACCAGAACACATAAGTTTATACACATTTCTTTACATTATTATAGTAAATTATCTGGTTGTAGCTAGTACATTACATACATCATTTAATTTTTTTAGAATATAAACCCTCACTTACTATAGTCAGTTTTTTGTATTAGCTCTTAAGTCGTCTGAGGTGAGACAAATTTTACATGTTAATGCTTGAACATTCTTGTCTCTTATATTGTGACTTTTCGTAGTCTAACTTGTCCTCAGTAAAGCTTATGCACAATTTAGAAAAGCAAAAGTATCCATAGTTAGTTTTTTAAATATAGTTTATCATGTAACGATCTAGAAGCTTAGGCCAGTTGACTTTGGCCAAATCCCCGTTTGACATTTGAGCTTATTTCTTGGCAATTTTTATAGATGGATGAAGTACTTGCTTAGTAGGTGGGATCAAGAATTAGCATATAATATCAAAGCAAAAATGTAAGTCTAAAACCAGAAATCTGTACACCATTAAGAGACCCCTGCACCTTATATGTAACTTCTCAATCTTTTCAGCTACCAATGTGGGACTTTGTTCGTACGCCTAACAACTTAAAATTAAGGTTACTACAAATTAAAGAATGTTGAGAACAGAAATTAGTAAGGAGCTTACAAGGATGGCAAAGCCTGTAACATTGCAGTAAGATGTGGCGATGGAGGCACTTGAGAAGGAGAGTTCACTTAAGTGACCCAACATAACCATTGGTGCATAGCGCAACAGGAATTGACACACATGCACCACTATCATTGGAATTGCTATTCGACTCACTTCTTTCACCTCTTCTTTAAACACCGTTTTTTTGCTCATCTCATTATTCAATGGCAGCAGAGCTTTTCCCATTTCCTCGAGCAACACTAATCTTTAATTGTTCAGCAATATGATGGTTCGCACGAGAATGTTATAACCTTGAGGAAATTTGAGAGAGAGAATGACAGGGGAGACCTCAGGAAAGATATTCTTGATCAGCTTATATTTAGGATCTTTAATTTTCGTGGAATTTTATAAGCTTCTCGTCTTTGTCACAGAACAGTTTTTAATTCCATATATGCAAATTCTAGTTGACTTCTGGCAATTTTTAAGAGACTAAGCCAGGATGGATCACGTAGAGACTTCTTTATTCTATCATTATTTTGATCAAATACTATGGTTGAATGGAACTTGACATACGTGAGCAGAAGCTTCACACTTCTATACAATACTGCACTTCAATCTCATGAGCAGTCCTTAAACTGATCATATGTGCAAATTCAAGTTGACTTCTATATATTTTATGTGATTTTGTACAGTTGAATATATGAAACATGAGATCCATGGGGAAGCATCACCCTTACGTCAATGTAAGTACTCTCATATTAGTGTACCACAAAAAGAAAAAGGCAGAGAACACCATATGCCCATTGCACATTCTGTAAAGAGTTTAACATACTATACCCTACTCTTTCTCTCTACTCCTCCGAAGTGGGGATAAAGTCTGCGTACACACTAACCTCGCTAGACTCCACATATGAGATCTCACTGGGTTGTTATTGTTGTTGTTGTTGAACATACTATACCCCTATATTCGAACGCCTTTAACACATACACACGCGTCACTCTGTAATGATTCCTACATTGGAATTGTCATGAGAATGGAAAACAAGAACTAAAAGAAAGAAAAAGAAATGATCCCATTATGCATGTTATACAAAGTTTATACACATTGCAAAGGAAATGATCCTATTATGCATGTTATACAAAGTCATAATTCTTTAATCTCTTGTCTACCTAAGAGCTTCCTTCGTGTACCCTTGCTCTTGCCTTCTTTGCCTGCATAGTCCGTTCCCCAAATTTTATAAGAAAAGAAGCGAGGAAACTATGAAAAAACTTTCAGAAAAATAAAAAGAGTATACCTGTTTTTCCCAGTCTGTGAAACCTGTAACAATAGATAGAACGATGGATTGTATAGCACAACCAACCACTATTCCAATCCAAAGCCCCTTTGCTTTCAAATGTACAACAAATCCCAACACCACTGCTAAAGGGATTGCTATCACATAAAATACCACTAGATTTATATATGCCCCAATATGCTGCCACCCACTTCCCCTTGCTATACCTGTTTTTCGTTAGAAAATATAATTTTAGTCCAAGTGCAAAATCTTTTTCTGGAAAATATAATATCATGCGAGCTACCACTAAAAATAGCTGTATGACTTTACTGTTATAGTAGGTAAAGTTCAGTGACCATAACGGCTAGATGCCTGGAAACTAACCAGTGATGACTATTTGTAAGCTGTCTGTGACAATAGACAGGCAAAGAAAAGGAGTCATTGCAGCTATATAATCCACCACTTGCTTCTCATTGCTGAAGGCTTTACCCAATACATGTCTGCTCCCGAACAGACTTGTGTTGAACACTAGTGTCTCTATGACTGTAAGAAACATTATTACCTGAACTGCCATTCGAGCCTTTTGAGGATTTCCAGCTCCCAATTCATTTGAAACACGAGTACTACAAATTAATATCAAGACAACTGGAGTAAAAGATTATTTTGTATGAGTTTTCGCTACTGATGGACATGTTTGATACTTATAGAGTCAAACCTTGCAGCAGCTCCAAAGCCATATGGTATACTGAAGTGTAATTGAGAAATTGTTATGCTGTGTGTCAACAAAATGAGATATTAGAACCATTTCTATTAAAATAATTCTCCCAAAGTTCACCAATATTGAATAGGAATTGTGAATTTGAATACAGTACCATATTGACATCACTGATGTCTCGAGCTTTGGATTTGGTAAAAGGCCTGATACCAAAGCAAGCACTTCAAATGACCACCATTTTAGGCTACAATAAGTTGAACCATAATGAAAAATAAGAGTCATTGAGGTAACAACATACAAATAAATAAATAAAGATACTTCATCTAATTGATCATTCATTCAGGATTCATTCAGGAAGACGAATATTTACCAGACCATCACAGCAGAAGGGATAGCCAAACGGAAGAATTGCCTAATACCAAGGAAGGCTTCAATGGAGAAAGGCGCTCGAGTTTTCTCACAGGAGCTTGAAAGTTTGACATAAGATGCAAGAAATAGGACATACAACCAAGAGGATATACTGAAGGCTATAGCAGCTCCTATGTTTCCTAGCTCCAACTTAAATATCAAAGCCCAGCTTATGGGCAAGTGGAAGCATAGAACAGCAAAGGAAGATAAAAGCATTGGAAAAATCAAACTCTGTGCCTGCAAGTATCTAGTTAGTGGTTTAGAAATTGCACCACCAAAGAGAGCAGGGATTACCCATAATGAATACTTGCGCGCTTCCACTGAGATTGAATGATCTTGTCCCGTCAATATAAGCAATTTGTCCATGAAGCACCATAACACACAGATTGGTATGCATACAAGAAACAGAGAAATTGTAGCAGTGTAGGTATATGTACTGAGTTTATGGTATTGTTGAGCTCCGTATGCTTGTCCACATAGTGTCTCCATACCACCAACCAGCCCTGTCTGTTCCAAGTTCACAACCTCAGTAAATCTTTATTATTTTTATGGATGAACATTATATATATATATATATATATATATATATATATATTGGTCACCAGAGGCGAATCAAAGATTGTAATGCAACAAGGGCACCAGTATTCTACTTAGTCAGTGCCCCTAAAAATTTACGGGATCCGGTGACCCCTCAATATTATACATTGGTCCGCCTCTGTTCGGACCAACTCAACCCAAAAATTAGTTCATGGTGCTGGTACAAAATCATATAAGGAGGCAACAACAGTCCATTCCTTTGGGATTCTAACACCTTCGCCCTTCCCCCATCCAAGCCTGGACATTTGGAGCGTAAACGACATACATGAGGGAGCGACAACGGGTAAACCAAGAATTGGAATGACTTCGTCTTTGATAAGAAAATGAATTTTGATTCTAACTCAACTCCAAAAAGTTAGTTCATCAGAATATAAAGACACAACAGCACATTCCCTCAACGCGAGAACAAACAATAATATGCACAGAGGACTTACAAGTAGGCTGAAACCAGTGACATTAATTAAAGAAGTGGCGATGGCAACACTAGACAGCGCTAACTCTCCAAGATGTCCCACCATCATGACTGATACAACTTGCAACAGGTACTGAAACACTGTGACCGCTACCATTGGAGCCATAAAACGACTTGTCTTCTTCAGTTCTTGAGACACAGCATCCCAATTTATCTGCCATTTTTTTTCTTGCAAGCTTTGTGGCAACTCCTCTACCATGATAGCCCTACTTGTTGCCACTTCCAACTGACCAAGAATCAATGCACAATTAGTACTAGTTCTATGTTGTTCCTAACACGCGAGAGAAAGATGCTCATTTGTTGGATACTTGTTAAAAATATTTTCTCGGGGTAACCATTTTTGCCATTATTTATAATATGTTATCTGCTATACAGTGTTAGCTGTATTAGCAAATTCTCATTTGTCTTTTGTTCGATCTGGACTATTTAAAGGCTCCCACTTGACTACTAGTATGACCTGCAAGAAACCTATTTTTCAAAGGCCAATATTGGTTGTTTTTACCATTAAATTATAAGGATTCTAACCACTTGGATTGGTATAAGAATTAGTTAACTATATTTTGTATAATGCTACTCCCAATACTCCCAACGTGCACTTTTTCAAGTTTTTTTATGTCCTTGTTGCCTGTTTGTTGGCTTGTCTTTTTCAAGGATTTTCTTTCTTTATTGGCTTGTTGCACCCATTTTTGCGTTAAAACACAGACACCAAAGATGGAGTATCTAGTTTTTATTAATTGAATATGATAGTGGATTATCTACTTTTATATTAATGGAATATGATATATATTGCATTCTTCATTTCTTCTTATAAAAACAATATATATGAAGAAAACTTTCTTTACTCCCTGTGGGCAAATTATTAATTTGTAATTCACCTCCTTTAGACATGGAATTGTGTTCCCACCAAATTCACTCGTTGGAACCTTGAATTAAGCTCCCTGTTTTTCTTGGTAATTTCATACTTGCCTTTTAAGTGATATTATTCTAACAATACGCCTTTTATCATATTATATTTTTTTAAAAGGAATCTGGATGAAAATCAACCAATTATAAGTCCATATCTCATACCTCAAACATCTGGATGCGATTGGAATTTAATTTACTCAACAAGTTGAGGAATAAATCTGAATTTTGGGCCTAATTAGGAACCAAATTGAAGTTTTTCTATAAATAATGAACTTAGTAAGTATAGTACTCCCTCCACTTCAATTTATATCAACTTGTTTGATCGGGCACAGAATTTAAGAAAGAATGAATACTTTTGAAATTTGTGATTCTAAACAAGTAAAAAAGGGGTCCATAATATTTGTATGGTTAAAATTATAAATTTAAGCTAAATTATTACTAAACTTAAAAAGGGGTCATTATTTTTGGAACGGGCTAAAAAGGAAATAGGTATGCGGAACATAGGGAGTATTTTTTAGAACAAATGCTTCTTTCTTTCATAAACTCTGCCTACAAAAATTAAAAACAGGTCTAAAGGCTCTCACTATATTCCTTTTGCAAGAGCACCTTCATACATTGATTACTTTCTGAAATTTGGATAATATAAAGTATGGGATTTGCAGCTAATCAGATTTGAGTTTGTAACCAATATCATAAAATAGAACCTAAGATCTTCCTTCGTATATCCTTTCTCTTGCCTTCTTTGCTTGGTAAATATACACGTCAAAAGATGGATGCTTGGAAACTAATTAACCAGAGATGACTGCTTGTAAGCTATCTGTGATAATGGACAGACATAGAAAAGGAGTCATTTCAGATATATAATCCACCACTTGCTTCTCATTGCTAAATGCTTTTCCCAATACACGCCTGCTTCCGAATAGACTTGTGCTTAATACTACTGTCTCTATGACTGCGAGAAACATTACCAACTGATCAACTGCCAGTCGAGCCTTTTGAGGATTTCCAGCTCCCAATTCATTCGAACTACGAGTACTTTAAAACTAAGACAACAAATAATGGAGCAAGATATTGTATCATTTTTCACCGATGGAAATGGTTGGGAGTTATTGAATCAAACCTTGCAGCAGCTACAAATCCATATGGTATAGTGTAGTGTAATGTGGAAATTGTTAAGACTTCAGGATGTTGGACAGATGAACACGATTCAGACAATGAGAACTACTTCATGGCAAAAGGAGAAACTAGCGAGGTAAGACTATGAATGTGAAAGATGAAATGAATTATAAGACATTCCTGACTCCACCCTAAAAGAGTCTCATAAAATGATAGAATGAACTCAATAGACTTACGAGGGAAGTCAAAGACTAGAAACTCAAACATGAAGTATGTGAAATTGAAAAGGACGTACTTCAAGAAGAGTTTGAGGAATTGCAATGCAGTTTAACAACTTTCGCAAATCTACCCGTCATAGCTCTGTTAGGTCAAACCAGACGACTTACAAGTCAACTGGTAAAGAACCAATCAGAACAAGATCGACTAGTCGATCAAACCAGTCTTTGACTTACAACCCAATGACGTCTTGGTCATGCTAGCATGCATCTAATTGAGAAGTTATCCAAACATGATTTAGTCATTTGGTTACCTAAATTGAATTTTTCTAGGACTCACATTTGTGATGCATGTCAGATGGGT
The DNA here is from genome assembly GCA_032618575.1 of Nicotiana noctiflora. Taxonomy (NCBI): domain Eukaryota; kingdom Viridiplantae; phylum Streptophyta; class Magnoliopsida; order Solanales; family Solanaceae; genus Nicotiana; species Nicotiana noctiflora. The sequence continues at coordinate 34,007 of JASVEL010004955.1, read as the reverse complement.
AAGCAAGCTAGAAACTCTTTGAAAAATAAAGACATCGTATCTACCTCAAAACCCCTGCAATTACTTCATATGGATTTATTTGGACCAACTAGAACTGCTAGCATAGGAGGTAAGAAATATGTTTTTGTTATTGTTGATGACATTTCATGTTTCACTTGGATAATTTTTCTGTCCTTAAGAAACTTTAAAGTCTTCCGCAAAAGGATTGAGAGAGAAAAAGGTTATCCTATCTCCATAATCTAAAGTGATCATGGAGGCGAGTTTGAAAGCAAGGCATTTGAAGATTTTTGTAATGATCAAGGGTACACTTGCAACTTCTCTGCTTCTCGCTCACCTCAACAAAACGGAGTTGTTGAAAGTAAAAATAGAACTCTTCAAGACATGGCAAGAACCATGATGCTAGAACATTCTCTACCAAATCATTCTGGGCTGAAGGTATGAGTACTATATGTTACATTCTAAATCGATATCTCATAAGGCCTATTCTAAAAAGGACTCCGTATGAACTCTGGAAAGGTAAGCGTCCTAACATCAGTTACTTTCATCCATTTGGAAGTAAGTGTTTCATCCATAACAATGATAAGGACAATCTTGGAAAATTTAATCCACGTAGTGACGAAGGTATTTTTCTTGGTTATTCTTTAAATAGCATATCTTTTAGAGTTTTTAATAAACGAACTTTGTACGTTGAAGAATCAGTTCGTGTCATTTTCGATAAAAATAATTCCATGGTCGAGAAAGGTATCAATGCAGGTGAAGAAGAACAAACTCAAGATGTTCACGATAAAGGAAAATCACAGGAGTCAGCTAGTCTCACAGATGCAGCCAAATCGACCGAACAAGTTAGCAACAACACTCCAAAATATCATGTGGAGTCGACTACTAGCACTATCGACTAAATGAGTGGAGAAATAAATCTGAATATCCATAAAAATATATCATAGGGGATCCAAACGAAGGTATGAAGACCAGAGCTTCTCTCAAAAAGAAAGCAAGTATTGCTCTGATATCTCAAATAGAGCCAAAAAAGGTAGAAGAAGCGTTGAAGGACTCAAACTGGGTGAAATCCATGCAAGAGGAACTAGATCAATTCAGTAAGATTCAAGCATGGAAGTTGATAACCCGACCTGAAAATGTTTCCGTCGTCGGAACGAAATGGGTGTTCAGAAACAAATTAAATGAAAAAGGACAAGTCATAAGGAACAAAGCTAGGCTAGTTGCTCAAGGCTATTCTCAGCAAGAGATAGTTGACTACGATGAAACCTTTGCTCCAGTAGCCCGATTAGACTCTATACGAATCTTGCTAGCTTATGCATCATCTAAAGGATTTAGATTATTTCAAATGGATGTCAAAAGCGCTTTTCTAAATGGATTCATTGAAGAGCAGGTTTTTCTGAACAACCACCAGGCTTTGAAGATTCAAAATTTCCTTATCACGTGTACAAACTCACAAAGGCCCTATACATAATGAAACATGCTCCATGTGCTTGGTATGACAGGTTAAGTACCTTTCTTGTTGATCATGGATTCACTAGATGTAAAATTGACACTACTCTATTCATTAAAGGGCCAACAAAAGGTAATCTTATCATTCAAATTTATGTTAATGATATTATTTTTGGAAGTGCTAACCCTCTTATGTGCAAGGAATTTTCAAATCTCATGCAAAGTGAATCCGAAATGTGTATGATGGGTGAACTCACATTCTTCCTTGGGCTTCAAATTCATCAATCTGAAGAAGGAACCTTTATATGTCAAACCAAATATACCAAGGAGCTGATTTAGAAGTTTGACATGAGCAATGGCAAATCAATTAGGACTTTATGAGTTCGGCCATAAATTTGGATAAAGATGAACAGGGCACTCCAGTTGATGAAACCAAATACAAAGGAATGATTGGATCTCCACTATATCTGACTGCTAGTCAACCGGATTGTAAGACCCCGTAAAATTTTTGTGCATAAAACCTAGTAGCCGTGGTGTCATGGTCCGAATAATGTGTTAGGAATGCGTAGAATTCTTCGCGGCGAGCTTGCTCGCCGCGGTTCGGACCCTTGGTAGTGATTTAAGTTTCAAAAATGTAGAGAATTAATTTTTCCGAAAGTGTCCAATATGCGGTCAAAAATGCGATCGCAAACCTGTTATGCGGACCGCATTCTTGCCGCAAAACGTTCCATAAAGTCCCCCAAAATCGTGTTGAAAATGCGGTCGATATACGATCGCATAGTGAATCTGCGATGCACTTTGCGATCGCATATCAAGAATGCGGACCGCATATTGGTCGCATTCTGTAACAGAACCTGTGTAATTTTGAGGCCATTCTGCGGTCACTATGCGGACCGCATGTTGATTCTGCGGTCGCAAAGTGCACCGCATAATTGACCCGGTCCAAATTTTTGTAACATTTTGACCCGATCTCTTCTTTAATATAACACCTTTCTTCTTCATTTTATCATATCATCTTACCAAAATTGGAGAGAGAAGAGAGGGTTTTTAGAGAGAGAAATCTTTCATCTTCAAAGATTGTTCCAACCATCTTAGTTCAAAGGATTCTAGGGCAAAGATTCAACTTCCCCAAATCTTTTCAAGTAAAAAGAAGTGCGTAGAAGTAAGAGTCTTCAAGAAACAAGGTTGGCAAGAGTAGGATATCTTGGGTAAGCATAAAGTAGGAAGAAAAATCATCACCAGGTATGTATGGCTAATTTTGATTCTTGTGAAATCGCCTACATGTGTGAAACTTGTTTGGTTCGTGTTAATTTGACAAATTGTGTGAAATTCTTGATATTGTTGTTGGAAATTTCAAAGTTGTTGTTGAACTATGAGTGATGTAATATGGAATATGAACCGAAAATTAAATGAGAGTCGAAATGGGTAAAGAATTGTGAATAATGATTATGATGGCCTATATGGCACCTTGTGTAGAACAAACGAAACGCTTGAGGATTTGTTTATTGTGGAAAGAGATGAAACACTTGAATTGTGGAAATATTGTAACATGGTTGTGATATTGATTTGAAAAATAATTGAGAACATGAAACAATGTGCAAGTTGCTTATTTGAACTTGTTGAAATTGTGTGTAGTACCTTATCCGCTGTTTGAAATTGTTGTGTTTTAAACTGTAAGGCGGGGTCGTGTTGCGCGCCGCAACGTGAGGAAATAAGGTGTGGGTTGGGGTGATAAGGGTGGCCGAGGTAATAAGGGTGGTCAGGGGCAATAAGGATGGAAAGCGATCGAAATCGCTATTGAAAATTGATACAAAAATCAATAAATGTGAAATTGTGAAAGGAGACAACAGGAGAGTTTGCAAACCTGTGGGGCACTGATTGCCCCTTTGTTTGACTACTTGTGCTTTACGTGATTGATTGGTTATTGTTAATTTGGTTGATCGTAGAAAGTGATTTGTGTCGAGAATTATTTGAAATGAGGAAAATGTGGAAACATGGTTGGCTGGCTTAATTAATTGTTGATGTAATTCAATGGCTTGAGTTTACTTGGGACAAAGTTTGTCCATACATGCCAGTACAATTCAAGTGTACTGACGTCCCTTTTGCCGGGGACGCTACATTCGTGTTATGATTGTAGGTGGATCGATAGCAGGCACTTCAGCTCATCGGCAGTAGTATCCTTCTCCTTCCACTGCCCGTTTTGGTGAGCCCCTTTTTCCTTGGGGCCCTGTGTGGTTCATGCCACTTTTGTTTAGATTTCATTTTGGTTTTGTAAGGTATAGCTGGAGCCTTGTTACCGGCAAGTATTGTATTCCCTTTTTTGTATCCTAGAGGCTCTGTAGACATGTAAACTGTGGGACTCCAGTATTATGTATACATTATGTTATGTCGGCGTTGTAAAAACTGCAAACTTGTTAATGAATCACTCGTATGGTTTTATTTGTTTAATGTGAAATCATTCATGGTTAGTAAGATATTTGGTTAACGAGAAACAATCAACACAGGGGTAACGCGTGGGAATGAAAGGCACCCAGGTCCGCTTGACTGGGGCAACCCGGTCAGGCGCCGGTCATGTTTCCCGATTTGGGGCGTGACACGGATATTATGTTTAGTGTCTGTAAATGTGCCAGGTTTCAGTCGGCTCCCAAAGAGTCACATCTAATTGCAGTTAAAAGAATTATTCGATATCTTATTGGTACAGTATCTCATGGGTTGTGGTATCCTCGCTCTAATTCATTTAAATTAGAAGGTTTTTCAGATGCAGATTTAGTAGGTGATAAAGAAGACAGGAAAAGCACGAGTGGTACTTGTCAATTACTGGGAAAGGCCTTAATATCCTGGAACAGTAAAAAATAAGCATCAGTCGCCTTGTCGACTACTGAAGCTGAATACATAGTCGTTGGTCAATGTTGTGCACAACTACTACGGATGTCCCATCAATTGGGTGACTATTGAAGCTGAATACATAGCCGTTAGTCAATGTTGTGCACAACTACTGTGGATGTCCCATCAATTGGGTGACTATGAACTCTCTTTTAAACCTATACAGATTTTTTGTGATAATACTATTGCAATTTGTCTTTATAAAAATCTTGTGCATTACTCTAGGGCAAAGAATATAGACATTAAACATCATTTTATTAGAGATCATGTTATGAAAGGTGACATAGAATTAGCTTTTGTTGGTACCTCTGCCCAATTAGTTGATATTTTTGCTAAACCACTGTTAGAAGATATGTTTTGTTCTTTACGAGAATTTCTTGGCATTATTTGCATTTCAAAGAATTGTTAGGACCAAAGTGTTAAGTTTCACAAAAATTGTCATAATTGTTTGTCTTCGGTGCATTAATTATGTCGTTAGTCGTTTACCTTTCTTTTTAGCTTGTTTCCCATTAGTTTGTAATCGAAGTTGGAAATTCAATCATCACGTCGCTTCATTTGACACCTTTTCCTTTTCTGTACTCAACCGTCAATTATTCTCCTTTTGTAAATTAGTCCTTTTCTATCTCTCTATCTTCTCCATCTCTCTCAACCTCTACTAACTCCCCTTCTCACCCTGTACCAACCCTATTTTCTCCCATGGCTAAATCTTCCAAAAACCTCATTGCTTCCACCAGAATGAGTACCCGCTCAAAATTAAAACCCTCTTTCATGCCCCCTGAACAAGTAGATTTAGGCTCCGATCATTCCGTAGGTTGTGCCTCTTCTCAAGGAGGCTACTCAGAACACTCCCTACCTCTAGGTGACAAAGCCACCGAAAAGCATCCCATAGAGGAACCCCTTTAATTCTACTCCAAAGAAATCAAAGTTCGATCTCTCTGCCTCTCTAGAATCCGACCTCAACTTCTGGGACACCCCTAATAAGGATTTCTTTGTCTCTCTTAAGGACAAGCCTATTGCCCATGGTAGAGTGGTAGAACTCGATCTTATGGAGTCCCTAAATTGCAAGTAAAAGATCTTTTCATGTATCAAGGGTGGAAAAAATTTTCTCTCTGTTTCTCCGCCTGAAATCTATGAACCCCTCGTCCGTATGTTTTACGCTAATCTTCGCTCCAACAAACCTAATAGGCTTGATACTCTTTTTTTGGTAAACGCATTGCTCTTGATTGTGGTGTGTTTGACTCTTTTTTTTATGTCATTGATGTGGTTTCCCAACTGTGTTTAAGAATGTCTGGCTTGAAGACTTTGAAATCACCATTGACCAGGCCAAACAGTGCATTGCAGACAATCCTTCTGAGAACCTTCCAAATCAGCTAGGGCCCAGTGATGTCAGTTTTGAAACTAGGGGTCTTGCTCACATTGTTGCCACCACTCTCCTTCACAGAACTGGTTCATTCTCAATCCTCTCTCAACATGACACCTTCTTTGTTTATTGTCTTATCTCCAACCTAAAAATCAAGTTGTCCTCTTGGGTTATCAATTTCATGACTGAGAGTGCAGAAGATCCAACCAGTCTTCCCTATGGTATGGCCATAACCCACATTTTAGAAGCCCATCAAATCCAGCTTTTAGATTACCCCCATGTTCCTATGTAGAAATGCTACAACTCTAGAGCCTTCTCAAGTATGGGGTATGTGAGTACCAAGGGTGTCTGGGTAAAAAGAGTGAAAGTGATGCCAAGCCAACTCTTGTGGAACCCAAGTCATCTTCTGGTGTACCCTCTTCTCCCATTCCTGCAGACCTTAATGAAAAGTTCAGCTCCATTAACTCTCAACTTCTAGACATCAAGACTCTCCTGACCGCCACACAGTCAACTGTGGATGTTATTCATGATATTTCTAAGGAAACAGGGTCAGATGTGTCCAAAATTAGGGTAGCTGTGCAAAGGGTAAGGGAGAATGCGGTTAAAGCTTTCAAGAAGGTGCATGACAGGCTGGATGGGATGAGTGATGCTGCCAACACCAGTTTTGATCAGATGAAGGAAGCAATCCGCAACACCCTCACCTACTTTCTAAGACGATGAGATGGATGTGATCTACAGACAATTATTCTTTTTTGTTGTTTTGAAACAAACTTGATTTGGCTGTGTTTGGGCTTTGCCTGTGGATGTTTTTTTTCTTTCTCTTTATATGGATATTGTTTTTGCTACTCCCTCATTTGCTGATGTCAGAAAGGAGAGAATATATTAACACTTTTGTGCAAGCATATTATCTCTCTATAGATCATTAAGTCGACAATGCTACATAGATATTATGCATTCGCATTCGTTATTCACTATGATACCTACATAGTATCTCTTATTCCTTGAACTAGTCAACTGTCCATGTACAGTTAATAATATACAGGTACGAGTTGACTACTCACGTTAAGGGGGAGATCAGGATCAGTTGACCACACGTATTGAGGGGGAGCAATCAAAAGAGGGCAGTCAACTGATGTCCAGATTAGTTGACCACACACATTGAGGGGGAGCCAATACGGCCAGTCCAAAACAGGAAAGTCAACTGTTGTTTATTCCTTTATCTATATACATATAATTTTGTCATCATCAAAAAGGGGGAGATTTGTTAAAACATATTTTAATGATGCAAATTAATGATGCATGTGCAGGAGTTTCCATAACAAACAAGGATATCGAAGTTGTCCCAAATATCATGATGCACAAGGAAAGAATCAATTCTATGAGATTGACTCCATGATTCTGGAAAATCAATGTTGCAGCAATGGAATGAAGACTCAATGCAATCCATGATTATTGAGCCAAATCAAATCACCAGAGATCACTCAACTCTTGAAGATCCGAACAGCAGTCAAGAACGGTAGGGTCACACAAATCAAGGAACAGTTTTGTCAAACTCATCGATTGCCAAAGGAAAAATTCTGTAGAGATGCAACGACTAATACCTTATTCTTGGAAAGAATCAACTCTTTTCAGGGATTAAATCCCTTGGGTTGACAAGCATTCACCAACCATCATTGTATAAATACATAGTGCAACTCTACCCTTAGAATACTTTGATCTGACCAAATTTACTCTCTTCAATTTACGGCAAACAAACATAGTAGTCTAGATAGATCTGCCGTGTAACAAGTCAGGAATAGAAAAAGAGCATTCAACTAGTGAGGCATTGTATCCAACGAGTGCCAAAAGAACTAAGAAACAAATACCGAATCTGTACTCGAAAGAAAACTCATTTGCTTGAAGAGAAATCCCTTGTAACCCAATGGGACTGGATTAGGATTCACTTTGAATCCGAACCAGTAAAAAATCCTGGTGTCTTTAATATTTGCATATACTTTCTGCTTATTATTTCAAATTTTTCTGTCTGCAAGTATTACGGTTTTAAGTCGACTACTAAAGTTTTAAGTCAACTTATCACGATTTAATTAAATTATATACAATTCATCCCCCTCTTATACTTTCATATCTGAGTTGGACTTTAGCAGCAAGAGGATATTTTTATTGGGCTGGTTATTTATAGAAAATGATTGATGGTGCACGTATTCCTCATTTGGGCCTGTGACTTTAGTATTGTCCATGTCCATCGTGTCTAAGCCCTTTAGGCTGTTGTATTTGTTATTGATGTTGAGCTCGTTGTGGCCAGCCTTATCCCGTATTGGTTTGAAGGCCTTAGCAGGCCCATTTTTGGGTGGCCTCGTGCCTCCTTCCCCCACAGTGTTGCCCTTGATCTATTGTTTCCATAGCTGTCCTAAAGTTTCCTGTGTCTATGGCTTTATGCTGCATCAATTTCTTTGGGAAATTAGCTGTTTTCCACTCATTTTGCTGGGCTATTTCCTTCTATGTCTGAGTTACTATTATGTTTGGATTAGTGTTTAGGATGGAGGATGTAAAAAGGTAGTTTATAGTGGTGTGGCCAAAGCGACCATAACTTGTGTACAAGATATTGGGGCCTTCATATAACAAGCTTTGTCTATGGTGTCCAATTAATATATGGGACTTTAGGGGTTTCTCTAATGGTACTTCGATACAAATCCTAACATACTTGCCGCTAGAAGCAGAGGATGTACACATCGACTTTAAGAAGTTGTCCTAATTTTGAGCCTACCTTATATAGGATTTTTTCATCATAAAACTTAGTGGGAAGCTCTGGTAAGCGTACCCATATCGCTGAGTAAGTAAGTTGTGTTTTCAAAGCAATAAACTTTGGCTCCCATTGCCTAACTGATAGGATGGCCTTCCATGTAATGCTTTAAGCATATTTTCTTCCTTTTGGAACTTTATGAGGAAGAAATCCAATCCCAAATCTATGAGATGGATGTCCTCAAATGGATTCCATAAGGTCAGTAGCTCACTTTGAAGTATTTGGTACAGTATTTTCCTACCAAATATCTTTACTATGATAGAATACTTCCAAGGAGTGTATAGACGATATTTATTCTCACTTGTAATAGGAATAAATATATCATCATCCGTACTGTAGTAGATGCTTTCACCAGAAAAGTCTAACTGAAGTTCCATACTCCTTATATATAAGGGATTTGCTGGGGATGTTTGTGTGCTAGTAAAGTTTGTAGAAAAGATGCAGGAGCAGGAGTAAGATTTTTATCCTCTATTTGCATGGCTCCTATATCATGGGATTTTGTACAAGTGGAGTCAGTGGTGGTTGTTGTTGTAAACGGATCCATGGATGTTATGAAGTAGAGATTTGCAGAAGAGTGTGAGGGTGAAGGATGGTAGTTGTTTGGAAAAGGATGATAGTTGAAGTAAGTCGTGAAGTGTTTTTCTAGGAAGAGAGTTTTACATGGTTTCTTTCGTGTTTAGATAAAATCTATTAACATAAGATTAAAAATACTTAAGTATCTTGGGAACCTACAGTCTCACCGAGGGTCCAAAGATTCAAGAAACAAAGCTGCATCAAAATCGGGCTCCGTTCAAACTTTTGTGCAATTTCATACTTGACTTCGCTAAAGTTTTCAAGATTATATATATGTGTGTGTATAAAAAGGATTCTTGACTTATATACTTCATATATTTTCTTATATGTTGAGCATAATTTTTCAACAAAAGATATTCAAATTGCCAATATTGTATTATATTCTGCAGGGGCAGATCTACCTAGAAAGGTAAGGGTAGTACAACACCCGCACGCTTCGGCTAAAATTTTGAATATGTATTTATATCTCTAGTAAAAATCGTATATATTTATTAAGTGCCACGTGCAATACAAAAATGGGATGTGGGTGCCACTGGTTCAGGAAAGGCTTTGAAGTCTTTAGATTCATAAATAACTATTGACACATTAATGCTCTATGTTGCAACTGCTGCTTTTCATTTTCGTTGTTCCAGTTCTTTTTTATTCTTTTTCCTTTTTTATGCTTTAGGCCTCACCTCTCTTTTTCTTCCCTTTATTTGATATATCTCCCTCTTTCTTGTTCTTCATTTTTCTGCTTCTTCGCTTCTTTAAAAAAATTATTGCATTAATCTTCCTTTTTTTCCCAATAAGTATACTTAGTTCAAAAGCAACTTCTTTTGATAAGCCATTTGAATTGATTCTAGTTAATATATCGCATCTCTTTTTTAGACGATGCAACATTAATCTATATATATTGGAGTATAATTGAGCAATATCACTCTCTTCTATTGATTTTTTTTTAATTTTAAAAAAGGCTTGTGTTGTAGCCATTTTTAAGTAGATTTTCATGGATTGAAAATTTGAAGCTTTTGCTTTGCATAGAATTGCTATACAAACTTGGGAATTAAAATGATAAAATGAACTCGAGAATAAGGAAGGTAAATTATTTTAATTAAACAAATTATTTGTAGAAGTTAAGCTATTTTTAAGCAAATTTTATAATTGGAGGTGCTATTTCATTTTTAAAAAATTGCAATTTTCTTTCATAATATAATTTACGTTATTTGAAAAAAAAGTAACTAGACAAAATAAAACTTATTTGTTTATGTATGTGAATAAAAGGCTTAATCAATATAACTAGAATAACAAAAACGAAGCGCCTTTTTATTCGGTGTTTGTGACTAGAGGTAGATATACAATTTGCATAATGAGTGATACCCGCAATCTTTAAATCCTAGATCCGCCTATGATATTCTGTATATATGGCAGCCAGTAAGTGTTATAACAATACGGCTTAATTTTGTTATATTTTTGAATAACAAGCTAATATGTACAAGAAGCCCATGCAATCACGAGAATAAGTGCATATGGAATGAAAATGAAACAGACAGCGTCAAACATCTAGATCGGAATGGAATTAACAGAACCAAGTGCAGGACTAAATCAGAATTCGGGACCTAATGAGCATGTTAAATATTATAAGAAACAGATGCTCCTTTGTACCATAAACTTTGCTCCTACTTAGGAATACTTAGTAAGGGCAGAGTTTATTTATAAAAAATCGAAGAAAAAAACGGAAATATTTTTTTTTCCAGTTTTTACAAAAAAACTGAAAAATATTTTTTAAAATAATATTTTTGTAAAAACAGAAATAAAATCTAAAAGCAATTTTCTAAAGCAATATTTTGTAAAAACTGGAAAAAGACTGAATTTCTTTTTACTAAAAATTGAATAAATGAAAAAAATTGCTTTTAAAAAACTAAAAAATATTTTTAAATTAATGTTTTTGTAATAATAGAAATAAAATCTAAAAACAATTTTCTAAAGCGGTAAAAACTAAAAAAATGATTTTTTAAACTAAAATTGATAAAAAGAAAATATTTGTTTTTTTTTTCAGTTTTTAATAAAACATCACTTTAGAAAATTGCTTTTAATTTTTTTTTTAGTTTTTACAAAACAATTGTTTTATGAATTATTTTTCAGTTTTTCTAAAGCGATATATTTCTAAAAATTGGAAAAAATTATTTTTCCGTTCTATTGTGAAAAATGAAAAAAAAATTATTTACGTTTTTCTCTTCAGTTTTTAGTAAAAAGAAACTTTTAGAAAAATTGCTTCAGAAAAATTATATTTTGATTTTTAATTAATTTAAAAAAAATATATTATTTCCATTAAAAAGTGTAAATTTGCACAAGTATTGGACGGTTTGGGTATATCTAGGCCAAATCATTAACGACAATCATATTTGTCATATTTCAAATAGTTTATGGATATATTTGGACATTTTTCGATTAAAATATTATTTGTCCAACCCACTAAAATAACGACCAGTTGACAAAATATGGGCTCATTTTGCCGGGTCAAACTTGAAAACAGATCTAAATAGGGATGTCAAACGGTGCGGGGCGGGGCGGGGCGGTTGCGAGGCACACCCGCGCACACCCACGAAGACTTCAACCCGCCCCGCAAAACAATGTTTTTTAATTTTAACCGTCCCGCCCCGCCCCACGAAAAACCGCCCCGCCCCGCCCCGCCCCGCATATATATATTTTTAATTTTTTAATTATTTTAATCCGATTTAGCAAACCAAGTAATTTTTTTATATATGTATTAGATATTGTTAGGTAGTATTCCATCGTCCGTTCATCACAAGTTGCCTAGTGAATTGGTATAACGAGGGTGTATGTTTTGGGTGATAAATTTGTAAAATAATTATCATAATACTATAATTCGAAAGTATATATCTCACCCAAACGAAATTGATTTGAAAATATACATGTTTGCATTAAGTTTAACTGCATAACAATTCAGTTAACATACATTTGTAAGTTCACGCATATTAGCGTGTATGCAAATTTCCATTTTCTTATTTAATTCTTGTACTAATTTTGTAAGGATTGTGTACATTGACGATGTAAATATTATTACATTATCGGTGCATTTTAATCAATTATACCATATTTATTTATTGTATTTTTATGTTATCTGTTATTATATATAGATAATCTTAGTATGATGATATAAAAATTTATATACTAAGAAGATAATCAATTGAACAACTCATGGCAACCCGCGACCCGCACCGCCCCGCGTTAATTTTTTTTAAAAAAATTATGCCCGCCCCGCCCCGCAAACAATGTAACCTGCCCGCCCCGCCCCGCCCCGCCCCGCAAATTCTAAAAAACCGCCTCGCCTCGCACCGTTTGCCATTCCTAAATCTAAAGGCTCTCATTTTATCCTTTTGCAGGTGCACCCTTATGCATTAATTATTTTCTGAAATTGGAAAAATATATTAAGTATGGGTTTGGTTGCTAATCAGATTTGATTTTGTAGCCAATAGCAATACATAGAACCTAAACGTGTTGTCAACCAAGTGAACAACAATTTTCAGCCTATGTGGCCCTCTATTTTTTAATTTCTTCTTTGAATTAGCCTCCTCTATTCATTCTCTTCTGATGATCTCCTTTCTGATATCCTCTTCTTAGCCTTTATTGCCTGCAAAATTTCATCACAATAGTTGAAACAAGAAAAAAATAAAAAACAGTCTGGTGTGCTAAGCTCTCACTATGCAGGGTCGGACCACAAAGGCATATTGTATGCAGCCTTATCCTGCATTTCTGCAAGAGATTATTTCCACGGCTCGAATAATTGATTTTCTAGTTACATGGTAGCAATTTTACCATGTACGTCAAGGCTCCCCTTTAATAAGTAGTTAAATAAAATTAAGGATGAAAATGAAAAATAGGAGAAACAGGGAAAATGGGACCTGCTTTTGCCAATCAATGAAACCTAATATGAAGGAAAGAGTAGTTGCTTGTATTGCAGAACCAACCAAAAGTCCAATCCAAAGGCCCTTTGCTCTCAAATGTATAAGAAAACATAATATAGCAGAAACTGGGATTCCAACCAAATAGAATGCTCCAAGATTCACATATGCCCCAATAATCTGCCATCCACTCCCCCTTGCTATTCCTGTTTATTTCCAACATAGCCAAAATATAACAATAATATTTCATTGTTAGAAAACTTTTTTCCAACTTCAAATAAATATTATCCAAACGCCTATTTAACGATCAACAACAACAACTACCCAGTATAGTCCCACAAGGTGGGGTCTGGGAGTCGCCTATTTAACGATCATCGAAAGATATATTGGCTTGTTAGAAGACTTACCAGAGATGACTGCTTGTAAGCTATCTGTGATGATTGATAGACACAGAAAAGGGGTAATTGCAGTAACATAATCCACCACTTGCTGATCATTGCTATAGGCTTTGCCCAAAACTCCGCGGCATAAGAATGTTACTGTGCTCACCACTATTGTCTCTGCAACTGCAAGAAACATTGCAACTCTAACTGTCACTAGAGCCTTCTGAGGATTCCCAGATCCCAATTCATTCGACACCCTCGTGCTATATTCGAGCCAGAAATTTAAGTTACAAAGACATGGCATTGATGCATATTTATTAACTTTTTTATACCAAAGGCATGAATATTGAACTAACCTCGCGCCAGCTCCCAATCCAAATGGTATAGTAAAATGCAATGCTGAGATTGTTAAGCTGATTGCAGAAAATATGAGGGATCAGTACTATTATAAACTACGAATATATTATAATAGATGTTATAATGAAATGGTGGACACCTACCATATTGATAGTACTGAAGTTTCAAGTTTTGGATTTGGTAAAAGGCCAGATAGCAAAATAAGCACCTCAAGTGACCACCATTTGAGGCTATAATAATTGTCATTGCCACAACAACAGATCAAGATAAAGTAATCAACAAATGTGATAAGACTACTTAAGATTCTTCCATTGCAAAAGCAGTACTATTACTTACCAAACCATTAAAGCAGATGGAGTTGCATAACGGAAGAATTGCCCGATGGCAAGGAAGGCATCTTTATTCAGAGGAGTCCGAGTCCTCTCACAAGAGCTCGATCGTGTGATGTAAGACACAAGCAATGCTACAAAAGTCCAGATAGAAAAACTAAAGGCTATAGCTGCACCTGATTTTCCTAGTCCTAAATGAAATATGAAAAGATAGCACAGTGATATGTGGAGACATAAAACTACAAAGGCACTGAGGAGCATCGGAAGAATCAAACTTTGAATCTGCAAATATCTGAATATTGGCCTAAGAATTGCACCACCAAAGAGTGCAGGAATAAGCCACATAGAGTACTTTGAAGCTTCAACTGAAATTACAGGGTCTTGTCCCATTAAAATAAGCAGCTTGTCCATGAAAAGCCACAGGATACTGATTGGTATGCAGACGAGAAGTAAAGATATTATTGCACTGTAAGTATAAGTACCGACTCTCTGCCATTGTTGTGCCCCGAATGCTTGCCCACACAGAGTCTCCAAACCACCAACCAACCCTGACTAACATATTTGCAGAATTCAACCCCTCAAACAACATAAGAATTTACAACATTTCATGACTGATAAAATTACTTAAAATTTTGTATTGAGGAGAAAATGAGAGAAGATCATTTGAGAAGGTTTGATCATATTCTACATCGACCTCCAAATGCATCCTTCGATAGGTGTAAACCCACGGCGAGTGAAGATGCTAAAGGAATAAGGTAAACCTAAAATCACATGGATGGAAGTTGTCTTGGAATACAGGCAAAATGACCCAAAAAAATATCATATAGGTGATACCAATTAGTTAAAAATATATGTTACTGATGTAAGTACATATACTTAAGTCCTATGTTTTCCGGGATTCTCTAATCCTGTCATACATTCAGTAAAGATTAGTATTTAACAAAATTAAGTACTTCTTATTTTTAGTACTAATTATGTATAATACTGGTCTGAAATAAATTTAAATGGAGCAACATAGTGTATATCGCCAACCCTGACTTACTTGCAATTGAGACGTAGTTGTTTTTATTGTTCTTTTATCATGATTCATGACCAATATATTAAGAAGTTAAGGTGTTAGGTTGAAATTGAAAATTAGTAAATGACATGGATTAGGTTCATGAAACTGGAGAAATAGTCTAGAAATCAGTTTGATAAATCAAGAAACAGAGAGGACTTACAAGAAGAGAGAAACCGGTAACATTGGTTGTAGAAGTAGCAATAGCAACACTTGAGAGAGAAATCTGGTCAAGATGTCCCACCATCATCACCGATACAACTTGCAATAGATACTGCAATACAGACACTGCCACCATTGGTGCTGCAATACTACTCAACTTCTTCAATTCTTCATAATAAGTATCCCATTCCCTTGTTATCATCCATCTGCTCGTATCTCCATTTTCCAGAAGCAACTGCTCTTCCATGTATTCAGCCTTTTAAAAATCTGAATAAATTTATGCTGCAGCTGTGATTTCAATTGGACTGCGTAAATACCAATTTATAAGTTCAACGTGTTAGCTGCTTCCATATATGTCTTCTATCATTAGTCCCTTTCATTTGCTTAAAATATTACTCTACTTATAATAGTTTACTGCATTTAGTCAAACAATCAATTAATGCTCCAGAATTATTGAATTATTTAATCCAAGTCTGCTATTTGATGACTAAAGAAACTGTTTCTGTTAACAGAGACTTTTCAAGTCGTCCATAGTTTAAGAAGATCCTCAAATCATGTCCTAGATTTTCAGTGGTTAATATATAGTACAGTATGTGTTTGGCACAAAATACGAAAGAAATAATAAGATAGCTCTGTATATGAGGGGCTTGCTGTTAGAAGCTTCCTCCAATTTGCTTATTGATGTAAGCAATGACATCAATAAATGGTAGGTGAGATGGGAATATTGCAAATTGATCCTTCTTGATAGGTGAGATTTGCACTTTTGGTCCCTATCTCAAAACTATAAATACCCCCTTCATCTCATTGTTTTTAAACACACCAAAAACATTCAATAACTCAAGTATAAGAGTTAGAGAGAAAGAGAGAGTTTGTTTTTCTTTAGGAAGTTTTTCTAAAGGGGAGTGACAAAATAGTGAGTAAAATACTAGTCGGGTATTTTCGGAAAACACTTTTGTGTGCGCCACTATTTTGGGTAGAGCTCGGGAAATTGTTGTACCTCCAAACTATTGGAGAAGTCTCTCTTTGTAAGCCTACTAAAAGTTTTAGTGGAAGTTGGTGCCGAGTTTGTGGACGTAGCCTAAACGTTTTAGGTGAACCACGTTAAATTCTTTGTGTCATTTATTTTTCGTTGATCATTTATTTTTTCGCTGTGCACAAGTGTTTAGTGCCACCGGGTCCTAACAGTGGTATCAAAGCTTTGGTTAGAATACTACTCATACGTACGGTACTATTCATACGTACGGGTACTATTCATCCATACGGCACTATTCATACCTACGGTTACTATTCACCGCCGGAAATATGGAGGCAAGGACAAGCAAGATGGTCAACCTAAACGGCACAAATTACCACTTATGGAGAAACAAGATGAAGGATCTCCTGTTCGTGACGAAGATGCATCTGCCGGTGTTCAGTGCTCAGAAACCTGAAGACAAGTCAGACGAGGACTGGGAATTTGAGCACAACCAAGTGTGCGGCTACATACGACAATTTGTTGAAGATAATGTGTACAACCACATTTCTGGTGTGACACATGCAAGGTCGTTATGGAACAAGCTCGAGGAGTTGTATGCCTCTAAAACGGGTAACAACAAATTATTTTACTTGACAAAATTAATGCAAGTAAAATATGTAGAAGGGACAACTGTGGCAGATCACCTTAATGAAATACAAGGGATTGTCGACCAGTTGTCGGGAATGGGCATAAAGTTCGATGACGAGGTACTTGCTCTTATGGTGCTGGCAACACTCCAGAGTCATGGGAAACCTTGAAGGTTTCAATCACCAATTCTGCACCCAACGGTGTGGTAAACATGGAGACAGTCAAGAGTGGCATTCTAAATGAAGAAATGAGACGCCGATCACAAGGATCATCTTCTTCATCAGAGGTGTTGGCTGTTACGACCAGGGGGAGAAGTCAAAACAAAGGCCAGAGTAACAGAGATAAGAGCATAGGTAGATCCAACAAATTTGCACATGTTGAGTGCCATTACTGCAAAAAGAAGGGCCATATCAAAAGATTTTGCCGACAGCTCCAAAATGACCAGAAGAAGAACAAAGGCAAAAAGGAGAAACCCGAAGAAAGCAGTGATGATGAAGCGAACTCCTTTGGTGAGTTTAACATTGTCTACGATGACGACATTATCAATTTGACAACCCAAGAGACGACATGGGTGATTGATAGTGGAGCTACCATTCATGCAATGCCACGGATAGAACTCTTCTCATCTTACACACCTGGAGACTTCGGTCGTGTAAAGATGGGAAATGCCAATTTCTCAACAGTTGTAGGCAAAGGAGATGTTTTCCTAGAGACCATGAATGGGATGAAGCTACTTTTAAGAGATGTCAGGCATGTTCCAGATATGCGCCTGAATCTGATCTCCGTAGGCAAGCTTGATGAGGAAGGTTATTGCAATACCTTTCATAATGGCCAATGGAAGCTCACGAAAGGCTCATTGGTGGTGGCGCGGGGCACGAAGCAGTCAAAGTTGTACGTGACCCAGGCAAGCATCTCCCAACAAGTTATAAATGTTGCGGAGAATGATAGCAATACCAAGTTGTGGCATAGACGTCTTGGCCACATGAGTGAAAAGTCAATGGCGCGTTTAGTGAAGAAGAACGCCTTACCAGGTCTAAACCAGATCCAGTTGAAGAAGTGTGCTGACTGTTTAGCTGGGAAACAAAACAGAGTTTCATTCAAAAGATTCCCTCCTTCCAGAAAGCAAGACGTGTTGGATCCGGTACACTCAGATGTATGCGGGCCTTTCAAGAAGTCCCTCGGTGGTGCCCGATATTTCGTGACCTTTATTGATGATCATTCACGAAAGACATGGGTATACACGCTGAAGACCAAGGATCAAGTGTTTCAAGTTTTCAAACAATTTCTGACCTTGGTGGAAAGAGAGACTTGTAAGAAGTTGAAGTGCATCCGGACAGACAATGGCGGTGAATACCAGGGTCAATTTGATGCTTACTGTAAAGAGCATGGTATTCGACATCAGTTCACACCTCCTAAAACTCCACAGTTAAATGGCTTGGCTGAGAGGATGAACAGAACTTTGATCGAGAGAACCAGAGGTTTACTCTCTCATTCAAAGTTACCAAAGGTTTTCTGGGGTAAAGCACTAGTTACAACAGCCTATGTGCTAAACCATTCACCCCGTGTCCCTCTTCAGTACGAGGCTCCAGAAAAGATTTGGTCAGGAAGAGATATCTCTTATGATCAATTGCGGGTATTTGGCTGCAAAGCCTATGTCCATGTTCCGAAGGATGAAAGGAGCAAACTTGATGTCAAGACAAGGGAGTGTGTATTCATCGGCTATGGTCAAGACATGCTTGGCTATAAGTTCTATGATCCGGTGCAGAAGAAGCTCGTTAGGAGTCGAGATGTTGTGTTCGTTGAGGACCAAACAATTGAAGACATTGACAAAGTAGAGAAGTCCACCGATGATTCTGCTGAGTTTGAGTTGCCTCCAACAATGGTGCCGAGACAAGTTGGAGACGATGTTCAGGATAATCAACCTGAAGCCCCTGATCTTCCAAATGAAGATGAACCAGCAGATGCTGAAGGTAACGAGGATAATGGTGATGATGATGCAAACGAGGATGATCAACCTCAACCAACAATCCTCAACAACCCTCCTTATCACACAAGATCTGGAAGAGTTGTGCAACAGTCTACCAGATATTCTCCACATGAGTATGTGTTACTCATTGACGGGGGAGAACCCGACAGTTTTGAAGAAGCTGTTGATGATGAACATAAGGAGAAGTGGATAGA
This sequence comes from Nicotiana noctiflora, assembly GCA_032618575.1. Lineage (NCBI taxonomy): Eukaryota > Viridiplantae > Streptophyta > Magnoliopsida > Solanales > Solanaceae > Nicotiana > Nicotiana noctiflora. The sequence continues at coordinate 14,971 of JASVEL010004955.1, read as the reverse complement.
AGCCATGCAAGACGAGATGAAATCCTTGCATGAGAACAAGACGTTTGAGATGGTGAAGTTGCCGAAAGGCAAGAGAGCTTTGAAGAATAAATGGGTGTTCAAGATCAAGCATGATGAAAACAGTTCCTGTCCGAGATTCAAAGCAAGATTGGTCGTCAAAGGTTTCAATCAAAGGAAAGGTATAGACTTTGATGAAATATTCTCACCAGTTGTGAAAATGACCTCAATACGCACGGTGCTGAGATTAGTAGCAAGCCTCAACCTGGAGGTTGAGCATATGGATGTGAAAACCGCCTTCCTACACGGTGATTTGGAAGAGGAGATATACATGGAGCAACCAGACGGTTTCCAGCAAAAGGGGAAAAAGGATTGCGTTTGTAGATTGAGGAAAAGCCTCTACGGCTTAAAACAGGCACCAAGGCAGTGGTACAAGAAGTTCGAGTCGGTGATGGGGCAACACGGCTACAAGAAGACAACTTCAGACCATTGTGTGTTCGTTCAGAAGTTTTCCGACGATGATTTTATCATCCTATTGCTCTATGTGGATGATATGTTGATCGTTGGCTGGAATGTTTCCAGAATTAATAGCTTGAAAGAGCAGCTAAGCAAGTTCTTCGCCATGAAAGACTTGGGGCCAGCAAAACAGATCCTTGGGATGAGGATTATGCGAGACCGAGAAGCCAAGAAGTTATGGTTGTCTCAGGAGAAGTACATCGAGAAGGTACTTCAACGGTTCAACATGGAGAAAACTAAAGCAGTTAGCTGTCCTCTTGCTAACCACTTTAGATTGAGCACCAAGCAAAGCTCGTCAACAGATGATGAGAGAAAAAAGATGGAGCGGATTCCATATGCTTCAGCAGTAGGAAGTTTGATGTATGCCATGGTTTGTACACGGCCAGATATCGCTCACGCTGTAGGAGTGGTAAGTAGATTTCTTTCTAATCCGGGAAAGGAACATTGGGATGCTGTTAAGTGGATTCTCAGGTATCTTCGAGGAACCTCCAAACTATGCTTGTGTTTTGGAGAAGACAACCCTGTGTTGGTTGGCTATACTGATGCATATATGGCCGGAGATGTTGATTCTAGAAAATCAACTTCAGGATACTTGATTAACTTTTCAGGGGGAGCTGTGTCATGGCAATCAAAGTTGCAAAAATGTGTTGCACTATCAACTACTGAAGCTGAATTCATTGCAGCAACGGAAGCTTGCAAAGAACTGCTGTGGATGAAGAAGTTCTTAACTGAACTTGGATTTTCGCAAGACGGTTATCAGCTATTTTGTGATAGTCAAAGTGCTATCCACCTTGCGAAGAATGCCTCATTCCATTCCAGATCCAAGCATATTGATGTTAGATATAATTGGATCAGGGATATGTTAGAGAAGAAGATGTTGTGGCTTGAAAAGATCCATACAGATGAAAACGGATCAGACATGTTGACCAAAACTCTACCAAAGGGTAAATTTGAGTTCTGCAGAGAAGCTGCAGGGATAGGAAACTCTCCAAATAGTCGGAAGGGGGAGAATTGTTAGAAGCTTCCTCCAATTTGCTTATTGATGTAAGCAATGACATCAATAAATGGTAGGTGAGATGGGAATATTGCAAATTGATCCTTCTTGATAGGTGAGATTTGCACTTTTGGTCCCTATCTCAAAACTATAAATACCCCCTTCATCTCATTGTTTTTAAACACACCAAAAACATTCAATAACTCAAGTATAAGAGTTAGAGAGAAAGAGAGAGTTTGTTTTTCTTTAGGAAGTTTTTCTAAAGGGGGAGTGACAAAATAGTGAGTAAAATACTAGTCGGGTATTTTCGGGAAACACTTTTGTGTGCACCACTATTTTGGGTAGAGCTCGGGAAATTGTTGTACCTCCAAACTATTGGAGAAGTCTCTCTTTGTAAGCCTACTAAAAGTTTTAGTGGAAGTTGGTGCCGGGTTTGTGGACGTAGCCTAAACGTTTTATGTGAACCACGTTAAATTCTTTGTGTCATTTATTTTTCGTTGATCATTTATTTTTTCCGCTGTGAAGAAGTGTTTAGTGCCACCGGGTCCTAACACTTGCAGGGTAGCGGCAAGTTTCACCTGAATTTTTTGATGCAACTATATTCAAATAATGATATTGTTACTATGTTTAAAATGATATTGCTTGTTACGCACTTGAGCCTTATAATGGTGCAAGTTGTTTGTATAGGTTCGAATTTGATCGACCACGGCCTACAGCGAGTATGACCATCGATATAAAACCTACGAGTCAGCATAGGAATACGACCCAGAGGTGGAAGGAGTGACGCCATCGTAGTAGCGACAAATTTGGCGTAGTAGGTAGTCCCTAATGCGTCGTTTCCACGACTAAGGAAAATCCCTCAATATATAAGAGGGGTTCAAGTCTTGTAGAAGGCAGGCAGTTTTTGCGAAATATACATCATTATTATCTTTCTTGTTATCTCTCTCTCTTTACCATTATCATCCTAGAGTTTATTATCTTCGGCTAAGATTTAACCCTTCATAATTGATTGATTTGCTTAAAACAAGAATAAAAAATCTTGAGTCAAACAATTTGACGCCGTCTGTAGGGATTTCCATAGCCGAAATCATAGTTCTCATTTAGGTTCTTGAAAGTAACGACTACTGCTCTTCAAATCCTACAAAAAACTAACAATGGCGGAGAAAGAAGCAAGGCTGAAGAGGATAGCAGATGTCTCAAACAACCTCTTAAACTCCCCCAACGAAGCTGGTAGAGAAGACACTGAGAATACAACACCAAGAGATATACCATAGGGGGAAATCTCACCCTCTCCATACAAGGACCTGACGGTCTTGCGCGAAAGAGAAGCTTCCACGTCTACAGTGAAAGAAACACCACCGGCGGTCAAAAAGTTACTAGAAGAATGGTTAACGAGCGCTCTGAACAACATGCTCGAAAAATCCCCTCAAGGAAATGTCTAAGAGTTAACGGCTGCGGAACTCACAGTTAACACCAATGAGCCAAGTATCGCACAAACGGGCAACACTCACCCCTCTCTATTGCAGGTGACGGTGCACTCATGGCCATCTTAAAAAAATAGAAGAAATGGAAAACGAAAATAAATTCACTCCACGACCAAATAAAGGAGCACCAAGAAAGAGTAGACAAAATACCTGGCACCCCCAAACTGCTGCCAAAATGTGACATGGGCCGACTTGTCACGACTCGGATGTTCCCACCATCGGGAGTCATGATGGCGCCTACTAGTGGAAGCTAGGCAAGCCAATTCTTACTTACATTTCCAATTAGTTACAACTATCTTTTAAAAAATTTACATAAAATTATACAATTACAGCGGAATAAATAAATTTAGCGAAAGACTTAGAAAGTTTTACTAGATACGATACAGAAACCCAAACATGATACACTACCCAAGAACTGGTGTCATAATACTCACGAACTTCTAAGAATAACACACATAACCGTCTGAAAGAAATATAAATTATTTATATCGAATACAAGAGATAACAGATTGAGAAGTAAAGATAAAGGAGACAACGGGTCCTGCGGACGCCTGCAAAGCTACCTCGAAGTCTCGGTGGTCGAAATATCAAAAATCGTGCTACTGCCGCTGCTGCTGTCCGTAACCTGTATCTGCGCAAAAAGAGCGCAGAGTGTAGTATCAGCACAACCGACCCCATGTGCTGGTATGTGCCAGGCCTATCCCGGCGAAGTAGTGACACAGCTAGGACCAGACACCCACATAAACCTGTGCAGTTAAAGTATATATAGATACAGACAAACATCAAAATACAGTATTGAATATTTATAGGAAAAGAACATACCCTGGTACAACAACAAAATATTATATCATAAAAAAATCATATGAACAATGGAACACAAAGCTCCTTCCAAACTCAACTCATCCACTTACAGGAGTACAACCACTCGCTCCCATTTTACTATCAATCCTTCCTTTGTTTAACAAAACCATACATAATATATTACCGGCAATCGTGGCCAATATCAACAATTATTATCTGTTAGTAGTGCGGCGTGCACCCCGACCCTTCCGATAAGTCACCGGCATCTATGGCCAATAACAGTACATAATAGGCTATCGACAACTATGGCCAATGCCAACAATCAATATCTATTAGTAGTGCGGCATGCACTCCGACCCTTCCGATAAGTCACCGGCGCTATGGCCAATAACAACAATCAATATAATATATTACCGGCATTGAACCAATAATCTCTGATCAACAATATGTATATAAATGTATTACCGGTATTAAACAAATAATTTTTAATTTCAACAAAATTTATATTACCGGTATAAAACAAATAAATAATAACTAATCAACAATATATGTATGTTACCGGTGTGACACCAATAATCTTTAATCAACCATTTATATAAATTACTGGTATGAAACCAATAATAATTTCTTTCATATAATCACATAAGATTAAGAGGAATTTAATCCATTTAAGACTCACGGTCAAGCTCGACCCCCAACGTATAGATACTCGTCACCATACCTATACGTCGGACTCCACACATAACAATTAGCACATAAACTCAATTCATATTCCCTCAAGCTAGGATAGATCAAATACTTACCTCGAAAGTTTACGATCAATTTAATCCGTAGCAATGCCTATCCTTTCGAATTTGGCTCCAATTCAATCATATCTATACACAATTGATTTAATATCATCAATACTACTTAACAAACTAGTTCATATGGCCAAATATAATTTTAAAATATTCTGCCCGAAATAGTAAAAATTTACCCCGGGCCCACGTCATCAAAACACGAGGTTCGAACCGAAATAAATTCACTCATTCATCCACGAGTTCAAATATGTAATTTGTTCTTAAGTTCGACCTCAAAACGAGGTATAGATCGCAAATTCTTTGAAAAACCTAGCTCTACTTAAATCTCAAATTTTCTACCTATTTTCACATGTTAGTCCTAAGAATTCGAATAATATTGATGGAATATGAAAAAAATGAGTCAAGAATCACTTACCCAACAAGTTTGATGAAGAATTGCCCAAGAATTAGAAGAGAGAGTTTGAGAAATGAGATTTTTATCCATTTCTATTCTGTTTCAGAACTTAAATCACTGGGCAGAAAAATTACCCTATGCGATCGCAGGGCCTGGGATGCGATTGCATAGAAGAAAATAAAGGGGGCTAAAATTTGCTCTATGCGATCGCAAGGGAAGGTATGCGATCGCAGAGAAGAAAAATGATGAGAGCTGAACTTTGCTATATGCGATCGCAGAGCTTGGGATGCGATCGCATAGAAGGATTTCTGGGCCTCAATATTTACTCTATGCGATCGCGAAGGATGCTGTACGATCGCATAGAAGGGGCAGACAAAGCTATGCGATCGCATGGCTATTATTGCGATCGCATAGAACAGAAATGGGCAACAAAATTTTACTCTATGCGATCGCAGGGAATTCTATGCGATCGCATAGAGTAACATACCAGATACCAACAGACATCAAAAGTACCAGATTCTCTAAGTCCAAAATACTGTCTACTTATGTTTTTTGCTCTTAAATATATCACAAGATTTGGACAAAGACAATGCCGATATAGTCGAATCATTCACAAATCAAGTTACCAAAATAATAGAAGCATAACCCCACATTCATTCAAAAGTACATACCTAAATGTGTCTTGTACAACTCTTCAAAAGTATATATATATACATATATATATATATATATATATATATATATATATATATATATATACGCCTAGGCAAATATGATTTTTATCGAAGCTTCAACGAGTCTACTTGTATGACCATCCTCAAGTCTATTTAGGTACATCACCTACGGTAGTAACAAACTATCGCTTACAATATAAAATATATAGATTATATGAAACCTAAAAACATAAATTAAGCTATATCTACATGATAACAAGCCAGTTATGTATCAATAAAATTACAACGAAGAAATCCATAGATAGAAGTTCATCAAATCTTCATAATGAAGATACAATGTTTGTAGAGAATAAATATTTAACCAAGAATTAGTCAAAACACTAACCTTCAATTCCCAGTTATCAAGAAAGCTCCTCAAGTTAATTCCATAAATTGATCAATTATTTAATTAGTCAATTTCGTCTAACATACACGTCTTGTAATCACATCAAGAATGAAAAAATAATAAGGACGGAGGTCCGAATCAAATAGGGTCAAACCCAATAATCAAGAGAATTAAGAACCACGATTGAAAGTGTCTTTCTCATTCATACTTAAAATGGAAAAAGGTCCATAGTAAGATGAAATGTGAATCTAAAATCAAGATGGGGCAAGTCCCGAATAATATCAAGAGGCAATGCCAAAATTAGTGACAGACTCACTATCACAAAAAGGACAAAGTTCCAACAATAATGCAATAATGTTCAAGCAATTCGTATATATGGGTGAGCTAATTAGTTTTACAAACACTTCAATCAGTACCAATTCTAATATCTTTTTAACTCAACTACAAAACTTCACCCTCAATAGTAGGGGTGCGCATCGGTCGATTCGGTTCGGTTCGGCTATGAATATTATTGCTTTATAAATTTGATAAACCGATAACTGAACGGATAAGATATCAGTTATCAGCTATCGATCATTATCGGTTTAGTTATTGATTCACCTGATTCAGATAACTCAATCTAGAGTTAAGCAAAAAAGAGAAGATAATTCACTAGAGTTAAGCAAAAAAAAATAAAAAAATTCACATATAGTATACTACCCATTTGTGCGTTATGGCCATGGCCACAACTGAAATAGTACTAATTCTTCAACGACTATTGTCCAAATACATTAATAATAATACAAAGTAGTTGTAATTTTACCTTAAAATTAACAAGAACTAATATATAGTACTATAGTCCAAGATTAACGGGATGTTGTTTGTCAAATGTCTAACCTGAAAAAAAAAAGTTACCTCCTATAACAAAGGTTGATACCTTATTTATTAAATACATTTTTAGAAAACTATCTCCTATAGCTAACTTTTATTTTTTATAAAAAAATATAGCTTCCTACTTTTAATCCATTAAATATGATGGGTATTATTTTTCTCTCTCTCTCTTCCCTCTCTTTCCTCTCTCCTGGTTTCTCTTTCCTCTTTCTTCTCTTTTTTCCCTAGTTTTTCCTCCCCTACTTTTAGAATCCCTAGTAGGGGTTGTGTTCCGCCAATGACAGATCCAGCCGGCGATCACTTCCCTCCTTCCTTGTTGTGTCATCACTAACCCCCTCCTCTGGCCGGTGATTTCTTTCACACAGTTGCATTACACATTCTAATTTTTTCTTAGATTTTGCATTGATTGTTCATATTTGCCTTGTGAGATCTGAACAAGTTCTGTCTCTAGTTTCCGCTTGATCCTTTAAATTGGTGCTTCTTCAACAAATCTTCATTTAATCGGCGGCGACGCCCCATATAGCGGCAGCTGGATATCGGTGGAGTGGGGACGAAGTTTGGGACTAAGGAACTTGAAGAGTCTGTTACCTTTTTTCATTGTATTTTAATGTATCTCATTATATTCCATGTATTTTATTGTATTCACTATCTCTTTTTTCCATTATATTTCAATGTATCTCGTTGTATATCAATTTCGTCCTTCGCTATAATCATTAGAAATGAATTGGCTTTAGCCTTCATGGATGTCATAGTTAGGGAAAAGTAATTAAATATAAAGATAAAAAATTAAATTATTTGGCTAAATTTCAAGTGTATTTAAGCCTAAAAACAATAAGTTAGGATGACCAAATTATAACTTTTGGCTTGTTTTGAATTATTATAGCTTCAAAATACTTGAATTAAAATTACTTTTTAGGTTTGCCAAATACTAAAACAAGGCATAAAGTACTTTTAAGCTAAATTGGCAAGCTATAAGTCAATCCAAACACCCTCTTAATTAAAAAAAATTATATTGATGTTATTTAAATTTTATAGTAAATAATATTTTTGTAGTGACACAACTTTTCCAACAAGTTAAATATGGTAGCAAATGTATCAATAACCATAAGTACCCAATGCTAGTAACCAGAATTTAATATTTCTATACTAAATGAGGGGGGCTTGGTAGCGATCTCTATAGTTAATTAATGTATTGTGTTGTGCCTCTTATGGTAGTAACCGATTGGTATTATTGCATGTCATTCTACTTTTGGTTTTATGTTTAGATAATTATTTATTTGATTTATCTCGGTTACTAACATTGTTTTGTTTTGTTTTGTTTGTTGATTTTCTCTCTTTTTCTGAGCCGAGGGTCGGCCGGAAACAGCCTCTCTACCCTTTCGGGTAGGGGTAAGGCCTGTGTACGTATTACCCTCCCCAGACCCCACTTTGTGGGAACATACTGGGTAGTTGTTGTTGTTGTTGTTTAAATGAGGAGTATTTACTGATAAATTATGTGTAATATATTTCATATAGATTCATAATTAAGCCTTTGGTAACTCAAGATAATTTCAAAAAGATATACATTATGATAATGAAAAGAAGAAGAAAAAGATAGATACATCATATTTACAAAATACAAATATTACGTTTGGTGATGAGCAAATAAGGTAATTAAGGAGGGAAAAATGGCTTTCACGTTTTTCTTTCCCTCCATTACTCTTGTACTATTTAGCTATATCCACATCAATAATGTTTTTCTTTGTTTATTTAAATTAATTCAATATCAGTAAATGGGCACACCACACTTGTCAATAAAGGGTGACCTCACACAACTATTGTTGGATGAGTCTCACACTCTCACCCAAAATAAAACTTCTCGGTGATGAACAAATAAGGTAATTAAGGAGCAAAAATGAGTTTCACGTTTTTCTTTTCCTCCATTTTTCTTATACTATTTAGCTATTTATTTATTGAATATATGGGTGGGGGGAATCCATATCAATAACAGTATCACTTTTTTTCTTCGTTCTATTTAAATGAATCCAATTTCGTTAATGGGCCCAACTAAACTTGTCAAATATAGAGGATGGCATCATACAACTATTGTTTGGTGATGAGTAAATAAGGTAATTAAGGAGGAAAATGGCTTTCACATTTTCTTTCCTTCCATTTTTCGTGTACTATTTAACTATTTATTTATTTATTTATTTAATATATGGGTGGAGGTGGGATCTACATCAATAACAAAATCACTTTTTCTTCTTTGTTTTTTAAAACTAATCCAATTTCAGTAAATAGGCCAACAACCACACTTGTCAAATATATAGGGTAACTTCATACAATTATTGTTGGGTAAATCTCACCCAAAATAAAATTTCTCGACTCATTTACAATATTTTAAATTAAATACCAACGATTTACCTTAATCTTCATTTAGAAATGTTGCTGCTAAACTCGCTTGTACGAAATGACACAACATAAAGCAAAACAGGACTACACAATGGGACTATGCCTTAAAGAAGACTGTTTTTTAGGTGTTGCACATACCAGTGTGATTCTATCCAAACTGCATTTGGACTGTGCAATTATTATTTTTCTTTAAAACAAGAGCCATATATTTGTTATTGTTTCTTATCAAAAACACAAGAAGACGTCGGAGATGCTAACTCTAAAGCAGCTTAAGGAAACTCGAGTCCGGAACCGAAATAACACACAATTAAACAAAAAGTATCCTTTTAAACTTAAAATTTTTTTTTATCAAATTAGGCATTTCGCAGTATAAAACTGCGAAATGTACAAACGTCCGCGTTTGTACATTTCGCAGTTTTATACTGCGAAATGCATTAAATTTTTTTTTTTTAAATGGTCGTGTCCGACAACGACATAAAAAAAAAATTTTTAAAATAGGGGTATTTCGCCTGTTAGCGTAGAGCCTGTTAGCGTAGAGCCTTGTAGCGTAGAGTCTTATAAAATTTTAGCGTAGTGTCTTAGTATGAATTTATTATATTTTGATATTTTTATCAAGTTGTCATAAGTAAAATTATGAAAATATTAAAATTGATATTTATAATAATTAAGCATTATTAGGTGTTCCCGGGCCTAAAAAATCAAGTCTGGAACATTTAAATAACCATTATATTTAATTTGTAAAATTATACGTAATTTAATTAATTAAGTTAATAAAATTATGAAAATATTAAAATTGAGATTTATAATAATTAATCATTATTATGTGGTCCCGGGCCTCAAAAACCAAGCCTGGAACCTTTAAACAACCATTATATTAAATTATACGTAATTTAATTAATTAAGTTAACAAAATTATGAAAATATTAAAATTGAGATTTAGAATAATTAATCATTATTATGTGATCCCGGACCTCAAAAATCAAGCATGGAACCTTTAAACAACCATTATATTAAATTATACGTAATTTAATTAATTAAGTTAACAAAATTATGAAAATATTAAAATTGAGATTTATAATAATTAATCATTATTATGTGTTCCCGGGCCTAAAAAATCAAGTCTGGAACATTTTAACAACCATTATATTTAATTTATAAAATTATACGTAATTTAATTAATTAAGTTAATAAAATTATGAAAATATTAAAATTGAGATTTAGAATAATTAATCATTATTATGTGGTCTCGGGCCTCAAAAATCAAGCCCGGAACCTTTAAACAACCATTATATTAAATTATACGTAATTTAATTAATTAAGTTAACAAAATTATGAAAATATTAAAATTGAGATTTATAATAATTAATCATTATTATGTGTTTCGGGCCTCAAAAATCAAGTCCGGAACCTTTAAACAACCATTATATTAAATTATACGTAATTTAATTAATTAAGTTAACAAAATTATGAAAATATTAAAATTGAGATTTATAATAATTAATCATTATTATGTGTTTCGCCTAAATAATCAAGTCTGGAACCTTTAAACAACCACTATATTAAATTTGTAAAATTAAACGTAATTAAATTAATTAATAGTGTGTCTTCATTTATGCAATAATTAATTTTTCTTATTTATAGTACACGACATGGCATCTCGTCGATCTGCACACCCTGGACCTTCGGAAGAAGGATTATTAGTACTGCAGGGTGACCATAGGTCATCGTTTATTTGGGAGGGTCAGCTAGCTCTTCAGACTATACGCCCCAGGAGGCCGGACGATCTGTGGGAGTTTTTGGCGCAGCATCCCTTTCCTCCACGAGTTGTACACCTTCTAGAGCAGACCGGCTTGTACAGCATATTTGAACTGGGACGGATGCAGCTTGACTGGTCGCTCATCACAGCGTTGATAGAGCGGTGGCGACCAGAGACGCATACATTTCACCTGCCTACTGGAGAGGCTACGATCACTCTCCAGGATGTGCTGGTGCTGTATGGATTGCGCGTTGAGGGCCGCGCATTGACACTGCCCCAGGAGTGGAGACGGATGACCCGCGCACAGCTGGCGGATGTGATGGGACGGATGACAGGTTTGCACCCGGAGGGCGACCGTGGTGGTTGTGGTGTCCAGCTATCAGTCATTAGAGCGTTCATGGCGGAGTTGCATCCACAGTTCACGCAAGAGACAGAGGACCTGTGGATTATCCGTTTCACTCGGATGGCATTACTCATGCTATTTTGGTGTGTCTTGTTTCCCAACACGTCGGGGAACAAGATATCGATGCGGTTTCTCCACTCTCCGGAGGATATGGAGTAGGTGCATCAGTACAGTTGGGCAGCTGCTGTTCTGGCGTATCTCTACAGGAGCATGTGCCGGGCTAGCATCGGTGCAGCTACTGATATTGGTGGTTTTTTGCCACTCCTTCAAGTGCAAAATACTTCCAAAATTAATTAAGCACAAATTATATATTGTGAAATGACTCATAATTTACATCAACATTTGTTCTTAGGTTTGGGCGTGGCGGCATATCATGCCACTACAGCCACCTCTGCCGGCACAGGACTATCCGCCCCTCCCGCTAGCTGTGAGATGGATTCTCCGGCGGGGGAATTACCGAGGAGTGGATGTGCACCACAATCTCCCCCTTATTAGGGACCAGTTGGATATGTTGCCTGCTGGACTGGTAAACACCTACATAAAGTTGGTTGTTTTAAATGTAGTTGTACCTTGCATACTAATTTGTTGTTATTCGTTGTAGTTCATCTGGATGTCGTACACCGATGAGCTACTTGCGCACCTCCCTACTATTTGCTCGGCAGACCGGCTCATATGGAGCAGCTCCGTCCCATTGATATTCTGGGAAGTTGTTGAGTATCATGCGACGAAGTGTGTGCTTCGTCAGTTTGGTCGTCATCAGCCGGTACCGAGTGATCCCTCCTAGGACCCTACTCATTATCAGCGTGACGACCGTCACAACATGAGCCGGGATTATGTAGCGTGGCTGCGTGACCAGGTAGTTCATTGGGAGGAGCGAGCTCAGCGCATCCCGCCACCGCCGACACCGTACCAGGAGGCTACTATTGCGATTTATGAGGGCTGGTACAGACGTCACACCCGACGGCATGTCGGGAACCCCATCCACATGCTTGAGGGCCGGTACAGACCGTATGCCGGACGGCACGAGTCACTGGTATGTTTTTTTTACTTATTAATATCATATAATTATGGCATAGAGTTATTTAATTACTAATTGACTTATTTCATAGGTTAGTTGGTTTCACTGGGTCTACCAGTCTGGTATAGATATCCAGCAGTGTGAAGACAACCCTAGACTGGTTGATTATGGACGGGAGGTTGCCCAGATGTGTCGTTTGGGACTGGAAGAGGCGAGGGAGGGCAATAGGTTAGACGATGAGCCCGATTATATGGATCCAGACGCGTACCGGAGGGGTAGGCCAGTCCCCCGTGCAGGGGCTAGGGCTCGTAGGGGACGACGACGACGTGCCCGGCGATGGGGTGTTGAGGAGCCGGTCGACCCACCTGCAGGGTTTGGAGATGAGCAGGAGGGTTATGTGCCTCATCTAGTTGACCTTTCCAGTGGCATGCAACGGGGTTTTATGACCCATCCAGCAGCATGCCCTCATACGACCCTGGCAGCAGTATGCCCTCATACGACCTTCAGTTGTCATTGCCAGCGACACAGATTACCCTGTCCGGAACATTGCAGATTATGGGTACCTTTGATGGGGATGTACATCAGTACTTTGCTGGCACATCTACTGCAGCTGAGCATCGGCCAACCCGTGACGTGGATGGCGGTCGTAGGTTGAGTTATCCATCGTCCCCTGCATTTGATGCGGTATGTTTGTATTACTTTTCTTTTTCAATTCTACATTATTTTTACTTTCAATGCAATAAATTCATTACATTTGTTTTTATGCAGTCTTCATCCCAGACCATGTTTGACCATACTACATGCGATGACGAGCTGACCATCGATGAACATTTCGTAGTATTGAACTACGAATTACTAGGACACGACAAATCACATAAATTTCAGGTTTCTCAAATAAAAGGACAAATTTACATTTCGTAGTATTGAACTACGAATTACATTTCGTAGTATTGAACTATGATTTTTAGCTTTTTTGAAATAAAACGACAAATTTACATTTCGTAGTATTAAACTATGAATTATATGGACGAAATGACATAGACATGACAATTCACATGGTTTTCATAACTTCACTTTTCGTATTATTATAGACTTTTTAAAATTGCACAACATCACATTAAGAAAATTCGAACAAGATACGTAATTTGAAGAATAATTTTATTTCAAATGCACAAAACGTACTACATACATATATTAAAACTAATAATACAAAAATAAAGAACTAATGTTATGGTTGATAGTTGGGTACACTGGACGAACTTGCACTGAAGGACATTTACGGCGGTCATGTCCAGTTTGGGAGCATATGCTACATTTACGTGCATAAACAGACTCACCAACATCCATTTGGTTTGGTATACGTGTTCTCTTTTGCACTCTCAGCTTGCGCAAGTACTCCTTGTTACATACCAACTTAAAAGGTTCCGGCGGCCAATAATGCTCAGCACCTAATGGATGCAACTTCCCACTATACGTGTCTACGTATGCTGCAACACTGTAGTGCCTATCAATGTAGTTTGTTGCCCCATAGCCAACTTGTTGAAAGCACTTCAATGCATGTGGGCACGGCATGTGGTAGATGGTCCATTTCCCACACGAACATAACCTTCTATTTTCATTCACCGTATGTACATTATTCCCACGATGTCCACGATTACCAGTCTTAACTTCGAAAACACCCAGTTCATTGTCGTACTGAAGAAAAGAATGCCACTGTGTTCGCTTCCTGTACTTTTCGAATCTTACCATATATTTGAAAGTCATGCGGACCATGGCAGTGACAGGCAGTCCACGGGCAGATTTCAACAAGCCATTAAATGACTCCGACACATTCGTGGTGAGGGCTCCCCATCGTCTGCCACCATCAGCATGCAATGTCCACATTTGAGGGTCATGTTGCATCAACCAACAATAGGCTCGTGGTTCCAACTGCCGGATTGCTTCCATGCACCTAGTGAATTTACAGAGCTGGTGCTCAGTTGCAGCCATCCACATTAAGTCATGCAATGCCTTGTCAGGAAATCTCTTTTGAAAATTGGCCTTTAGGTGCCTCACACGGTAACGGTGGTATGCATGTGGTGCATGCCATTCAGGCAAGTGACGTACAGAACTTAAAATACCACCATGCCGATCAGATATTAGACATATACCTGAACGCTGTTTGACAACGTGTTGCTTCAAGTGGTTCAAGAATTGCGTCCACGTCTCTTCACTTTCGTTCGCACAAATGGCAAAAGCAAATGGAAATATTTGGCCGTTGGCATCTATAGCAACTGCAATCAAAAGCTTAATATCATACTTTCCATAGACATGAGTACCGTCTATAGAAATTACAGGACGACAATGCACAAAACCATCTATTGCTGGTTTAAATGACCAAAATAGATAGTTGAATATAAATTCCGGACTGCCAGGACTTCGCTCGCGCCTCCATTCAACAATAGTACCGGGGTTAAATTGTTGCAGTGCAGCCATGTACCTGGGAAGA